>CAMZMU010000107.1:17074013-17467265 GCA_947311845.1 Poa pratensis
TTATGTGGGTAGAGAGCAAAAGTTTATGTATGTTCCTAAAGTGCCAAAACCAAAGACTCATTATGAGCTTAAAATTGATAAAACTTTTAGTACGGTTAAAGGTAATGAAACACCTCCAGGAACATCTAAGATACCCATTGTTACAAGCTGTGTGTTGGAAGAAGCTTTTGATGATTTGAATGATTTGCCACTTGACAACACTTGATTTTCACTTTCTGCGCCTAGCTGAAAGGCGTTAAAGAAAAGCGCTTATGGGAGACAACCCATCGTTTTTATTTGCTGTTATTTTTGTTTTCTTTGAGTCAAGGAGTTTTGTTACTTCTGTAGCAACTCCTTTGTATCTTTATTTTATCGCAATGTTGTGCCAAGTAAAGTTCTATATTGAAAGTTGATGCAAGATTTGGATTTCTGCGCAGTGACAGATTTTTAGCTGTCACGGATTTGAGCTTATCTCCCTGTAGAAAATTCAAAAAATTCTGAGAAAAATCACGCATATTCCTGAGATATGTACGCAACTTTCATTATTTTAGGCCAGATCCATCTGAGCAACTTAAGTGCCTCGAAAAAATTCGTCATTCCAGACTGTTCTGTTTTTGACAGATTCTGCCTTTTGTTTTGCATTCGCTCTTTTACTGTGTTTGTGTGGATTTCTTTGCTCCACAAAGCATTGGTGGCTGTAGCTAATGTCCAGAAGCTTTGGGATTGATTGTATCATTACAGAATATGAGAATTTTTGATTATGCACTAACCCTCTAATGAGAACTGTCTTGAGTTTGGTGTGAAGGAAGTTTTCAAGGATCAAGCGAGAAGGGTGATATTATGTGATCAAGAAGAGTGAAAAGCCTAAGCTTGGGGATGCCCCCGTGGTTCATCCCAACCATATTCAGAGAGACTCAAGCGTCTAAGCTTGGGGATGCCCAAGGCATCCCCTTCTTCATCAACAAACTTATCAGGTCATCTCTAGTGAAACTATATTTTAATTCTTTCACATCTTATGCGCTTTACTTGGAGCGTCTGTGTGTTTTTATTTTTGTTTTTTTTGAATAAATTCGGATCCTAGCAATCCTTGTGTGGGAGAGAGACACGCTCCGCTTTTTCATGTGAATACTCATGTTCTTCACTTATATTTGTTGAGTATTCTTAACTAGCTACTGCAGTGCTTTTAGCTCCTGTTTTTCATGCATCTCTTCGAGCTGTTAGCACTTGTTTATAAATACTCTCTTGCTGCATTATATTATCATTTGGAGAGTTTATGTTTAATAAATTATTGGTGTTTGTTTGGAAGAAAGAAAATGCTACATGTAGTAGTTGGTATTGGAAAAGACATATGCATTCTTGTAGATCATTGTCTTGTTTTGATTTGATGCTTTGCAATTGTTTTGAGCTCTCAAGTAGATCATGTTTAAGCTCTTGCATCATGTAGTTAAAGCCTAGTAGTGGAGAACTACCGTAGAGCTTGTTGAGACTTGGGATGCATATTTGTTCTCTCTAAGGTCTAGATATTTTCTGGTAAAATGTTTGAGCAACAAGGAAGACAGTGTAGAGTCTTATAATACTTGCAATATGTTTTTATGTGATTCTTGCTGTACCGGTTTATACTTGTGTTTGCTTCAAACAACCTTGCTAGCCTAAACTCTGTACTGAGAGGGAATGCTTCTCGTGCATCCAAAACTTGAGCCAAAACCCATGCCATTTGTGTCCACCATACCTACCTACTATGTGGTATTTCCTGCCATTCCAAGTAAATATTTCATGTGCTACCTTTAAACTATTCAAAACTTTATTACTCCTTATTTGTGTCAATGTTTTATAGCTCATGAGGAAGTATGTGGTGTTTTATCTTTCAATCTTGTCATTTACTTCTGACAGACTTTCACCAATGGACTAGTGGCATATACATCCGCTTATCCAATAATTTGCAAAAAGAGCTGGCAACGGGGTGCCCAGCCCCAATTAATTACAACTTTCATTAATAATTCTCTTCACATGTTTTGCCCTGATTTATCAGTAAGCAACTTAATTTTGCAATAGACACTCCTCCATGGTATGTGAATGTTGGAAGGCACCCGAGGATTCGGTTAGCCATGGCTTGTGTAAGCAAAAGGTTGGGAGGAGTGTCATCTATAAAGAAACTAAAATACATGTGTAAACAAAAGAGAAGAGGGATGATCTACCTTGCTGGTAGAATAACGTCCTTCATGGGAGCCGCTCTTTGAAAGTCTGGTTGACAAGGGGGTTAGAGTGCCCACTACCATTCGTTGACAACAACAAACACCTCTCAAATACTTATTTTGTGCTCTCTATATGCTTTCGAAAACTTAAAAAGCTCTAGCACATGATTTAATCCCTGCTTCCCTCTGCGAAGGGCCTATCTTTTACTTTATGTTGAGTCAGTTTACCTACTCCTTTCTATCTTAGAAGCAAACACTTGTGTCAACTTTGTGTGCATTGATTCTTACATATTTACTTATTGCACTTGTTATATTGCTTTATGTTGACAACTATCCATGAGATATACATGTTACAAGTTGAAAGCAAATGCTGAAACTTAATCATCCTTTGTGTTGCTTCAATGCCTTTTACTTTGAATCTATTGCTTTATGAGTTACCTCTTATGCAAAACTTTTTGATGCTTGTCTTGAAAGTACTATTCATGAAAAGTTTTTGCTTATATGATTCATTGTTTACTCTTTATCTATTTGTTAGCAAACTATAGATCATTGCTTTGAGTCACTTCATTCATGACATGAGCCTTGCAATATATTGATCAAGATTGTGTGAAAGCATGTCTCCTCAGAAATTATTTGTTGTTATCGTTTTACCTACTCGAGGACGAGTAGAACTAAGCTTGGGGATGCTTGATACGTCTCCAACGTATCCATAATTTCTGCTGTTCCATGCTTATATTATACCATTTGCTACATGTTTTATATACACTTCGTATCACTTTTATGCATTTTCTGGGACTAACCTATTAACAAGATGCCACAGTGCCAGTTCCCTGTTTTCTGCTGTTTTTGGTTTCAGAAAGTTACTTCTGGAAATATTCTCGGAATTGCACGAAACAAAAGGCCAGTCCCTATTTTTCCAGCACGTACACGGAGTCCGAAGGAGAGACGAAGAGCCACGAGGTGGCCAAACCACCAGGTGGCGCGGCAGTGGGCCCAGCCGCGCCTGGTGGTTTGGGCCCCTCGGGGGTCCGCCGACATCGCCCCTTCGCCTATTTATTCCCCGAGACGCGAAAACCCTAAAACACCGAGCCTTTCATCCAGAACATATTCGCTGCCGCCGCCGTCGTCAACCCTAACTCGGGGGGTTCTGAAGCTCTTCCCGGCACCCTGCCGGAGAGGGGAATCATCACCGGAGGGCTCTACATCGCCATGCCCGCCTCCGGAGTGATGCGTGAGTAGTTCATCCTTGGACTATGGGTCCATAGCAGTAGCTAGATGGTTGTCTTCTCCACTTGTGCCATCATGTTTAGATCTTGTGAGCTGCCTATCATGATCAAGATCATCTTATTGTAATGCTACATGTTGTGTTTGCTGGGATCTGACTTATATTGATACCTATGTGGAGCTGAATATTATATTATCATGTCTATGTCATTTGTGATCTTGCATGCTCTCCGTTACTTGTTGAAGCCTTGGCCACGTGAATACTTGTAACTCCAAGAGGGGGTATTTATGCATGATAGTTGGGTTCAACCTCTATTTAACCTGGGATAGTGACAGCAAGTTCTAAGGTTGTAGATGTGTTGTTGCCACTAGGGGTAAAACAGCAATGCTTTATTCAAGGATGAATGTATTGTTTACATTACGCACATTACTTAATGCAATTGTCTGTTGCTTGCAACTTAATACTGGAAGGGGTACGGATGTTAACCGGAAAGTGGACTATTTAGGCATAGATGCATGCTGGATAGCGGTCTATGTACTTTGTCGTAATGCCCAAATGAATCTCATAGTAGACACCACAGCTCACACATGCATGTTATATGCACTTATCAATTGTCAATTGCCCAGCTGTAATTTGTTTACCCAGCATGTTAGTTATCTTATTGGAGAGACACCACTAGTGAACTGTGGACCCCGGTCCATTCTTTTACATCTGAAATACAATCTACTGCAATCATTGTTCTCTACTGTTTTATGCAAACAAACATCATTCCATTCGATACGTTTAACCCTTTGTTTTCAGCAAGCCGGTGAGATTGACAACCTCACTGTTAAGTTGGGGCAAAGTAATTTGATTGTGCAGGTTCCACGTTGGCACCGGAATCCCTGGTGTTGCGCCGCACTACACTCCTCACCAACACCTTCGAAGCAAACCTCGTTTTCCTACTGGTCGATTAAACCTTGGTTTCATACTGAGGGAAAACTTACTGCTGCACTCATCATACCTTCCTCTTGGGGTTCCCAACTGACGTGTGACGTACAAGCAATTGTTTCTGGCACTATTAACCTAGAGCCACCAACAACATTTTCTGGCGCCGTTGCCGGGGAAGTCGAGTTGCTTTGGATTCAGAAGATTTCTGTTTCCCCTTCGACGCAACGTTTTCTGGCGCCGTTGCCGGGAAAACAGAATTGCTTCTGCAAGGGGAGTCTCTCACATCCAATCTCTTTACTTTGTTATTTGTCTTGCTTAGTTTATTTTTATTTTGTTTTGTTTGCTTTCTCTATATCAAAAACACAAAAAAATTAGTTACTTGTCTTGCCTAGTTTATTTTTATTTTGTTTTGTTTGCTTTCTCTATATCAAAAACACAAAAAAAATTAGTTACTTGTTTAATTCAGTTTAATTTTGTTTTTCAAAATGAATGCTCCTGAAGTTGAAGTTCGTTCTTTTAGGCAACTAGGAGGTGAAAATTTGAAAGATGCTTGGTATAGAATTAGTGATGCTCATCATAGATGTCCTAAGAAACACTCTACCACTATCCTCCTTAGGAAATTTTATGTTGGTATCTCTAGTTGGTATAGGTATGTTCTGATCAAGCATGTTTATGAGAGCGTGTGAGGGGAACGTGTGCATTAGTTGGAGTAACGGGGGGTGGCTAGTGCAGTGAATGTGAGAGAAAGTTCTGCGATCCATTTGGGTATCTTTACCTTACTTTGTTGCCTCACTAGGGATAAAAAGAAATACCATGCTACCGGAGATGTGGGTGTGACCATTGCCACTACTCCATGACTAGATCTAGCATGTTCTTATTTTAACTTCATGTCATGATACTTATTGCTATACTCTGAGTTATCTTAATTACTGAGGTGTTATGATTTAGTTCGCATCTTGATGGAGTATAAGAGAGACTAATAACCAAAAGGTCTCTATGTTAGGACGTGATGCCCATATAATTATAACTTGTCATTAAACTGTTGTGTTGCAATCTCATATGTCAATTCTAGTGTTCCATTGTCTACCACTTTATTAAAGAGAGAGTGCATTTGTGAAACCATGAACCCCGGTCCATTTTTAATCATAAGAAACACCTTTCCAACCACTTTTACCACTTTACCATTTTCTGCCACTTAAAAATCCGAAAATACAAAAACACTTTTACATCTTGCATTCATCATATAAAATCTAAAAATATCATTTATCATTGCTACCACCATCCTTGCATATTTATTTACCACCATTGCATATTTATTTCTTGTTTGCATTGCATATTATCTTGATATCATTCTCACACCTTGTGCTTGACAACCACTAGGTGAGGTTGAGGACCAAAACATTTACTTTGTTTTGTAGATAACCAAAAGAAGGATAGGAAAGATAAATCTTCACTACTGATTCCTCGAGAGTTCGATATTAAACCCTCGAGTCACCCTCGTGGGGAAAACACGTCTTCCACTTACTACACACTCTGCACTTGGAGTCTCAACCTAACCCATTTACTTTTCACGTAGGTAACTACGTGAAGGGCCATCAAGAGTGCTTTCTGGCGCCGTAGCAGGGGAAGATACGAAGCTTCCTGCAGAATATTTTTCCCGTCAACTACACGCCATCACCGGTAGACCCAAGTTTTGGTATGCTAAGAGATTCCGTTAAATTTGCTTTTTGTCCTTAGCTTTATCACAGTAAGGTTATTATATAACTTGTCATGTAACCATGAAGTTATTAGGGTTATGCATACTGGAAGAGTTACTTTGGTACTGTCAACACTATGGCCGTAACTGGGTAGTAAAACGGCAGTCACTGGATGATTCCAAGGTGTGTGTACATCCTAATGTTCAGAGATGGGAAATTACTCCTCGGTGATTAGAGAGATACGCCCTGGGCCCTCTCGGTATTAAAAGGTATCCAATATGTTCTGCAGACAATGCATGGTGAAGTTACACCATGTGGGATATCATCATACGGAAACGAGTAAAGAGAACTTGCCATTTAACGAGATAGACAAAGATGTAATGAATCAATGATTGATTCATGGTGACATCCACGGATCTATATCTCGGGCGAAGTTTTGGTATCGCGAGTAATGGGAATGATATATTAAATACCAACAGGTTCAACAGAGTGTCTTCGCATAACGGTAGCAGTTATTCAGATCGTCCCTGGATCTGACCCTGGCCGGTGATTGATGAGAACATCCAATTATAGCTACACGTTATCGAACCTGTAGGGTGGACACGCTTAAACTAGGATTGGTTAGTTGTGTATATTGGTTGGTCTGGAACATGGAGAGAGTATCACCGGAATAGTATCTGCGTGATGGATATGAATATATCAGAGAGATAACATTGTGATATAAGTTGCTGTCACGGTCGGATTTATTCTGAGGGTTTATATAAGAAGGAAATATTTTTCCGGAGTATTTTGTCAGCGAACACTGGGTGTCCCGGATCATAAAAGTGTTTTATATGATAAGTAATTAATTCAGTGAAATATTCTGTAAAAGGAAATATTCAAATAAGAATTAATTAGACAAAATATTATTTAATTAAATATTCATTTATTTAATTGATAAATAATTATTGGAAAAATATATAAATAAAATTGGAGCCCACCATGGGGCTACCAAGATGGGCCCTAGGGGCCCACCAAGGTAGCTGCACCACCAAGTGGTGGTGTGGGCCAGGGCACCGAAAGGGGGGAGGCTCCCCCCAGCCGAAACCCTAACGGGCCATGCGGCCCATGGTGGGGGAGGCGGAGGCGGTGGTGGCCAAGGGCGGCCGGCCTAGGTGGGCCCCACACGCCTAGGTCGGTGTGGCCTAGGGCGGGCCCCACCCGCGGCGGCGGCGGTAGAGGCGGTGGGGGAGGGGAGTTGGAGTCCCACTCCAACTCCTCCTCCCAAACCGAATTGGGCTAGGGACTTTCCCCTTGCCCAAGTTGACTTGGACAAGGAGAAAGCTTTCCCCTTCCCCAAGTCCCTCCACCCCTTGGGCCTCCTATATAAACCCCACCCCCTCCTATTTGGAGGACACACAATTGACTCTCAAGTTTAGATCCCTTCTAGTTGGATTAGAGGAACCTCTAATTAGAGGCAACCTATCTGATTTGACTAGATCTAATCTCTCTCTCTCTCCTTCTCATGTGTTGAGCTCTCCACCTTCATATACACCAGTAGTGCTTCAAGCTTGGACGGCGAAGCCCTGCTGAACCTTTCCCAACGTACGCGTGCAAGCTCTCGGAGGGTGATCCGTCGATCCCGACGGTTGACCCTTACTCTGCTGGATCAAGGTGACAAGGCGAGGAGGAGAAGGCGCCGGAATCTCTCTACCAGGCTTGGTTGAGAGAGACAGCGACAGGCTACATCAACTACGTCATCAACACTTCTTCCGCAACTTCGGTGTTGGTAACGTATTCAATATATCTAGATCTTTGGATCTTCGTATTCGCATGTATCTTCATAGTAGATCTTGGCAGTTGTTGCGTAGCTTTACACGCAACCCAATAAAATAAAGGCTTATCTCCTATATGCAAGTCCTCCCATAACCCAGTTCTTACACCATTACCAATAATATTTCACAAAAACTAAAGAAATATCCCTTACTTTCATAAGAACAGTTCAGGAATGTGAATGTATAGGTTTTAACTTGATATAGCTGAAGAATAGGAGTGTATCTATTTTGATAGAATTAGTTGCTACACCATGTCCATTGTCTATTTTCCATAACCACTTATACAGCAAACACACATTCATTACTTGCCAATTCGCTAAGTGGTACTTCTTCATTCCCTCCTCCTCCTTCTAAAGGAGACTTTTCCTAAAGAAATACATCCTCTTACTAGTCCCCTTAGGTGAAGGAAAATAATATAATGTATAGAAAGGCACATTACTCGGGAAGGATCTAAGCAAGATTAATCTAGCCCCATGGTAAGAATTCTTCCCCATCCTAGTCCCTTATATTTTCTCTACTTTGTCCTCTGAGGTTTTCCAATCTGTACTTCTAAATCTTTTATTATGCATCTGTAAACCATAATTTCTGAAGATAAAATATCCTTCAATGCACGTAAAAATGGAAGTATATATACTCTACAATTTTATTCTTAGCATGTCCACACACAAAAATCACTTTTAAAAAATTAATCTTAAGACTTAACAAGTATGACAAGTGGTCAATAATACACAATAAGCTCTTTACAGTCCTAGAAGATTCCAAACCATCTTAAAACATAAAAATAGTGTCATCGACGTATTGTAACATTACCAATGCATCATCAAGGAGATCGAGAATCAAAGGTTTAATGACCATTTTATCGAGCTCTATTAACTAGAACAACCAAGACACCCAGTGCTATGTTGAAAAAATTAGGGCAAAAGGGTCATATATTGTAACCCTTTTTTTTAGTGAAATAACTACCTATCATATCATTAGTCATGACTGTTACTTTATCATTTTCCACATATTGACATACCCAACCATTAAACATTTCTAGGAACCCTTTCATCCTCTGGATATCAAACATAAATGTTTCTAGAGTTAAAACACCATAGTTAAATCTAGACGGATCAAAATCACCCTCATAGAACTTGTGGAAAAGGAACATAAGGCCTTCAACAGCGTGAGCAAACATCGGTGCCCAAACGAGTTTGAGGCTATTTGGCACCGGTACCCTCCGTTGCCCAGCCGGTGACTCGAAAAAAATTCAGGGAACCGGAGCACCTAGTTGCTCTGGTGCCTGCTGCATGCCTGCATGAAAATATTGTTTGTTTAAGTGACAACGCATGTTGCTGCAAGTCTCGACGGCAAGAAATGACACGAAGAGCGCGATGCATGCTGCCTTGATCAAGTTCTTTATTCACGCATGGGCCCTCTTATTTTGTAGGCTCTGAACACACGCTGTGAGACCGGTGCTCCAACTTTTTTCAGGGCATCGCTGCGGACATGGCTACTTTTTTATGTTTTGGGCATCGGCTTCGCTGTGGAAGGCCTAAGGTCATCATAGATAATAGGCAACAAAATTCTACAGGCAAGCCCATCAGGGCTAGGTGCTTTATTGTGTTTCATATTGGAAACAACAAATTTAAATTCCTCGACGGTAAAAGGTTTCTCTAAAATAGTAAACATAGATGTTGTTTGAATGGTCTCATCAAGAAAAAGATCATTGTAAAAACGAATCCAGATCTGAAATCCGGTTTAAAATATATGATCTTTTTTTCTAATTTGGTGGAAAGTGTAAATACATGGACTGGTGGATGCAGAAAGGGACGGAGGGCGAGTTGATTTCAACAACAACATACATGATTCTAAATGCAAATATATCTGATAAATGATGGTGTAATGATCAGGTCGGAACATATTTTAAACTCATTGTATCTATGTTTTGACTGAAGAGGAGTTTATTTTATTGGATATACTCTCCTGCTTGACGCGATCTCACCACACGTTGGCATCCGCGCTAGACCGTGGGTATGAGGCACGCTTGGCAGGAAGTGAAGACGCTGAGCGAGAACACAGCAAGCTCACCAACGTTTCGGCGTGACTCTCCTAAACCTCGTTCAGTAATTATGGTCACGCAGTTAACGTTCTCCGTTTCAAGACATGGAGCCCGCCGGACTCCGGCCGGCAGATAGATTTTGGACGTTTGGCGGCGTCCTGCCATTTTTAGGGCGGCGATCTGCCACCAGCTGCAGCCTGCTAGTGCTAACCAATACTAACAAATAGCAGTTCATCACGATATAAATTTGTCCTACGTATTAGCAAATAGAAGTTTTTATTACGCATACTATTTAAGGAGACAAGTTCTAGCGGTAAGAGGAGAATAGATACTGGTGGTCACTTTCTTCTTCTTCTTCAGATCTGGTGGTGTCTCTATTTGCCTACATAGAGTTAGCCCACTCCTCCCTCAAGGTTTTCCAAGCTTATTGATCATCATGAGCTTCACACCATGGCCCAAGTCCTGGCCATTTGGTGTCACATCTTTCTCATCAGAGAATACTTATCTATACCCAATCCTATGATCCAGTTATGAAAAATACAACATGCAAGACCAAGCTTGACTTGGGTGTGGAAGGGTGGAATGACTTCTGATTAAGTATCTTAAATTTGTTCTTCAAAGCAGCAAAAGCTCTATCCCCACCGTAATTCTAAGTCTAGAGTGTCTCATATTGAACAATTCATGGGCAGACCTAGGATAGTGTCTTGCGGTGAACTCATTGAGATGGTACATGGTACACCTGAAGGGTGAAAAAACATCAGGGTGACATGCATATCCAGCATCTGCTAGGTAGAACTTGCCTTCTAAAATATTTATCTCATATGCTCGACTCATGCTGTCAGCAAGGATACTAGCATCATGGGCAGATCCTTCTCAACCAGCTAGCAGATATGTGAACTTGAGGTCAAAATCAACTGCCGCAATCACATTCTGCCTGTGTAGTGCTTTCTACCCCTGTAGGTGGCATAATGTGACTCGGCACTCTTGCTGTCAAATGAGTACCATCAATTGCATTGATACAATCATGTCAGTTGCTATGAACAAAATGTTATGTTACACAACATTACAATGATGACATGATATGAACTACCAAATCTCTGTTCCTCACCTTGAAATATGGATACCACCTCTGGTTGTATCGTATCTTCTGTGGAGTTTAACTAGATGGTACGGCTTGATCATCTCTGCTTTGTGCTCTCCAACCCCAGACAAGACTTACTTGAAATATCGGGATATTGTCTCAGTGGATCTCCTAAATGTGTTGTGAATCACTGTCAACCTTTGGTTATAACCAACAACATGCAAAAACATTGCTACTTGCTCTTCCATAGAGGTGTGGATGCTATCTTGTAACAAGCCCCTGCCCCTAAATGTCTCCACAAGCCTCACAAAAGGGGCTCTACCCATTCGCATCATGTTCACATCCTCTACCTCGTTGTTGTTGTAGATGTACTTCAGATTGACCATCCTCTTACGATCTCGGACAAACAATGGTCTGTATCTGATTACCCCCTATAATTGCGACGAATTGCTCCATGATGAACTACGAGTATACATGCATGCATCACTGCTATCAGTACTGCTGCCGGAATGATCAGCTACATCCGTGTGTCCCAATGAAATCAAGATGCATAAGTAACCACCGCATGTAGGTGCTAGTGCTATTCTACACCTTCGCGATGGTGTTTACCTCCATGGAGAAGAAGGCCACGGCCTGCCGGTGCCGTAGTCGAGGCGGTAGACGGATAGATCTTGGTCCTGCTTCTGGACCTCTTGGTTCTCGCCACTCGTCGACTTCGTCTCCCAAGATCTAAGTCGGTGCCCTTTTGTGGTTCAGATCTAAATCGTCTATGTTGCCGTCGTTGCGCCTCTTTTGATGCCGAAATAATGGAGTTTGTACTCCCGCTCGAGATTAACGAGTAAAATAGGTGGTGAGACATTGACGCCATACTTCCGCACCAATTTTTCGTCTCCCGTCATGTACATGCCTACATCCCCGCGCAGTACCACACCCCACCCCCCGACGCTGGTACGAATTCGCTCTCCTCGACCCGGGTCTGAAAAAACGGTTGAATCGACCGTTCCCCAAGAACTGACTGAGGGATGTTTTAAGATTCGTGCAGACTCAAACCAAATCGTTTTCCAAACAACCAAACAGACCATTTTTGCATTAACAGGACTTGTTTAGAGGGCAATACATGTAACCAAACAGGCCCAAAGTCTGTCTTCTGCCGTAATTCAGGAGAGGGTTGCGCCGTGGAGCTGTTGGGTCAATCGACCGGAACCCGCTCCGTCGAAGCAGGCGACAAAATGGAAAAGCGGCAGCGCGTGCAACGCAACGGCACGCGGCGCCCGCGCGGTTTCCGTCTCCGCGGCCCTTCCGCGTCTTCTCTTCTCTCGAGTCTCGACCAACCCAACCATCGTGCCGTTCGGCCGCCGGACCCAGTAAACAAACCCAACCCAACCCAACCCAACCCAACCCAACAGAACCAGAACAAGTCAAAGCGCAGCACCAAGTCCCAACCCAAATAACGCAGCCGCCGGCAGCACAGCACAGCGGCATCCATTCCGCAAGTCAATCGATCCCGCCCGCCTCCGTCGCATTTCCATCCTCCGCCCCTGCCCACGGCGTCGCCGATGGCTCCCTCACCTCTCCTCCCCGTCCTCCTCCTCATCGCCGCCGCCGTCGTCCTCTGCCCCCACGCCGCCGCGCAGCGCAACATCCAGACCACCTTCCCCTCCTTCCGCACCCCGGCCGTCGGCGTCCCGCCGATCGCGTCCCCGTCTCCGCCCCCCACCGGCCCGCCCATCCTCCCCCCGCAGTCCGCAAACTCCTCCTCGTCCTCCACCAAGGGAAGCGACATCGCCGTCGCCGTTGTCAGCACGGCGCTGAGCAGCTTCGCGGTCTCCGGCCTCGCCTTCTTCCTCTTCCTCCGCCACGGCAAGAAGAAGGACCTCACGCACGCCAACGGCCGCCATCAGGATTCCCCCTTCGCCGGTAAACTCCCCGAGAGGGCACCGAAGAAGCCGCCGCGCGGCGGCATGGTGGACGAGAACGGCCTCGACGCGATATACTGGCGGGAGTACGAGAAGGAGGGCGGCGGCGGCGCTGGCGGCAGGGGCAGGAAACCCAACGCGGGGAGCGGCCGCCCGCCGCAGCCGCCCAATCGCGCCGAAAGGAGGTCCGAGGCGCTGGGGTCGCCGGCCCCCTCCCCGTCGCGGCCGAGGAAGGGCAAGGTGGATCGGGAGCCGCTCATACCGAGGGGTCCCTCGACTCCGCGGCCGGCGTGTACGACGACTCGCCGCCGCACGCGCCCTCCAGCTCCAGCTCGTCCTTCTCCGTGGCCGCCGCCGAGGCGTACGCACGGCCGCCCCCGCCGGAGTTGATCGCCGTCAGCTCCGTCCCCCGCCCGTCCACACCGAGCGCGTCGGCGTCGCTGGCGGCCCCGCCGGGAAGAGCCAGCCCGCCACCGCCGCCGCCACCACCAATGGCCGCCGCGTCGCCACCCCCGCCGCCACCAGCACCTAAGGGCCCACCTCCACCGCCAGCGCCGAGAGGCCCACCCCCGCCGCCTCCGCCAGGGGAAGGAAGGGAGGCCCGCCACCGCCGGGTCCGCCGCCGCCGCCTGGAGGAAAGAAGGGAGGGCCGCCTCCGCCGCCCGCCTGGGCGTCCTCGAGGCCACCGCGTCGCCGGGCGCGGCATCTGGCTCGGAGGACCAGCAGGCGAAGCTGAAGCCCCTGCACTGGGACAAGGTCAATGTGGCGCAAACCGACCACTCCATGGTCTGGGACAAGCTCACCGCCGGCTCATTCAAGTAAGAAAACTCCTGAATTAAACTCCGCTTCTCATTCCAACTGATCGTGCTTAGCATTATTGCCGTAGCCGTAGATGTTTAATTCTCTCGGTGCTTCTTGTGCATACTACTACAGTACTAGTGTTCGTTGGTACGAACAGTGATCATCAGAGACATAGGAATGTAGTGCTAGCCAGGGTACGAAGAGTGAATGCCGCTGGGATAGCATTCATGGACTGGACCCCTGAACCTTGAAGAGAGTAATACAAAATTGCACTTGAAATAGGACCTTCATACAAACCAATTAAAGCATTAACCGAGGAAATTACGCTGGCATTACATTTTCTGAAATTTTACATTTTGGGCCTGTGGTGCTCGCAAAACATGCTAGCTGAAGAACAGACCCGGAATGTGCAAAGATGCAGTGTAAACTGGAAAGGCCCTTTTGAGAGATGGATTCTTCGATGGACTCATCAGGATCACAATCTAGCACGTCGCTTTTTCGGTGGACTCACGTCGCAGCATCCTCCAAAGTCCAAAGGATGCCCAAATCCCGGGGCGCCTTTTTGTGCGCGTATGTTCCTTCCATCTGGATCCTGGACACTGTTGTTAATCCACGACAAGGACGGATGGGTAGGGCACCTTTGGTGTTATCTTAATCCGCCTTGTCCTGGCTTTTACACCAGCTAGAGGGTTTCGTAGAACGAGTACACGGGAACAGGTATATGAGTTGGCGAAGCATGCTTTTCCTTGAACGGGCAGGAAGTTCACATTTTTTTACCTTGACATAATCAACCATATAGTACAGATTACTGCTACTGTTAGCTTGTTTGATGATCGTGAATAAATCTAGACGGGGACGGGCAAGCACGAAAGCAATGATGGGGGTATTTCAGGTCAAAAAATATATTTATGGGGTATTTGGGAAGAGGATGTGGACGTGGGGGAGGAGGTGGGACAAGAGGGGTACACCTTCAGCTCGGTCAAGATGGCACCCAATTTGTCTGTCTCTGTCAGCTTGCGCTAGCTGGTCAAGATGGTACCCAATTGCGCTAGCTGGACAATGGCTTAACAGGATAAGATAATCATAGCCAGGAAAAAACATGGGTGTGATTGATACTTATGCAACATTTCTTTATTTTACATGTTGATAACGATATCAAATAACTAGAACACTGGTGTTTCAGCTTTGTGTGCAATCGATCCAAAAACATTCATTCTAACCGTGTCACTCTGGTGTGTTTGCAGCTTGGATGAAGGCACCATCGAGGCCCTGTTCGGTGCCGGTGCAGGGGCAGCTAATCGCAAGACGAAATCGGCAGACTCCAACGACTCGTCGAGCGGCCTAGGACGCACAACCTCGGAGGAGCGGATATTCCTGATCGATCCGCGCAAGTCACACAACATCTCCATCATCCTCCGGTCCCTTACCGTGGGGAGGGACGAGATCATCGACGCCCTCCGTGACGGCCACACCGAGCTCACCACGGAGGTCCTCGAGAAGCTGTCTCGGCTCAGCATCTCCAAGGAGGAAGAAGCTACCATCCTAAAGTTCTCCGGAAACGCTGACAGGCTTGCCCCCGCAGAGGCCTTCCTTATCCGGCTCCTCCTCGACGTGCCCAACCCGTTTGCCCGTGTCGATGCGCTGCTGTTCAAGATAAACTACGGTTCTGAGGTTGCTCAGCTCAAGCGATCACTCCAAACTTTAGAGATGGCAAGCCAGGAACTGAGGACGAGGGGACTCTTCTTTAAACTGCTCGAGGCGGTGCTCAAGGCAGGAAATCGGATGAACGCCGGCACAGCGAGGGGGAACGCACAGGCCTTCAATCTTACAGCACTGCGCAAGCTGAATGACGTGAAGAGCACTGATGGAGCCACCACGCTGCTCCACTTTGTCATTGAGGAGGTCGTGCGTGCAGAGGGGAAACGCCTCGCCGTCAACCGCAACTACAGCATTCGCCGCTCTGGCAGCCTCTCCAAGACAAGCACTGAGGGTGGCATTTCAGCAGCAGGCTCCACATTTCAGGGGCCAAAGCGCGAGGAGAGGCAGAACGAATACTTGAACCTGGGATTGCCGGTCGTTGGAGGTCTCAGCAGTGAGTTTGCCAATGTGAAGAAGGCTGCGACAGTGGACTATGATGTGGTTTCCAATGAGTGCGTGATTTTAGCCAACCGGCTGACAGGCATCAAGAAGCTCTTGGAGACCTGCGGGGACGATGGATTCTCAAGAGGGTTGAGAGGGTTTGTCAATGCCGCGGAGGAAGAGCTGAAAGCACTGACTGGGGAGCAGGAGAGAGTGCTTGAACAGGTTCAACGGACCACAGAGTACTACCATGCTGGTGCTAAGGACAGGAACGCGCATCCCCTCCAGTTGTTCGTCATAGTGAGGGACTTCTTGGGGATGGTGGACCAGGCATGTGTGGACATCAAGAGAAGACTGCAGCAGCAAAAGAAAGCACCACCCCATCATCACAGTCAACATCGCAGCCAGCAACGGCGGCTGCTGCGGCAGCCGCTAAGGGGCCAGCTGACGGTGCCAAGGGGGCGGCTGATGGTGCAGCAGCAGCACCGGCTCAGAAACCGCCACGGGAAGAGGCGGACAGCAAAAGGAAGAGGGTCATGCCAAGATTCCCAAACTTGCCGGCACACTTTATGAAGGACAATGCAGACTCCGATTCAAGTAGCGATGAGGAATAGAATGTATGGAAAGGTGTAAATGATGATTGTTTGCATTGGTTTGAATTGGTTGGTTTGGTCTTTTGGAGGTATAGGTTAGCTGCAGACTGTACATAATGAAATATTTCTTCTTTCTATTCTACAGTTCTTTATATAAGATCCATGTCAGACAACATTAGGCACAACTCTTTTCAGAAATTGAATTTGATGTGAAGATATCAAATGATCCCTTGCAAAATTGGTAACCATTTACCATGGTACAACAAAGAATTGCCTACCTACAACAAATGACCAATGTGGTACTTGCAGTTTCCAGTCTTTCAGCCAGCAAGCTCACTTAGCGGTACTCGATCCATGACGCTGCAAGCAATTTGTGCATTTTTTTGGAGAACCGGATCTATGTCTGGCAATTTTGGAATCTGGAATAAAATTTAGAGAGTATTATGCAATGTAATGCAAACTATAATATAGAGCTTTAAGGATTGAGGGGTTAACCAGAAAAATCAAGAAAGAACAGCATTAACATAATATATTATCATCAAACTTCAACCAGAATATCTAAGAAAAATGGTACTAACATTAAAAACGCCAACAAATTTCACAGCACACTGGAGGTACACGGAATCTACATGCCTGATAATATACCTGAGCTAGTAAATCCATCGTTCGTCTGAGCAGCCGGGCTAAATCTCCATCATCCATTGCAGAGTCCATCATTATTTCCCTCCAAGTCAACCCTGACGCCCAGGCTTCAACCATTCCAGCAAACTGGGTATCTATTTCACAGGGTATCTGTATGCCGAGAAGCAGGCAGATGAGAATGGTAACTAGAACAACAATTGATCTGTTGATTTCAAAACACAGGAAAACAGTATGATCATTTGCCAAACCTTTACACCGTGTTTCTCTTGGAGATCGAGGAGTGAGTTTCTCTGCTCTTCTAAGTAGTTTATAACGCCAATAACAACTGAAGACGGTTCATATACATAACTGCGAAATTCAAAAAATCACCACATGTCCAAGAAAAATTATGAGGATGTGCTTTTATTTTGGACTGGATATTGCATACACCGAGCTGATGTTCTCACTTTAAGTAAAGGAATAATAGACAAAACTACTTGGCATCAACCTATTTTTTCAGTTAGTACTTGATATTTCATAGTTCGTACATTGTTCTAAATCTGTGATCCAACAATTTCGAGGACATCTTTAGTAGTACTGCTCATTGACCCTGTGTAGCTGTGTCACGCGATAGGCCACAGTAGTATATGTTGACAACTGCTTGGATGAACATATTTTATTGTTGAAGCAGGTTGATCGACAATTTGGTATGTTCTAATTATGAATTTTTTTAGACCTAAATGTTCTAATTATGAATTGCACCAATATAAACCATATTTGAGACAGCCTATGTGTTTGTCCACAACAACACGTGAGACTGATGGTTCGATTGATTTATGTTATATGCCAGTTTTCACAAATTTGGCCGGCACCAACAAAGGATAGGGCTGTACAGAGATAAACATTACATAACAGAAGGCTTTACAAGGAATAGCCATAAAAAGGTTGTAAGCATGAGAAACAGGTGCTGTTGTTGAAGTTTGTACCTGCTATTTTTCCAAGGACGTAATTTGATTCCTTCTGACACTAAGCTTCCACACACTGCTGCCAGTTGAGCTGGCTTCAGATCCAAAAGGACCTTGTTCCTAAGAACCATAGCAAGCCAGAGTTCGTTTTCCCCTCGTATGGCTGCTGCCGTCTCACCCAAAGGATAGATTACCTGGGTATTGACATCTAACACTCTAGCCTCTTGTATGACTTTGCTAATCTGGTAAACATCCATATAGATTAATTTCTGAGAAACTATTAATCGATGGTAAGCGTAAAGCCCGTAACTTAGTATTGTGCAATCATACTAGTTATCTAAAAGATTCTGAACACCCTCATCAAATCATGCCATTTTCTAGAGAAACAGCATAGATCTTCAATAAAGTATGGAACGGCTCGGAGGATTTAGTTATTCTGTAAGCACTGGTATAGTAGAAGAATGAGAGGGTGAACAAGGAGCACTGGCTGGGTCGAAAGGGAGCACAATCAGAAGCAGCAAGAGATGCTACAGTGACTTGAGTATATTTTTTATCGCATTGGTTCAGCTATATAGTTACATCATGCATGAAGTGGAAGCAACTACCTCAATAAATTGTATAGAAATACTGCTTTCAGTAACTATATAGTTTAATTAGATAGGTTCATCAAATACAGAAATCATAGATGGTTACCTGCAGAAATTCTTTCCAACCGGTTGGTTCAATTTGCATTATGCGTCTAGTCAAACGACGGAATCTGGCTTCCAAGCGCTCAATCTTTTCTTTTGTAAAGTTTCTCATGTCAATGATCTTTTGAAATTCTCTAAAACCTTTAGTACTCCTGATCGTTTTCTTCAATTGTGAAACCTTCCTCCTCTGTTTCTTGTGAGATTCTACAGCGGTTTGATGTTCCTGGGTAAATTGTTCTACCTGTGAAGAGTAATAAAAAAAAGTTTAATGCAAGCTAGCTAAAACTTTAACAGAGCTATAAGTTGCAAGTGATAATTCGTAACTTCATATCAGATACAATTTGAGAAGTATTACATGATATTATATGAAATAAGCATGTGCATGTTGCATTGGTTATCTATCGACATTAAAAAGAAATGTCAGTAGTACGGTATATTACTCCTATGGTGTTACTATGATTGACTAACCTATCAGAAAACACAGATGGGATAAAGGAAGACTTCGTCAGTGAATCTTTTGAGAAATGGATATCTTTTAAAGATACGAACAGATAACTCTAGTTTACAATAACCCTAGGACAAAATATCAGGAAGGTCAAGGAGTAAGTGCAAACCTCATCATCTTCTGAGAGGCTATTAAGCACAGGAACATTAAGACTCCATGACCATGTGTCTAGGGATCCATCCATGCATAACAAAGAACCATGTTCTGACTTTGCGATTTTATCCCACATCATATCTTCACGCAGAAGGAGCTGCTTCAGGGTTTCTCTAGGGAATGGCCCACCCTCCACTGAAGGAACAGCAGGTAGACCTGTCTGATAAACAGCTTTTATCCATTTTTCCGTGAATAGATACCATGCATTATCTGAACTCAAAGCAACATAGTAGGATGGGCAATGAAGCTGTTCCCCACTATCAACTGATTCAACTTCCCGCCTGCCTGGACCAGTAGAATCGTCTTCTAGCTACAATAGTTGTTTTGGTAAGAACACACAAGGAGGACATAATCACAAAGACAGATACAGAAGAGAACTTTCATAATTCAAATCTCAGGGCATGCCCAACAAAATTATAGATATATACAAACAGCAAAGGATGTACACCGTTGTTCTTCGGCTCTCATATTTTAGCAGATATCTACTCCTTCCATTCCAAATTAATTGACTTCCATATATCTATATTTGGATGTACCTAGACATGTTACATGTACATATACATCCAAATGTGAATATATGTAAGTCAATTAATTTGGAACGGAGGGAGTAATAATTAATGCTTAAAGTTCTTCAACGAGAATGTGAACAATAAGAGACGTAAACAATCACAGAAGTAAAACCATGCAGGTTTTCCCTCTACATTTTGCATACAAGAGTATGTAACTTACTTACTCACCATGCTCACAATCTTTTGATCATCAAACCAGCTGAGGCTTCCAATAAAAACAGCAGGAATCGTGTGGTGAACTGAATCTTTATCTTTATACTGTAGGCAAATGAAAGGAAGGTGGCCACTTTCAAACTCTTCTAACCGAGTTTTCCATGCAGCCATTCTCTCTAGTTCCATCCTCTTTTTCAGTTCATTTCTTAACTTCTTCTCTTCCTGTGGAATAAGTGTGCAGAACATATAAGGTTTAATGAATAATACAGGATGAGCAGTACCTCGATCAACAGGTTATGAAAAAACACCTTTAATAATGTAAATACCTATACTCGAATTTTCGGAAGTGTCCATGGCTTAAAAGTGATTGGGTTTCAATAGTGGATGCGTCATTTTAGGTTTTAGCTTTTAACTTCTATAGGCAAAGCCGCATGTCAAAATTAGCATGTTAAGTAAATTCAAGTAACCCTAATTAGCAAAAAGAAAAGTAAATTCAAGTACCCACATGGTGTGGTTTTCTTCTAGAGCACATAGGATAGCTGCACATTTTTGCATTAGGATAGAAAGGGTTTCAGCATGTGTCGTTTTGATTTCAGTTACAACATAAAAAATAAAACAAAAGGTACAGCTCTTTCAAGTGAGATAAATGGCCTGGCAAAAGCCAACTTAATCCTAAACTGAGCCATGAAAGAAACAGAAGTTGATAGCCAGATTGAAACTAAAGGACTGCTAAAAATAGAGGGCATACGTGTATACTGAAGATAGTCTTGAGTTTAAAGTGTTCTCTAAAATGCCTTAAAGTATGAAGGCAAATTATAGTTTTTCTAAACAAGCAATCAAGTAATGGTAAAAAGAAGAGCTCCATGCAGTATATACAATTCTCAAAGAACCATGGTAATGTGTCAACCCAAAAAAAAAATCTAGGGAGATCATGCTTATATTGTCATCAATACATGGAAACAAATAACTGAGCATTTCTAAGCGGGGTTATTATCTATTATCTAAAAAAGTGGGGTTATAACAATATCAGATACATTAGATCGATTTCTATGTTATTGAATTACTATAAAGAAACCAAATCAAGCAATAAATACTACCTTTAATTTATTTTGTAGAAGGGAAATCTCATTATAGTCTTCCACTGACAATTCTTCCCTGCATTTCCTGTCAATGAATTCATCCGTAATTTCAGAAGAGAGATACTGTATTTCTTTCTGTATTCTCTCAAGCTCTTCTTTAGCAGCAACCATCACATTGCTCCCAACATAATTCCCAAAGCTTTGCTCCACTAACTTTCGAGCTTCCTCTAATGTTCTTCCAGAACGTTTAGCCTTGACATCACCCGATTGTTTATGGTTATGAGTAACTTTCGAACCCTGGATGCCACATTACAGCCCATCAGATAAGGACAAAGAGAAAACAAGAAAATATGCAAACATGCTACGGAAAGATACATACCGCAAGGAGATTCAAAACCATCCCGTATGATGCGGTAAATTGTGAAACAAGTGGCTCAAGTCCAGAAAAGATAACGTCACAACATTCTTCAGCCCCTTCAGAAGTAGTCTGAACAAGGACAGAATGCCCAACTGTGTCAATCCCTCTCCTTCCAGCACGACCTGCCATCTGGAATAGGTTATTTGGGGTTAAGAGCTGCCGTCCGGCATCAATTCTTTTGCTGAGAGAAGAAATCACAGCTGTCCTAGCAGGCATATTGATCCCAGCAGCAAGGGTTTCTGTCGCAAAGACTACTTTAACAAGGCCACGCTGAAACAGTTCTTCAATGAAGGACTTCCACAGTGGCAAGCAACCAGCATGATGGGCAGCAACTCCTCGCAAGAGTCCTTTCACAGCATTTTCCCGAATAGCATCAGGATATTGCATCCTGAACCTCCTAAGTTCCAGTTCAACTTCACTAGCCTCACAATCATGCAAAAGTCTACAATCCTCGAGATATTCAACAGCTGCATCACATCCTCTTCTACTAAAAATAAACCAAACAGCTGGAAGCATGTCATTTTCCCAAAGCTGTGACAAAGTGTCACGTATTAGTGGAACCTGCATAGTAAGGTAATCAAGTAATGACACCTATTAGTTATAGCACAGAGGCTAGGGGTAATAAAGCTTTCATTTTCCATAAAAGAATAGCATGCTGCAATATGACATGGTCTAGCGAAAAGCCATGGAGAAGTTTAAGCCATCATGCGAAAATGCAAGGCATAAAAAGGGATTCTAGTCAATGCCTGGGAACGCCGCATATTGGTGACCTCATGCTTGGACAATTGAACTTGTTTTGATATGTCCAACGGGCTTCTGCTACCTTGCTCATTTTTATTTGTTCTAAGCTTCCTCTTTCCTTTCACATAGTAGTATTCACTTTTGGGAGATGATATGTTCTGGACGTGAGACATTCGCAATTTCCTGTATGATAGAACAAAAGTATATATAGATGACTTAGCTTAGGTACTAACATAAACAATGTGCATGAAGGCAATATTAGAATGCACAAGAGATATAGCCCTAAAATGTTACTTAAGAAATGCCATACAAAGCAAAAAAAACATAACCAGTTGCTGGTATGAATGCCAAACATTATCCATCTTTACTATGGTGGTCGTTCATCCCACCTCCCCCTCATCCCATTTCCCCACAGAAAGGAAGGCAAGAAAGAAAGGAAAGGAATTTTTGTCTTGGATTACAAGAAAAAGGAGTTGTTATTCGTTTTCGTTTTAGGAAGGAAAGAAGTAATCAGCAAAATTTGGATACATGAATAAAAAGTGAAGGGTGTTCTCCGTAGCATCGCACGGGTAGTTAGCTAGTTTTGATAAAGGATGAATAAGAGCATCTCCACTCAGCGCCCCCATATATCGTCCGGATTGGCGCCGGAATGAGCTCTATGGGGGGCGTCCGGACGAGATGGCGCATATGGGGGGCCTCTCCCCACTCGCCGCCCCGAAAGCACGCCCCATAGCAGGTTTTCAACAAAGAAAATATAGTTCTACAAATTGGAGTTCAACAAAGAAAGTATAGTTCCACAAATTGGAGTTCAACAATGAAATAAAAATTATTCATAAAATTAAAATAAATTGGAGTTCAACTATGATGCGGCTAATCCTTTGCGGACCCACAAATGCTCCACTAGATCATGTAGGAGTTGCTCCACTAGATCATGTTGGGTGCCTCAGACGAAATAACGGGCCGCCCCAGACGAAATCGGCCTATGGGGCGCGCGAGTGGGAGCCTTTTTCGCCCAGGGCGCCCCATAGGGCTATGGGGGGCTTTGGGGGGGCCGAGTGGAGATGCTCTAAGAATGCAAAGTACGCAACCAGATAGAATCTGAAGAACCTAGGGGGCTAGCTAGGTGTTCAGCTTGTTTTTCATTTCTCTGTTTTTTCTTTGATGGCCTAGGTTGTTTTCTTTTCTTTTCCTTTCGATTTTGCCACTTTGTAAGACTCCTGCATCATAACTTCTTCTCCTAATACAAAATGACATGCACTTTGGTGCATGCTCGAGTTTTTTTATTTTTGGAGATATCATTTATAAAACGAGTCCAGCTGAGGGAGGAACCCCTGCGGATTTTTATTAAGAAGAAACTACCGGCACAATCCTGCAGAGTGGAGGCTCGAACGCGGGACGTGGGCCGCGCTCGCGGAAGACCGCGCGCTGCTGGCCAACTGGTCGACGCCCAGTTCCTGGAGATATCATTTATGCCTTTGATACTTCTAATAGTAAAGAATAGGATTTTTTTTTGTCATGGCTAACAAAGCAACCTTGTCAGAATCAACATACAGGTATTTTATCCTTCAAGAAAAGGGTATAAAGCATATATGATAGAAAGTAGACAGAAAGTTAAGTACATTTCTAGGATTATTTTGACAATCCAATAATATTAACCCGGTGAGTATAGCTAATGGTGTAGGCAAGGGAGACCTAAGTAGGCCCTACTAGGTTCAGATGAACTCCCCTATTTAGCAGCTGAACAAATGCATAACGCCTGCCTATTTCCATTTAAGCGGCCTAAAGGTGTAGCTACGTTATTCCCAAATAACCAAACAAGACAGGTATCAATAGACATTAAAGTGTCCTTTATATGTCATGTTCCCGACTAATCTTGGTAAGCATTTAGCAAACGCCTGGCTTTGATACTGAACAATTGGTAAACAGGCGCGCACACACACAGACACAGAGAGGAAACTACAAGAGTAAAATTTTCAATGAAGAATAGATGGTTAACTTTTTAGCAGATAGAAATCATCTATTCGGATTAACTAATGGCAGTTGCCCACATTCTGATGGGATGGTCCATTTATCAAAGGGGTGAACATGGTTAAAATAAACAAGGCAGTTGGATGAATATTATTATTAACACTTCTTTATAGGCATGTCGTTTAAAAAGTAAGGTAGTGTATGGTGCCAACAAGAACAAGGTGACTACCTATTCATTTTCTTTCCCTTTTCATCAAGAAGGGGTAGAAGTGCGAATTTCTTCGAGAAGTGCCAATTTAGTGGAACAGGACGTTTGTTCGATGTCACCAGCTCTGTTTTTCCATGGATCTACAAAGAGATCGCCATAAGAATGATTTTGCAAACATAAAATCATGTGTTACAAGACCAGAAATAAAGGAAGATCACAATGTATGGACACAGCATTTGCACATGCATAAGCACACGGATAATCACAGTAAACGTGTAAATATACCGTGTGTGCTTGTGAATGTATTTTTCTTTGAACGAACTGTGCATGTATTTCTGGTGCTAATCACCAAATACATCCATTTAAAGTAGGAAGTGGAGAAACTCTTACACCTACATGCTACTGCAAAACTGGAAGCAATGACAACACAGGTAATCCACTATTTGCGCATCACTGCAAAAGAAAATTAATACGTCACAAATTGAGATACGAAAGCTACAGTTACCTGACCTATCCAGCCGGCTAATTCATCAGGATTTGCAACAGTGGCAGACAAACATATAAGCTGGACTTCCTTTGGACAATATATCACCTAAGGATGTGGTCAAAATAGTTAAGTCAAATGACCAATATGAACTCATGGAGACGAGAAAGAGAGTAATAAAGTAGCATACCGTTTCTTCCCAAACAGTACCACGTGAGATATCACTTAAGTAATGGACTTCATCCAAAACAATCACATCAACTTGAAATAATCTACCTTCGGATGCTGACGTGCCAACACTGCAGTTCAAATAGAAGACATCGGGATTCTTTCAGAAACAGGACAAGTAACATCTGTTACAATCAAATACTCCCTCTGTTTGTAAATATAAGACGTTTTAATTGTTTTCAGATTCACGCGTACCTAGACACGTTTTAGTGTGTATGTTCATCCATTTCAGTCCGTATATAGACAACATTTGAAATGCCTAAAACATCTTATATTTAGGAATGGATGGAGTAGTTAACTACCACTAAAGCTTAATCTCCCCATTCCCCGTTCCCCACCCCAATCCCAAAAAAAACTACGTCAAAGGCTAGAGAAGTAGCTACAAAAGAAACCGTGATATTCTCAAATGCAATTGCACATGCACGACTTGGAAAACACTGAACAAATATATAGGTAAAGTTGAACTATGATATACTGTAACTGTTTCTGTCACACAATGCTCTGCAATATTTGTTTGCAGTGGTGGAAGCAGCAAAAAAAAATCTTTTTGAAATGAGAAGTAGCAAATTGTCAAACTAGTAACAGTATGCTACAGCGTGAATACTTGTAGAATCCCGCTTATATCACATAATATGTCATCCGTGCATAAGTACCTTTGATAAAGCATATTACGCAGAATCTCTGTCGTCATTATTAGGATCTGAGCATCTTTATTGATAGCAGAATCTCCTGTAAGAAGACCAACATTATGATCACCAAAGGTACTCCTGAAATAATTATACAACGGCAATATGTCAAAAAAAATTTACTACTCAGAATCTGACCATCGAGGAAAATTATATAACACTCTCAGCCTTGCAGTACTCTGATACTCCAACAGTCCAACAGCCCAGCTGATGGAATTGTCCAACAGTCATAAATGTTCTCCAGACATCATCATGTGAAAGATATAACTTTACAACTTAGCAAAATAACTAGATAAGATAACATGCAAGAGCATCTTCACTTTTGCGGTTTATGCCGCCAGATCCGGGGTAGAGTTTAAGGTAGTCATTTGTATCCGTTAATTTTATGTATAAAAAGGAGGCGGTTTGCAAGGCTCCCTATCAGTTGGGAGCATGAGGATGCCGTTAACACAAGACAAAAGGTAACTTTTGCAGGTTTTAGTCACAATTCACAAACCTGTAAAAGGAAGGACATGAATCATGAAAGTAGCATTTTACCGGAAATCACGGAACTTCTGATTTGACAAGGCCTTCAACGGCGTTGTGTAGAAGAGACGCCTTCCTCTGGCAACTGTTGCAACAGCTGCAGCTTCTGCGATTAGTGTCTTTCCACTACTTGTAGGCACAGAGACTACGACAGACGAGCCTCTTAAAAATGCTTGTATAGCCAGGCGCTAAAATAAGATGGGAAAGAGTGTAAGAAGAACGAAAACAACATGGTCTAGACCACGATAATTAGTATATCGAGTGCTTAAAATTCAGAAACGAATGTTCAGTGTACTATGCTTTTTGTGTACATTAAATATTAGCATCCGGCTTCCAAACTTTTTACTATTTCAGTGCCATCGACTACCTATCATTTTCAAAATGTATTCCAGTTAACTTGAAATGTACTAAACATTACCATAAACAATGACATGGAGAAGATCTCCAAAATGATACCACCTGGAGCACAAATTACTGAAAGATATCTGCCGCAAGGAAATACAGTAGAGTTCATTGCTTATCACAATCATTTATTGGCCAGTGCAACTAAGTTTTTTAGGTAACAAGAACATGACACTATTTGTGAGCTCCATAATGCTATAATTAGGAAATGTGTTGCACTACATGACACAAGAGATGTCCGCCATGCAATCCCACGTATCTAACATTCCAACTAGCAGATTGGCCCGCACAATTGCGTGATATATCTTGTTATAGTATAGGTGCAACACTTTCTTCATAATTTAACTTCTGGGAAAAAAACATTCTGCAAACAACATACAGTTTGGATATTTTATTTGGGAAAGTACTTTTTTTTTGTCCCTCAACTTGTCACAGAGTTTGCTTCTCAAACCAGCACATTTGATCCTGGATCAGAGCCAAAATGATTTTCTAGCTGATTTTGTGTGGTTTTTTACCCGAGCTGACACGTGGTGGTCCAAGTTGGCATCTATCTGCTGCAGCTCTTTTTTATCTGATGAGCATTTCCTCGAGCATTTGGTGGCAGCTAACCTATTGTTTCAACAACGTCGTTGAAATCCCGTCAGCCCCCGAACAATGCCTACCCAGACCAACACCAGTGTTAAAATCATGTGCCAGCCCCAGTCCATCACCATGTCCGATAGCCGGGGCTCTCTACCACTCGGCGGCCGAGTCGGGTTCAGAAATGAACGTGTCCGGTTTGAGAAGACGGGGGCAAAATGTCTATGAATTTTTCTTAAGGGCCCAAAAGCAAACTCTACAACTAGGTGAGGGGCCACAAAAGCACTTTTCTCATTTAATTCATGTTTAATTAGCGTGATTTGTTTGAGATCTGACTCCCATTATGTGAAAGATGGGATTCAATTTTAGCTAGTGCTAGTTAACTCTATTCTATTTCCATTTTGTAATCACTGCATTCTTATGCCAACCATTGAATCTAAGCTTTTAAAATCAGGTTCAACTAATTCAATGTAAGATGTTTCCCATATTCTTATATCCATAGCAAACTCTAAATGTAAGCTTTTCAAACTACGGTCCACCAAATCAAGGGCTGGGTTTTTTCTTTTGATAAATTTTAGCATATTGTTGCCTTTTTTTAGCAGATGTAAAATCAACAGCCACTTGTTTTTGTTATCATAAATAGATGTAAGGCTAGATTTCTTTGATAAATTTTACTTCCTCCGTTCACTTAAGACATTTTAGTTTATTTCAATATAGACTAGTGAATCTACACACCATGGCGTGCTATTGTTTGACCCGAGTAATAAACTATTGTGCAACATCTTGGTTGCCCGCCGAATAGAACACGCACCACTGACCTGTCAATACTGGTGGCGCGTGGGATCTGCACGCCACCTGTGCTAAATTACTAGTGGTGCACAACGTATGAGGGACGCCACCACCATGATCTGGTCGGGTGGACGTCTGGGTCCAACCTACTGGTGACGCGTACTTACATTTCACGCGCCACTGGTAGGGCTACACCGGTGACGTGTACGTTTTCGGCGCGCCACTGTTCTGGCGCGCTAAAAAAACGCCACTGATATTAATATTAGGACTACACTAAGGATTTTCCTACTAGTGTTACCGGTGATGCGAAAACGACCAAACAAGCGGTGGCGGATTCAAATGTCGAAGGTTTTCCTGATAGACTGGATGTATTTCTAAGTTTTCTTAGGATATTTTTCTGTAAGACGTGTAGATACAGGCATTTTCGAAACAAAAAAAAACTAAAAGGTATTATAACAGTGAACGGAGGGAGTAGCATATTTCTCCCTTCCCTTAGCTGATTTAAAGCAATTGTCATCGGTTTTCATCCTTATAAAACAGATGGATAGATTCGAGAAACTACAAAGTGCAGTAGAGAATCACATGTGTGTCGCTGCTAACTCAAACTGTTGACCATTTCGGTACTCCAAACCGACACAACTATCACAAAAGCCCAATACAGCTTCAATGAGGACCCAGAATTAGCTCGTCCAGGTACCTGAAACTTGTCGATGGGGAAGTCGTAGATTCCGGCGAGCTCATTGTAATCGATCATATCCTCGCCGAACTCCCGCACCTCGGCGACCAGCTTGGACACCTGCTGCGACTTGTACTCCCCCGACCGCTGTCTGCGCGCCGCGGTTTGCTCTCGCGAATCCTCCGCCGCATCCCCGGCTTCGTCGTCCTCGCCGCCACTCTCCTCTTCCAGCTCCTCGTCGCCCTCCTCTCCTTCCACATCATCGTCCTCGTCGTATTCCCCGTCCGCGTTTGGGATGTCTATCTCGTCTTCATCCTCCTCGTCGGCCTCCTCGTCCTCGTCCTCGTCGGAAACCGGCGCGGCGGCGCGAGAGGGGAGCGCGCGGAAGGGAGGTGGAGCGGAGCGGCGTGGGGTTGGGCTGCGCGGGACGGCGGGAGGAGAGGGGGCGGTGGGGTTTGGGGGAGCGCGTGGCGGGAGGCGGGGGGGAGTGGGAGGAGGAGGAGGAAGTGCGGGGCGAGGCAGTGCATGGCGGGAGGGTGTGGTGATTCGGCCGCAAGAGGCGGGGGAAGACGATAATGCTACGATTTTTTTTTTTACAAGGGGTGGGGCCTAGAGAACCCCGGTGCTTAATGCTACGATTTTTAATCTTCGCTTTTCCACATGGTAACCCGAAATGCGCCAACGGACACTAGGGTTTACGCCATACGAATTCAGTTACGGCAACTTGCTTAGAGCGTCTCTACAAGATCCCGCGTAAAAATATTTGCGGATTTGAAAACAAATGTCCATTTCAGATCCATAAACCGGGGCAATTCTTAAAATTTCTTTGCGTTAAACTCCAAATGTTACTCCGCGTACCTCATATTCATCGATACGAGGCTCGAATGTTAGCGTCTCGCGTAAAGCGAAGAGAGGTGACGTGAGTGAAACTAAATACAAGGCCTTCCTGTCGCCGCCTTCCGTCATTGAGTTGAGTCGTTCTCTGCTCCGTCGGGCTGTCGAGGCGGTCCTCTGCCGCCCGCGGCACCATTCACATCTTTTTTGGAGCTTGTGGGGCCGCTTTTCCCTCCCCGCGAGTTTTTCGGAACCAAAGCTCTCTGCGAGGTCGTGAAGGGATCAAATGGGTGTTGTCGGTCGTTTTTAGCTACGTAGTCGTCCTCCACCTTGCTCTTGCCCTGGCTCGCGGCACTCGGGGTGAATCGTGGTCTCGGTTGAACAGAGGTTGGTATTGGAAATATGCCCTATGGGTATTTTTTTATTGATTTTTCAAAATTCACTTGGGTGCAAATCGTATTTTCAATAATTGCAAACATTTGTAGGTGAGCTTGTGAAAGATTGATATGGTCGACTAGAGGAGGGGGGTGAATAGGCGACTACTAAATTTTAATTTTTTTCCTTTTTAATTAGGGATTGAGCAAATATAACAAGGTTGACTAAATGTGCACTAGATGATTGCGACCTATGTGATACAAGCAAGATATACAGCGTAGCGGAAGTAACGAGTAAAGGATATAGGCAACCGCAAAGTAGACACACGGAGATGATTCCCGTAGTTCCTTCCCAATGAAAGTATGTCTACGTTGGACGAGTGTGGAGCCACCTATGCACTCCAATAGCACGGAATTGCTCACTCTATCCTCCGCGAGCTTCACCCGTGAGGGATCGGCTCATCCACTATGAGGTCGACTTGAAGGCGTTGACCAAACCGGTATACAAAAGAAGGGGAACTCCACAATGAGTTGGAGCCTCCCAACAATGTCCCGGAGCACCTCGCAACAAGATGGGGCTCCGAAATGCACAAAGGCCTCATAGGGTTACAAGTAACCCAAGAGGCAACAAGGTCCACAAAGACAATGCGGGGATTTAAAATTCCTTCGGTGGAGTCGTAGATCTAGACCTCATCCTTCATTCCTTAAAGAATCAAGGCAGATGAGTGGTGGGAGTGGGAGATCTAGGAGATTGAAGCTTGCAATTAATGGTGAGAGAATGTTGGTGGAGCTTAGCCCTTCAAGGAAGAAGACGTTGCTTTAAATAGGGGCTCCTCCGGGTGTGGCCGTTGGGTGCAGAAATCCCGCAGCGGTACTACCGCTGGGGCTGGCGGTACTACCGCCAGCACCCATTCTCCTGTCCGTTGGATAGCACAACAGTGGTACTACCGCTGGAGTGGGCGGTACTACCGATGTGCTACTGCTGCGGACGTGGAACGGTACTACCGCTGTGGTACAGCTGAGGTACCGGAAGCTCAACCCGGAGGGAGTTTCCGGCGGTACCTCGGGCGGTACTACCGTTGCCTGAGAACTGAGACGGGCTCACCCCCAGGAGCGGTACTACCGCCACGGCTGGCGGTACTACCGCTGGCAGTCAACGCGTGTGTTGCTCAGTCCATGGAAAGCGGTACTACCGCCGGTGGTACCACTGTGGTACCGCAGGCTCGACTCGAAGGCCATTTCCAGTGGTACCTCCGGCGGTACTACCGCTGGTAACACGGTTCCCAGGGACGAGCGGTACTACCGCCACCTGGGGCAGAAAAGCTGCATAGCCACATATTGAATCTTCTCTCTTCCATATTTTCAAGTGTGTTGATCAAGTAAAACCTGAAATGCTCAAACACACAACTAGACCAATAATTGTGTTGTCATTAACACCAAAACAAATTAGGAGACATATGCCCTTTCAATCTCCCCCTTTTTGGTGTTTGATGGCAACACAATTATTCACAAGGCATAGGTCTATAAAATATAGACTAAGTTCCCCCTAGATGTGTGCATTATTCAAATATGTTTTGGAATGCAAAACACACATCATCTAGGATCAACACTCCCCCTAGATTTTACAAACCATGCAAGCATAAAGGATATAGCAATAAAGCAAAGCTCTTACAACAACATGACACGAACCATAGAATAAACGACATAGTCTTAAACATAAACATAACAAGAGATGTTCACATGTCTTACATCCATGCATAAGTTCCGCAAACCAAATAAAATTGTTCACGAGCATAAGAAACGAAGAAAGAGCAAGCTTGTGACAAAACCCATGCAAATTCCCGGATAACCTACTAGATATCTCTCCCCCTTTGGCATCAAGATACCGAAAAGGGAGGGGCCGATGCTAGCGTCCCAAGGGGTCACTTGGAAACATCGTGGGGGCGATATGGGAGGTAGCGCTGTCTTCCTCGGGGTCCGACCAAGTGATCCTGACACCTTCGCTGTCCTTGGCTTGCCATGAGTCCCAACCCGTGATACTCTTTTCGGTCCCGGACTGCACAACCTCACCGGCTGCACGACGAGCCTCAATCTCAGCTTGGTGTTCCTTCTTCCTTTCCACATGGACCTCCCATTGGTGCCTCTCAACTTTCTTGGTCACTTTGAACACCTTCTTGATAGCACTTGCCATCCAACAAAAGGCACCACCTATCGAGGGAATACCTAATTGAGTATGAGCCGACGTACGAACTTATCAAGACATAAGCTGGCGCTGGAGACTTATCTGGTGGAGACTTATCTAGCGGTGACTTATCTGACCGCGACTTATCCAGAGATAAGCTGGTGACGAACTTATGACGAGATAAGCTGGTGACGAACTAATCAGGAGATAAGCTGGTGACGAACTTATGGCCCAGGACGAACTCAAGGCCTGTGATGACTTGGAGGCCCAACCGAGACTCCAATACGTATTCGACTAGAACTCATGTAAACCCTAGCCTGGCCATCTATATAAACCAGGCAGGGTCTCCCCTTGAGGGACAAGAAAATTAGAGGTTAGACCTAGATCTCAAAAGAAGGGACACAATGTAAACAGAACAAGAGGAGCCGCCGCATCATCTCGGCGACTCTATAGCATACAGAATAAGACCTAGCCACAAACAGCACGTAGGGCTATTACCGGATGATGTTTCCCGGGGCCTGAAGCTGTATAAATCTTTCTCTTGTGTGCAATCTCGCACCCGGAAGATTCTACGTCGCCTAAGTTCTACGATCTCACAAGTCGTCAATGCGATGACACCTGCCGTGACAAACCCACGACAGTTGGCGCCCACCGTGGGGCTAGCGGCGCTTGGAATCATGGTCCGGGCGGGATCCCTTCATCAACAATCTCGGCGACTTCGACGTCTCGCCGGTCTAAATGATTTGGCGGTATCAACATCTACATCTACATCAAGATCTACCTCAAGCTCGAGGAGAAAGCATGGAAAAATTCGGCCGCGGGATTCGGGGCTCAACTTCGACAACGCCCCTCACGCGCGGCTTGCAGGACAGCAGCAACGTCTGTGTTGCGGACATCACCGACGGCGACTCGGAACTCATCTCGACGATTCCTTCAGTGGAAAGATGCGCAATCGAGTTTTCTAGCAGCTGTTAAAAGCGCATCAGATTCCAACGGTTAGATCTCTGTGGCCGATCCAAATACTGAAGCCCTGTCGAAAACTGACGGAACTCCGCATGCCTTTGGGAAAATAATTATCAAGGTCAACTCGGATATCAATTTAGAGATCCGTCCGGTGAAACCGTGCGGAATACAATCCCTCAGCCCTCCAACAAATTTGAGACAATTCCAACGGTTAGATCTCCGTCAGCGACTCCTTGGCTGACGACATCTCCAACATCGGCGACTCGCCGTACCAGAACCCGGGGCTCAACATCAACATCATCCTCGTTTGCAGATACCAAGATTCAAGTTGTTCGGCACCTTTCCGTGTGCGGCTCACGCGTAATCCGATCAGAAATCTAACTGGGATCTCAAAACCCCGTCAACTCGAATCAGTACAAGTATAGACGGATCAAATCAGCAGGCGTAGTTCGAATCGGATCAAAACTCGATACCGCGTCACCATGTTCCTACGATGAAAAAAAGGCTCTGCACTAGTACCGATGCTAGCAAGGAAATATGGCAAGTTGGGAAGCACCACAACTCCACGTACGAACACCGAGGAAACTAGCCAGGAATCAAGTCCCGACAAAATCGAGGAAAGCAATCAAAAGAAAAAGAAAAACATCAGGATGGCGTGCATGAGCTGATGGCTAAGGAGAAAATTATATTACCTTTTCCTTACGCGTACAGGCAGCTCAAAGCAGGAAATCCATCAGCATGCACAACTCAGTTATGACAATCACATGCATCAGTAGAAAGCGACTCACCGTTTCGACAATATTAATACGGACAAACGTCCGACCCCCACATATATGCGTCAGTATGATCAATCAGACGCACCGGCTCTAAATCAACCAACTCCAATAAGGGTCTGCAGCCTACATCGCGTCATCAAACAATAAAAACACGGATTTGCTAGTTCTAAGTTGCCTGAGAACTCACTAATTCTCAGTCACCTCAATTACCGTTGGATTTGGTTGTCTAGATTCGTAAGGTTTGCTTTTTTTTATAAGCGAAGCCTATTCTGCCTGTATGTAGCGATGCGTCTTCTTCATGAAGCGAGTCTGGGCTGTCGTTGTTGTTGTTGTTGTGCGGATGTGGGCTGCGGTGTCTTTGGGCTTACTTTTTTTTGTTGATTCTGTTTTTCCTAGGGACGGTGGACTCTTGTTTGGATTTTGTTTTTTCAAGGTCAACCAAGGCCCACGTAGGATATTTTCATTCAGCTGCACGATCTTATTTTTTTTGTCCTTATTTATTTATTTATTTATTTTTGTCTGTCGTATGTACATTGGTTCGTTAGTAACTTCACACAGTACGACTATGTTGCCTCTCTGTTTTTCTGAATGATGGTGCCATCATTTCAAAATAAGGATTGATAATTACTTTCTTATTTTTCTTGTCCTCTCTTTTTATGTCTTTTTGTCACCGTGTTGTAACCATACTGACCACCACGCACACAAGCTGCATTTTTTTAACTATTTATCATGATTCCTTATATTATGAACCATCTCGCTTTGACTTACTTTTATCATGTTTCTTGTTTTTTTGTCAAGATGAGATGTGTTGCTACATAGAAAAAATATGATACTTTTATCTTCATATTGTTGACTTTGTTTTACCTTCACCTCCTTTTGACTTTTTTGCTTTTGTCTTGTATTTTTAAGTTATGAATACTTTATTTGCGATTTACTAAAGTCCTTTCCAATGTCGTGCAAAACCTCATTCTCAATAAAGTTTTATTACCTTGTTGTTTGTTTATTTTTAAGAGTTCTACTAATTCTCGGTCGAGAGAGTTTAAAGTTTGATCTTAGTCAACTTTGGAATCGTTGCATTGCGTTGTAATTTGTGTTAGTGCCGGAGTTGTAAGTGGGTCTTAACTGAGTTTTCGAGTTGCAACTAGACCTTTTCCTTTTATATGTTGACTGCAACTGATTATTTTTTTAGGTTCTAAGTAGCGTTGCAACGGAGACTTTTTGAATGAAATTGTCTTTTTTATTCTAGTTGCAAGTTAGTTGCAACTGAGATTTTTGAGTTGCAAGTGGGTTGCAACTGAGTTTTTTTTTTTTGCAGCTGCAACTGATTTTTTTTCAGTTACAAGCTGGTTGAATTTGAGATTTTCAGTTGCAAGTGGGTTGCATTTGAGGGTTCTACTAATATTTCTCAGTTACAAGTGGGTTGCGACTGAGATTTTTAGTTGCAAGTGGGTTGCGTTTGAGGGTTTTTTCTAGTTGCTACTAATATTTTTCAGTTACAAGTGGGTTACAACTGAGATTTTCAGTTGTAAGTGGGTTACAACTGAAATTTTTGAGTTACAAGTGGGTTGCAATTGAGGGTTTTTTTCAGTTACTACTAATATTTTTCAGTTACAAGTGGGTTGCAACTGAGATTTTCAGTTACAAGTGGGTTGCAACTGAGATTTTCGATTTGCAAGTGAGGGTCTTTTCCAGTTACAAGAGGGTTGTAACCGGGTTTTTCAGTTGCAAGTGGGTTGCAACTGCGGGTTTTTTCTAGTTGCAACTGATATTTTTCAGTTACAAGTGGGTTGTAACCGGGTTTTTCAGTTGCAAGTGGGTTGCAACTAAGGGTTTTTCTAGTTGCAACTGATATTTTTCAGTTACAAGTGGGTTGTAACCGGGTTTTTCAGTTGCAAGTGGGTTGCAACTAAGGGTTTTTCTAGTTGCAACTGATATTTTTCAGTTACAAGTGGGTTGCAACTGAGATTTTCAGTTTGTCACTTGTTTTTTTATCCAGTTGCAAATGGGTTGCAACTAAGTTTTTCTTCCAGTTACAAATGTGTTGCAACTGAGCTTCTACATTTGAAACATATGTTATTTTCTATATTTTTGAGTTGCAGGTGGGTTGCACACGATATGTTTTCAATCAGTGTATGCACGCATGTGTGTGCAATAAAGTGTAATCACTTGGTTCACACTTTATTTGTTTTCTTTCAATTTTAGCTCCACATGTCCTATACACTTGTATTTCGGTTTTCAATTATTTTTGTACTCCGTTTTTTCTTAGTGCACTTTTTGTACTTTCATTTTTTGTTGTACGGTAAAAATTAACGAACTACGTATATAATCTAGCTAGCCCTATCTAGTTTTGTGTCGGGGCATGGCTGATGGACGCATGCATGTGTTGCTTTTGTGAGTGCGTGAGTATGACGTGGCTGCATGGCTGGAGGTAGAGAGAGACGCGCGAAGGTCAGTACGATTTGCTGTTGAGGTCAAACGTCAGGTGACTGAGATCTCACGAGTTCTCAGTCGCCTGAGATCCAGTCGGTCCCATAAAAACAAGCTAAGTTGCTTTCATGCTCAAACTTTACAGCCTTTTGCTTTATCAATTAATATTGAGTTTCACCTTCGAGTCAATCTCGGTGGCTGCATATCTTGTTTATGATGCTTCTTATCAATATCTCTGCGATTCAAATTATATCATGTCACATAATTCAAATTTAGATCACTTTGAAGGCTTAATTACACCCACTTCTTAAAGTAGGGTCTTACAACCCGTATTGGATTTATTAAATTCGAGTTCATTATAGCTCGCACTATATCTATCAAAGTTGAGTACTTTTTTAGCTTGCATGATTTATTGCAAAATCAGCTTTTATTTACATCCGACAAACGGATTTCTTAATGTACCAATGTCACCATTACATATTCAAGCATTGATATTCGGGGACTCATTATATCATTTCATGATTTATCATTATATCATTTTATGAGTCACCTAGTGATTTATCTTCATATCATTTTATGAGTCGCATGCAACTCATCATTATATTATTTTGCACGTCACCCAGTGACTCTTCATCTTATCAATATTTGGGTTAAATCAGTGACCCGCGGTATCAAGTATGAGTCAAACTAGTGAGCCGCGCAAGAGCCTGCTTAATGGGAATTATATCATGCGGGACCTGCCTATAGGTCGCAACATCATGCGAGACCTGCGTATAGGTCGCAACATCAGGATTAATGAAGTAAAGCGGGCACCTCCGGTATCCGGGGGTTTGTCATTTCACCTCAATTTGAGTTGCTGAGACGTTATTTTCACTAATCTCTGGGTTTCATGGGAGCTTTGCAGCTTTATGAGCTCGGCTTATTACCGTGAAATCGCTCTTTGTGGCAAATTTTCCAGGTTATACTCGCTCTTAAGTCAGATACAACTCGCACTATGCGACCAAAGTACCGGCATGTGGCGTCAATCGAGTCTGAATGTCTATCATGGACTTTCTCGACCCTGAACACACATTAGACCTGGGAAATACTGAGCCGCGCGAGGGCCTACTTAACGGTAGCATAGATAAATCAGTAGGGCCAAAGTATCGGCATGTGGCGTCAATCGAGTCTGAATTCCTATCATGGACGTTCTCGACCCTGAACACACATTAGACCTGGGAAATACTGAGCCGCGCGAGGGCCTATTATGGGTCATATTTTATCAGTTACCATATGCTATCATATGCAGACACCATTTGCTATCATGCAAAGTACAACTTGCTATCATGCGAAGTACAGTATGCTATCATGCAGATTACCATTTGCTATCATTCAAAACATCATTTGCTATCACGCAGGGTACCATATGCTATTCTGCGGAGTACTAAAGTCTCATCAGAATTATTATCAGCCGCCAAGGCTAACATATTATCACCAAGTTTTTATTATTGCTTCCTGAAAGGCTTTTCCTTTTGATTTAACAGGAACCTATAACTCGGCGGGCATATGAATTTAAATTGGCACGATCATATTTTTTATTGGGATGATCATCTCCTGATATCGGCTGTTGAAGCCATCATTATTTATTTAACTACAGCCACATCAAGTGGAATTGTTAAGGACGATTCCTTAATTTGTATCTAGAGTTTTAACAGGGATTATCTTTTTTCCTAGCGGCTCAAAGAATATTTAACAGTGAGGAGTTTATACGCGGCTTTGCCCTACTCCAAATATCATCGTGTTCATGCGGCAACAATATTTGCTCAAACTGTTGCAGGATCAAATTGCAAAAAGAACGATATGGCTTCAAGCAGGATAATGAAATCATGCCTACTTAATGCCCGGGGGATAGGACAATCAAGCTTTTGTCTAATTGAAATATTTTTGAGTCCCGAGCAGCATGATCAAGCATACAACTCGGCCCTCGGGGGCTACACATCCACTAAATTGATATACCATGTTTATATACATGTATCATTTTTTGCAACGCATGGAAATATATACATATCCATTTGCCTTGTCAAATCAGTGACTCAGAAAGATTTAAATTCAGTCATTGCCTATATACTCTTGAGCCGCCATGATTCAGAACGGTCCATATGGCTCATCTGATAAACTTAACATATTATTCTATTCTAATGATTGGCTAGCTTATTTATGCCTATGATTGTTTGCTTCGATGACTATGACTCAGCAACTCATATGCCTATGGCTAATATGTCTTGATATCCATGACTTGGCATCCTGCCCTTAAAAAAAAAGACTTGGCATCTTTATGATTTCAGCTCAGTCTTGATGCCCGTGATATGGTGGACACTACACCGATAACTCAATGTCCTCCACACCAGCAAATCAGTGCACCTACATCAATGGCTTGACAGGACTATATGCTCGTGACTCGCCGGACACTTCATGAGTCGCCAGCCTCGGTGTCCATGAGTCGACATCGACAAACATCAGCGACTCAACGCTTTTACACCAATGGCTCAATAGCCGCTATACTCGCGACTCATCGCCATCGACATCAATAACTTGCTAAACATCAGCGCTCGCCAAGCTCAACATCGACAAGTCGCCAAGCTCAACATTGACAAGTCGACAAGCGCTACATACGCAAGCCGACAACATCATCATCATCAAGTCAAGATCTTCCGCCTGACTCTACGAATCACCCGGAAGCTTGGGGGCTAATGTCGGGGAATACCTAATTGAGTATGACCTGACGTACGAACTTATCGAGACATAAGCTGGCGTCGGAGACTTATCTGGTGGAGACTTATCTGGCGGTGACTTATCTGACCGCGACTTATCCAGAGATAAGCTGGTGACGAACTTATGACGAGATAAGCTGGTGACGAACTTACCAGGAGATAAGCTGGTGACGAACTTATGGCCCAACACGAACTCAAGGCATGTGATGACTTGGAGGCCCAACCGAGACTCCAATACGTATTCGACTAGAACTCATGTAAACCCTAGCCTGGCCATCTATATAAACCAGGCAGGGTCTCCCCTTGAGGGACAAGAAAATTAGAGGCTAGACCTAGATCTCAAAAGAAGAGACACAATGTAAACATAACAAGAGGAGCCGCCGCATCATCTCGATGACTCTATAGCATACAGAATAAGACCTAGCCACAAACAGCACGTAGGGCTATTACCAGATGATGTTTCCCGGGGCCTGAAGCTGTATAAATCTTTCTCTTATGTGCAATCTCGCACCCGGAAGATTCTACGTCGCCTAAGTTCTACGATCTCACAAGTCGTCAATGCGATGACACCTGCCGTGACAAACCCACGACACCACCCTCGGTGGGAACATGGGAAGGGCCACCTTCTTCACCAGCCTTCTTCTTACCTAGTGCTTCACCTTCCTTGGTTTTCTTCTTGTGCACCTTCACTTGGAGTCTCTTGGGTTTGTGCTCAATCTATGAGCATGGATCACTAAGCTCCTCAAGAGGGAAAGCCACTTGCCACTTCAACAAAATGATCTTCATAATGAGTGGCCCATAGGAGATGTTCCTCTTCTTCACGATGACGCCCCACAATTCTTGCCAGATAAAGTCCATGACATCAAGCTTCTTGTTCTTGCCTTGCAATTGATAGGAGCGAAGCATCAAGGTCTTGAGGTATCCATGTATCTCATCAAAGTTCCTCACCTCTGGGTTGATTGTCTCACGGTAAATGTTGTGCATGATATCCCAAATGGGGTAGAGTCCATTTTCTTGACCAACGGTCCAATTGGCGGCACTATCCGGATCATAGAGAGGCAAGAGATCATTTGCATCAACGGGGGCTCATCAATGGGGTCATGAACCCGGAAGTGAGAATCATTGAAATTGGCCGGAAGGAAAGGACCAAACTCCACATACCCACGCATTTCACCAACTTCATGCCATGTTGCACTAAGCACCTTATCCCTGGTCATCCACTAAATACGACGAATGATCTCGTTACCAAGATGAACGGTGGCGAGGAATTGCCCCACTAGGGCTTCATCAAAGTCTTGCTTCATCTCCATGATGGGAATGAGCCCAAATTCCTCACACAAAGCAAGAGCTTCTCCAAAATAGTCGGGCTTGCTTCTCATATGACTCATATTGATCCAATGTTGTGGCACAGAGTTCTCGGATGCCTTTCCCATCAAGATATTTGTATAGCATTGTTCTTGAAACTTGGAGTGGAAGTGGGGATTGTTGCCCCAAACGGACGGAATTTGATCCATGCGATTGATAACATAGGGATCAATGCGCCTCTTCTCAATGAACACCTTGTCCTCCAACTCACTAGCAGACTTGGCTCTCTTGGGCAAAGTCTTCACGGGAGGCGGAACTTCTTGCGGCGAATGGTGACCCCATCAAGCTCGGCCTCAACCTCATCAATGGGAGATGGCCTAGGCTTCTTCCTCCCAACGGTCTTGTTCCGGGTCCCACCCCGAGAACTAGAACCACCTGTGAATAGCAGTAGGAAGGAGGAGCAAGAAGATAAGTAATGCACATAAATTTCATGATTTGTGGACAAAGAACACAAGTGTACAAAACTTGGAAGAGAACAACGCTAAGAGGGGGTACACCAACTAGGAGGGGAGGAATCTCCAAGGATGAGAACACCACTCGGTGAGGAGTAGCACCACCATCCCCGATGATTCAACCGATTCTAGGTAGGGAACAACAAATCTAGCCACTAAATCTTCACAAGGCTTCTACAAAAGGTTCTAGGTCCACAAAAATACACTTCTACCATCTCCAAACGACAAGAACACACAAGGGCATACCGTCTAGTTCATATCCATCTATCAACTAGATGAGAGAGAGGGAGAGGGCATACCGGTGCTCATGGCGAGGGATCGAGGGAGAGGAGGCGTGTAGGAGCAAGCCCGGAGCAAGGGAGGCGAATCCCTCAGCCGGAGACGCTCCTTCCCGACGAAGAGGATGGTCGACGGCGACGGATCGAGAGTGGAGAGGTTGGGGGAGATGGGGAAAGTGAAAGGATAACTCTCTTTCACCCGCCCCCCGACCCTTATCTGCTTCAGATTCGCGCAGAGGTACTACTGCTCGATCCAGCGGTAGTACCGCTCCTGATACGGAGCGGGCAGGTGGGGGTACTGCTTGCCGGGTATGATACACCCGCAACGGTAGAAAGCCCGCCTGACCGGTTGTACCGGGCCTGGGAGGTACTGCGGGTGGGGTGGGGCTACCACTCGTTGGAGCAAGCTCCAGGGAGCGGTAGTACCGGCACCCACAGCGGTAGTACCGATGGTTCCGACCAAATACACCGAGAGCATGAAATAAAATGCATTTTTAGAAAGAAATGCTTTGGAGGTAAGATTTGGCTTGGGATAGGAAAAGTAACTGAGCAAGGGTGGAAAAAATGCACAAATTTGCAAGATGAAAGAGTAGAGGCCAAAATTGAGCATTTCTTACCGAAAAGGTAAATAGGTCTAAAAACCCGAATAAGAACCAAATAAAATTCAACTCCTCACAAGGAGGAGGGCGGTGGCCGATTCCACCATGTATGAGCTAACTCAACCCGGAACCGCGGAGATATATCTTGGGTTCAAGGTCAATACTCATCGTTTTAAGCACAAATTGTCACCGAAGTGACCAAATGAAGTACGGAATGTCTATATTGACATCATAGAGGTAGTGATGACTCATGAATCGAGCTACACTCCCCCTAAAACTATGCCTACACGGAGTAGTTATCATGTACACTATGGGTAGGTGTGCGCGTGATCAAGCGAAGTTACTCGCATCAATAACATTTAGCTTATACCTCAACTCTCGAAATCTTGTTCCATCATGGGCCTTCGTGAAGATATCTACGAGTTGATCCTTGGTTCCTACATAAGAGAGATCAATGTTGCCCCTTTCTACAATGGAAAAAAATAGCACGCTATAATGCATTAATAGCACGCTATAGCGTCGGAAATTGAGTTTGGCTCCCGGGAGCACATGCTCCCGGTATGTTCAAAAAAAATTGAACAATTTGAAAAATGTTCAAAAAAATCCGAAAAAAAATCATTTTTGCACAGGCGCATACGATGTCGTTTCGGTGCGAAATTTGACACGGTCGTGCGTGCCATCGTCAGGTACATGCATGATTTTTTTGGGATTTTTTTGAACATTTTTCAAATTGTTCAATTTTTTTGAACATACCGGGAGCACATGCTCCCGGGAGCCAAAACGCCATCCTCGCTATAGCGTTTTAAAACTTATCACTCTAAATGATCGGTGTATAATGTCTCGCTAATAGCACACTATACGGCGATATAGCACGTTAATAGCGTATTTTAAGGCCGACGCCATTTTGATATAGCGCACTATTTTTTTCCTAGAGCATAACCTTAACGCGCACGTGTTGGAGACTCTTATCATAGCCCATTTCCGAGGGAGCCGAGCTCAAATCCTGAGCCAGATCTGAGGATGACTCCAACGGGGCGACGCATCGAGTCCGCGCGCATCCGTTCGTGTCCGCGAGGGCCAAAAACACGGCCCAACGGGCGACGCAAACGGACCGCGGTCCGTTTTTTGGTCCGCCGCGACGCATCCCTGACCCAAATTTGGGCCACCGATGCGTCGGCCCCGGACGCGAAACGGAGCTCTTTTGTGTCCTCCCCTGGTCCGCTTTTGGAGGCAAAATCCACAGTCCAGACCTACCCCATGGCCGCCGCCGCCTCCAGGATCGCCAAGGCCGCCGCCAAGACCGCCGCCGCCGAGAGCCTAGAGCTGGCCGACGACGCCGCCGGGCTTGCTCCCCGGCTGAAGAAAGTGAAGAAGGAGCTCACGGAGGAGCAGAGGGCCAAGCGGGGCCAACGGAGGAGGAGGCTGAAGCAGGACAGGCTCGACGCCGCCGCCAGGGCCGCCGCCGAGGAAAAGGGCGACGACGACAACGCCGACCTCGTGACCAAGACCGCGACAGCTGCCCTCCTCCTCATTGGACTTACCCCGTCCGCGGCGGCGGTTGGGGTAGCGACTGCGGCGGCGGTCGGGGTTTCCTCTACCGCGGCCAGCTCCAACGCTTCCACGGCCCGACCTCCAAGGTCGAAACCGCTCGCGACCGCGCCATCTCCTGCGCACGGGTTCGTCCCTGGAACCATGCCGCCGCGGGTTTCTCCTACCTCCGACGAGTCGGGCGAGGTACCTGCCCTCGTCCTCAACCCGCCTGCGACACCGTTGGTCGCACAGTCGCCCGCGCCGCAGACTGCGGAGGCGCGTGCAGCTGCCCCGCCAGTGGTCGCCCCCGCGCGTAACCTGTTCGGCACTGTGCCCACGCCATCGCCGGGTGACCCCAGGTACTACGAGGAGGACGATGACCCCTACTACGGGGAGGACGTCCTCCAGGACATGGTCTGCGACAACACCCAGTACGACGGCGACGACTACAATGCCGGGATGATGAGACTCTACCGACCGGACCCGATGTGATCAACATCGATAATGAGCCGGTCTTCAACGAGCTCGATGCCGCCGCCGCGGCCATGAGGAAGAAGGTCAGCCAAAGAGGCGCCTCGTTCACCACCGCTGAAGACATTCTCATTTGCGAGTCGTGGATCGAGGTTGGAACCAACCAAATCGTCGGGGCCGAGCAAAAAGGGTCGGCATTTTGGGGCCGGTTCACCAAGCGCTACAACGAGGGCCGAATCCTTCCGCCCCGGAACATTCTGACGCACCGACCGAGTGTTCAATCTCTAAGAGGTGGAACCACATTCAAGAGCAAATGAGCAAGTTTTGCGGCGCCGTTGAGCACATCGAAAGCCGGCCGCCGTAAAGTGGCTATGGAATCAAGGAGCAAATGTTGCAAGCTTTGGATCTCTTCAAGGCTCAATATGGCAAGGTCTTCACCTTGACCCATTGCTACCGGGAGCTCAAGGACCAGGAGAAGTGGAACGAGCTATACGCCTCCCTCAAGAAGGCGGGACAAGCGGGACATCTTGGTGTTGACAAGGGAGAGGGCACAACGGAGAAGGAGAAGGACGGGAGGCCAAGGGGGAAGAACAACTCCAAGGCCGAGCAGAAGCGCGATGCAACGACCCTTGCGTTGCAAGAGACTTTGAGCGGGTTCCTATCCCAAAAGGATAAGACCTGTGACAAGAGGGAAGAGAGGAGAGAAAATGAACGCCTCGAGAGAGAGGCGGCTTCGAAGCTCTACTTCGAATTGCAAAAGAAGAGGCTTGACATAGAGGAGGAGAACGCTCGGATCCGGGCGGCGGAGGTCGAGATCAGGGGCAAGGAGGCCGAGGCAAGGACCAAGGAGGCCAACGTGAAGGCCAGGGAGGTGGAGCTCAAGGCCAAAGACCTTGAACTCGCCCTACGCGCCGAGGAGGCCAGGATCATGGACATGGACATCTCCACCTTCACCCCTAGGAAGAAGGCCTACTACGAGAAGAAGCAAAGGCAGTACATGGATCAGATTTGATCTATTCTCGGTCCCTTCTACATATTTGTGTTGAACTATGGCCAACATGGCCGGAAAAACATGGCCGGTGGCCGAAATTTGTAATATTTTGGGCACACCTGGGAACATGGCCGATGGCCGCAACTTGTAATGTTTTGGGGGCGTGGAAACTATGGCCACCATGCCCGAAAATGATCAAAAACCCTGGCCGGACGGACTCAATGCGTCGGCCCGTTAGGGGCAGTGGCCGGAAAGGGGCGGACGTGGGCCGGACATGGATCCTTTTGGCGACGCAAACGGATCAAACGCGGATCAAACACGCGTCCGTTTGCGTCGCGCCGTTGGAGTCTGAACGCGACCGACGCGCCCGAACAAACGAGCGCGCACCGCACCGCACTGGTGGGTGGTCCCGTCACTTGAAAAGCAGGGGTGCAACTGCACGTCCGCAGCGACTCGCCATCCCTCGTGTCAAATCCCATTCCCATTCCCATTCCCATTCCCATTCCCGACCCCTCCCCTCTATACTCGCCTCGCGGATTCCAATTTCCACGAGTCCGCCTCCAATTTCCTCGCAACAGCAGCTCGGCTCCCCACACCCCGAGATCTCCTCCTCCCCGACCAGCCTCGAGATCCCTGCGCCCATGTCGTCGTCCGCGGCCATGGACGCCATGGACGAGCTCGTCCAGCTCTCCGAGTCCATGCGCCAGGCCGCCTCGCTCCTCGCCGACGACGACCCCTCCGACGACGCCGCCCCGCGCCGCCCCTCCACCTTCCTCAACGCCGTCGCGCTCGGCAACGTCGTAAGTCCCTTCACCACCCCAAACCCCCCCCCGCCCGCGCCTGATCTGACTCGATCCCGCTTCTTCCGTGCAGGGCTCCGGCAAGTCGGCCGTGCTCAACAGCCTCATCGGCCACCCCGTGCTGGTGAGTGCCTCTCCTCCTCTCTACCTACTGTCTGCTTTAGCATTCCTTTGCGTGAGCCGTGTGGTACGTGCAGCCGACGGGGGAGAACGGCGCGACGCGGGCGCCCATAGTCGTCGACCTGCACAGGGATCCGGGGCTCAGCACCAAGTCCATCGTCCTGCAGATCGACAGCAAGTCGCAGCAGGTGTCCGCAAGTGAGTGAGATCTCCCCCCTGCCTACCCAGATCTGACAATGGCGGTGTGCTGAGTTTGGTGGTTGTGTTGGCACGCAGGTGCGCTCCGGCATTCGCTGCAGGATAGGCTCAGCAAGGCCACCGGACCCGGGAGGAGCCGAACTGATGAGATTTACCTCAAGCTGCGAACAAGTACAGGTCTGTTGCTGGATAAATTGCACACTTTCCCCCTAGTAGATTGGGCAATGCTTGAGCAAGTTTCCGAACTGTTTCCCTAGTTAGTTGTTGGACATTGACAGCTTCAATTTTATGTGCTGCCTTAAAGCTGAAATGGTAAAACCGTAAGATTGTGAAAGCTACGCACCAAGAGCGTGTTCTGGTATGGTTATTGCTAATTACCAAAATGCGCCCTCTCTTGATTTTCCAACGATGCAGTTAATCTGATTCGGAAATACCAGCTCAGTATCTGATTGTTATGCTACATGCTGTACATAGTTCCTTCCTTTCCTTTGCAAATGATTTCTCACTGCATCTCGCTTTTTTTCCAGCTCCTCCACTAAAGTTGATTGATTTACCTGGCATAGACCAACGAGTCATCGACGATTCAACAGTGAGTACCGCTCACACAATATTCTTATCTTTACTCCTAAAGTAGTAAACAATGTCTGTTTAGAATATTCATAGTCCTCGATTAACATATGGCTGTGCATTACGTTAACCAATATGATCTGTAATAATTTTAACGTATCGGAATGCTACAAAAAAGCAGAAGAGTAACAGCATGTCATGCATTGAACTGGGAATCATTTACTGCGTGGCATAACTATGCTGTTTACATCCCCCACCCTACCGCACTTACTACACGGAAGAAGAAGCACCAAAACTGCAATTTTATGATCATGTTTTCTATCACCTCATGTCGTATAACATACTGTTGTCAAATTTCAGATTAGTGAGTTTGCTGGGCACAATGATGCAATATTGATTGTTGTATACCAGCAATGCAAGCCGCTGAGGTTGCATCATCTCGAGCCCTACGACTAGCGAGGGATATCGATCCAGATGGTCTGTCATTTGAATCTGATCATACATCCTCTGCAACAACATATCCACTCTCTTCGTAGCAACTGATGTTTCTTCTTGTGCTTGTTGTAGGAACCCGAACAATAGGAGTCTTGAGTAAAATCGATCAAGCCGCAACAGATGCAAAAACAGTTGCATGTGTTCAGGCCATTTTGTCTAATAAGGGTCCACGCGCAGCAGCTGAAATTGAATGGGTTGCTTTAATAGGGCAATCTGTTGCAATTGCGTCAGCTCAATCAGGGTCAGTTGGGTCCGAGAATTCACTGGAAACAGCTTGGCGAGCTGAGGCAGAAAGCCTTAAATCCATCTTAACCAGTGCTCCTCAGAACAAGCTCGGCAGAATTGCTCTTGTAGATACCATTGCTAAGCAGATACGTAATCGGATGAAAGTGCGGCTACCTAGCTTGTTATCTGGGTAAGCATCGTGAACTATGTGTTGACGCATCTACTTGTCTATAAAATGTTAAAAGTGATACCATCTTTCAAACTCCCCACCAAAATTTGCTATGACTACTGAACCACTCTGTTAACCATCAATTCTATTTATCAACTCAACTGATCATAAGTGCACCATGAACATGGATATTTCTTGTCTTGTGTCCTTTCATGTAAAATATAACCCGATTATGATTTCTGGTGTTTGATTTGGCAAATATCTGCACCCTTGCTCTATTTGTCAGGCTTCAGGGCAAGTCTCAGTCAGTGAAAGATGAACTTTCAAAGCTGGGGGAACAATGGTTACAAGCGCAGAAGGAACCAGGGCTGTTGCTTTGGAGCTGTGCCGAGAGTTTGAAGATAAGTTTCTTGCTCATGTTACTTCTGGTGAGGTTAGTGATAAGATTGAGTTATGGTATTTTGTCTATAACCAATTTAACACTTGCCAAATAAACTGATTACAATACCATTATACTGTTCTCAATTAAAAGGGGTCTGGTTGGAAAATCGTTGCAAGTTTTGAGGGCAAGTTTCCGGATAGGATCAAACAGCTTCCGTTGGACAGGCATTTTGACCTGAACAACGTCAAAAGGGTAAATTTAAAAGCTCTTCTAGATATACCAGAGTGGATTACTATTTTGGCCTACAATGAACATCATTCCCTTCATATATTCTAGATTGTCTTGGAAGCTGATGGTTATCAACCATATTTGATATCTCCGGAGAAAGGTTTAAAATCCTTGATTAAAGGAGTACTTGAAATGGCAAAGGAGCCATCACGGCTATGTGTTGATGAGGTACGTCTTGGCTTAAATATCTTATGCCTTTGGATGAAGAACACCATAATTATTCGATGAGTTACCTGTAGAATGCTAATATTTATTATTATATGCTTTATCTGTAAAATACTGCTTGCGTGAACATGCAATTGGCTGTAGCTTATCAATTATTATGTTTGTCAATAAGCTAGGTATTAGAACTATCTAAAATGCTTGGTCTCAGACAAACCATTTGTGATTACCTAGGCCTATAGTTTGGCTCGATCTCGGCTCAAATAGTACACATGTGCTATTACATATTCAAGCCTTACCAAGCTGAGCTCAAGCCTACTCATATGTGTGTCTATAGTTACATTGTTGAGGCTAGCTCCAAGCTTGAATCCGAATGAAGGCTCACTCGAGCTCAATCTAGTAGGTCTATTCTGCATTGATAGATATTGTCTATGTAGCTTCTGATATATCATTTTTGTAACTAGGTACACCGTGTACTGTTAGACATAGTAAATGCTACTGCAAATGGCACACCAGGGCTTGGAAGATATCCTCCATTCAAACGCGAGGTGCCACTTTGTTTTATAGCAACATACTCCACCTTTTACTGCTTGTATATATAATTCTTGTTCACTCTGATTTCTGAGCACACCATTCCACCATTTCCTGTTGCAAGATCATTGAAATTGCATCTAATGCATTGGATACATTCAAAAATGACGCCAAAAAGATGGTGGTTGCGCTTGTTGATATGGAGCGTGCCTTTGTCCCCCCGCAACATTTCATCCGCTTAGTACAAAGAAGGTAACGTTAGCTGGGGCCTTACTGAATATCTTGACAATTTGTTTCATTTTATTTGATCAGCTTTAATGTAACTTCGGGGAGTAATCTGCTACTTCTGTTTTTCTGTTCTTGTTAAATTGACAAGATAATTTTTTAGATCCTTAACTTTATTATTTTTCACCAGAAAATAAGCCAATGTAGTAATGTTGAACCATGTTAGTGACACAATAGAATAACATCATCAACCTAAATTAAACTGTCAAATGCTGAAGCTTTTCCCTTACACACACTAATGAAGTATACCACTTCATTTTTTACTTTTACTTCAAGAAAATTAATCGCAACGATTTGTCATACTATAGGCAGTTTACAAGTTAAAATGCCCTTTCGGAGTTTTCATGATCATATTCATTTATTCCCATTTTCTTCTTTTGGCTTGGCATGGTATTCGCAGAATGGAAAGGCAGCGTCGCGAAGATGAGGTGAAAACTAAATCATCTAAGAAAGCACAAGATGCTGAGAAATCCATGATGAACAAGGTATGACTTGTGGATCTTTTCTTGCACGAATCTGCATACCTACAAAACTTTACGCAGATTGACCACCATATACATGTGTTGGTTTGGCTATTCACATTAGTTGTATTTCATATTAGGATTCAAGCGCACAAACAGGATCTGACCAAGCTGGTGGTAGCCTGAAATCGTCGAAAGACAAATCCAACCAACAAGATAAAGATTCAAAAGAGGGACCTAATCTACAGGTTGCTGGTCCTGGCGGCGAAATAACTGCAGGTATAATACTGTGCGATCGGTTGGCTCAGTTTCATCTTTTCTGAGAGCAATTTGGTAGCAATTCTGTTTCTGTGCTGCTCTGATTATAAAACAGAAAATCATGCAGATTTATTTGATGTAGCTCCCATGTCATTTTTATTCAGTAATATGAAATGAGCATTTCCGTAAGAATTAGCTGCTTGTTAACTCTATGCTGACTCTAACATAATCTTCATTTTGTAGTATACAATGATGTATACAGATGTAATAAGTAACTGTACATGGTTTTGATGATTTCTTTTCCAATAATTTTGGTTTGATTTATTGATAAACAACTATATGTTTTCTTCTCTCTTTAGGTTACCTATTGAAAAAGAGTGCAAAAAACAATGAATGGAGCAGAAGGTGGTTTGTCCTAAATGAGAAGAGTGGAAAGGTTAATCAATCTGTCCTGATGTCCACCAGTCTCGGTTGTTCTGAATGCAATCTTTCGATAGTATTCTTGACATTTCTTGCTGTTTTTTTAATATTTGAGGGGTTGGTGTCATTTACTGTTACCTTTCCCTGTCCAGCTTGGATACACCAAGAAACAAGAGGAGAGGCATTTTCGAGGCGTCATTGTCTTAGAGGTGTGCATATTTTTTATATTTTACTCCGTTTGTTTTATTCTACTCGACAATGTGTAATCTATGATGAACATTCATGGTTATAATCAGTAAAATGTTTTTTCAAGTCACTGTGGATGGTTCCAATTTGTTTTTTATCTTAAATAAAAAGATATCTGAACTCACAAACATCATGCGCGCAACTATGTCTGTCATATAAACTATTCTAGTAACAGTCTGTTGCGTGATTCAGGAATGTAACATGGAAGAGATAGAGGAGAAGAGATTTCTAAGAATTCGAAGGATTCAAAGAAGGCAAATGGGCCAGAGAAAGGCCCGAGTCTTGTATTTAAGATTACTAACAGGGTTGCCTACAAAACTGTTCTGAAAGGTTGGTGCCTCTATTTACCAACTATCCCGAGGTTTACTCTGATTCGCTATTGATGCTTATTCCATGTTGCAGCTCATAGTGCCGTTATATTGAAGGCTGAGAGTATGGCTGATAAAATTGAGTGGATGAAGAAGATAAGAGGCATAATCAGAGCAAAGGTGGGTCTGTCAAGGGTTCAAATACTCCCGAGGGTGGTTCCATAAGACAAAGCCATTCAGATGGATCCCTTGTAAGCTCCCCGCATGCCTGACTTGTGTCCTTATACAGTTGTACATGGATTCATTGTGAAGCTTTTTGAACTTCTGTTCAGAGTTAGTTGTCTCAGTCTATGTCTGAAAATTCTGTCTTGTGCTCATCCACTTTCGAGTTAGCATGTTTATCATTTGAATGTGTGATGTATCGAACAAAAGTTCACTTCTTGCTTTTGCTTTGTTCTACCATTCCACTGACACGCTATCACACCTTTTCTCTTAAGGATACAATGGCCCGTAGGCCTGCTGATCCTGAAGAAGAACTCCGATGGATGTCTCAAGAAGTTCGTGGTTATGTTGAGGCTGTTTTGAATAGTTTGGCAGCAAATGTTCCAAAGGTATATTTCTAGCTTCAGTCAATTATTTTAATCATATGGGGCGTTCACATCTTATGCATGACCAATTGATCAGGCTATTGTACTTTGCCAAGTGGAGAAAGCAAAGGAAGATATGCTAAACCAGCTGTACAGCTCAATAAGGTTGGATGCATATTCTCTGTTCTGAAATAAATTTGTATCCTGGTCCTGTGTCCAGTTGTCCATTTCATTAGTCTCCTGTTTCTTTTACTCGTTTCACTAAAAAAATGGACAACCGGGTGGAACAACTGCAATTAACTGAATGTTTTTATGTAATCCTACCTAAACCCTAGGTCTATTTGGAATAGCTGCATTACATTTATTTTCGTTCTACTTAGGTTATTTTATGAGATGTGTTACATACTGGAAAATGCTTCACGACTTAAATTTCCATACTTTTTTACAAAGTGATATGAACCGTTACTGTTTTACAAAGTGATATGCACTGATCCAGTTCCTACACATTGTTCTGGCTTCGGTCACCTTTCACACTTGCACAACTACACCTAATATGCACCCACTCAAGTACATGCAGTATAGCATGTCTGCTTGTAGGTGAACAGCTCCAAACTTTCTACAGAACTTTGAACATAGCATTACTATTTTTCTTTACCTTCGATTCATTACGTTTTCGTGTGCGACAGAACTAGAAATAAGGTAATGGCCATGGTACAAAACGACAAACCCCTCCCAGCTACCCACCCAAAATACTATCATGCACTTCAAACATTATTCATTTCTTACGGCAAACTTGTTGTAATGTTTTTTTTTGCGGGGAAACTCGTTGTAATGTTGAAAAATCGTGTTCCATGGTCACTATTTAAGTATCTTTCTTATAACGCGTTGCAGTGCTGCTAACCTTGTCCCAATTTTACTTTCAGTTCACAAACCAATGCAAAGATTGAAGAACTTCTCCAAGAGGACCACAATGCTAAACGTAGACGGGAAAAGCCCAAAAGCAATCATCTCTTCTGTCAACACTTACTCGTCAGCTCAGCATCCATGATAACAGAGCTGCAGTTGCATCGTATTCCGATGATACTTCTGGCCCTGGTAAGCTGACTATTTCAAATATCTGCTTCATGCTACAAATTAATGGTTTCCTCTGCTTGGGAGTTTTCTCCAATGCTTATAGCTAATATTGTTTGTATATGAATGGAGTGTTACCAGTACCACGCACACACACACACACACACACTGAGTAATGTGATGGTTAATTGCTGTTCCAGACTTCCAGTTGCTCATTAGCTTACATAAGCCAATGGGCATGTTACTATGATGGCCATGCCTATTATGTCTCTGAATCACTATTCTGATGGTCGTACTCGTGTGGCTGCATCCATATTTTCACTGCTACATGGACAAACACAGTGGGTATCTCATGCTTAGTGATCCAGTTGCAGAGTGTGTGCAGTAACGTCCCACTCGGACTCATATGGTTAATATCGGTCGATACTCAGTGTCACAGCAGCTGAAGCCGCAATATCGGCCGACATGGACGATATTTAGAACCTATCAACCTAACAACGACTTTGTAGAGGTTAAGCATTAAAATTTCCTCTCAGTAATTCATCAGTATTGGTTACTTGTATCAAGCAAGGATCAATAATGTTCTTAATTTCTCTGTACTTTATGCCAATTTGCTGATTAGCTGATGGTTGTCCATATCACTGTCTCCTGGAAAGCACTGTCTTGAAGCACTTCTTGACATATTTGAGACTTTGTGTGGTACTAACTTGACACAGATGAGTATGTCCTTGGTGTCTGTGCACACCTTTTACTTGTTTTGCATAGCCAGTGTTGTCAGCTCAAAACTTCAGGCCCGTTCTATTTTCAAATAAACTTGGAGCACTACAATATAAAAGACTTTCACGCTAGGTGACATGACACATCTTTGGGCCAAAACTTGGGAGGGGCAATATGCTTGGCGTTAGTGAATTCATCACTTGTGAGCATCCTAGTTGCTAGTGGTTAAACATTCTGGCCTCACTTTGAAAATAGTTTATTTAAATTATTTTGTATAAATAGCTTCCGCCAACCTAGCAAGATAAATATTCAGAGTTCACGCATAAAATTTTCTGGACTGTCCTGCATTCCGTGGGTCATATTTTTCGAGCACTGGTATTAAGGAGGTCATGAAACCAAGAGTACTACAGTGATGATATTAATGTCTTGGGAATTAGATATAAGTTAATGTGTTTACTCATAAAAATATGTAGGATAGGGTGAAAATAAATGAGGGAGGAGACAAGGTGTCATTAAATTTACATGCACCTTATATTTCGAAATGTGATTAGAAATTATGAACCTTACCAAGAAGCTACTGTCTATTTACTTTCCTGATGCTGAAATGTCTATCTTTATTCTGCTTTCCTGATGCACAACCAAACACTTAACCCTGACGAAATAAAACATCACTTGCAGAGAGTACCCCACAAAGCCCTGGCCAGCCAGGTGAGGACTGGAGGTCTGCCTTCAATTCTGCAGGAAATGGCTCTGTTGACCGATCCAGTTCACAAAATGAATCAAGATCGAGAAGTGCTGACAGTCGTGGTCGGCGGTATGAAAATGGGGAAGCAAATGGTGCCAATTCAGGCAGCCGACGCACACCAAATCGGTTGCCACCGGCACCACCGAAATACTAGGTGTGTTGATGGCATCTATGAAAACCATATTTTCATGGCAGGCTCTCACTCCCTTCTGATATTGGTGGAAAAAGATTATGGGATTGAAGAATAGAGAGCTGACGGCATGAGTGGTGTGTATCCAGAGGACCTCAGTTGTTTATAGAAATACGTAGGTTATCTATGGTGGTTGTTTCACGATCATTTTCCCATATTGATCTGTCTGATGCTCTCTCAGCCTGTGAGATTTTGTTGCCACAATCAGTTGATCTTGGTTCCAAACTCTGTTGTTGTAACTTGTAAGTCTTACATCAAACTGGCAATGTATTATTTTCACCCATTGGTGTATTATATCTTCCATTCTTTTCGAACTCACCAGGCTCATGTTTGATATTAGGGGTGATATATTGTTGTATATTTAAAACTAAGCAACTTTTTGATCCATTGGATCAGCATTCTTTGATTGGCCACAAGAAATTACAAGCATCCTTGTTGATATCATTTATGTATTCTTCTGGCCAAGTTTGTGCATTTTTTACTGAAATGTTGGTATTTTTATGAGCTCTGGCAATATGGCTGCTCCATCTTTTGTTGTTGGGCAGCACGTGTGCTCCCTGATTTGAATTTTGTGATTATAGATACGAAGATCTCATAGTATTGTATAGGGAACTTTGAGAAATGCTAGCATGTATTTTATAATGTCAAAGTATTTTCTACTCCTAAGGGCTATCTTGGGGGGGATCCGCGCATTCTCCGTGGCCCAAGAAACCGCGTGCCCAATTGCCCCAGGGTGACCACACCTGGCCATTTGGTTGTTGATTGGGAAATGTACCCCTGCCCTTTCCCCCGGGAGAACCTGCCACTAGTCGGGACATCGGGGACAAAACCCCCGCCTCGCTCCTCTCTCTCGAGCGCGATAGGCAGCCGGCGGCGCAGGGTGTGATGCTACGGCCGATCGATCTCCGGCGACCGTCCTCTCTCCGCCGGTCTTCCTTCTCCCTCCACTCCCTCTCCGACCTCTACCCTGTACGATGGTCGTCCTTCTACTGCCCCAAGATCTGCTCTGCTCGGTCTCCTGTTCGCTCCAGCAACGACGACGGCCAGCGGTCGCGATTGTCTTTCTCCTCCAGCGACGTTGGCGTGGCCGAGCGCAGAGACGATGCTCTTCTCTACCCTGTCCAGAGCTTTGAGGAGCCCATCCATCGCCCAGCCTTGGCTTAGCCGTGCCCATTCTGCAGCCGCGCGCTCGCGCACTTCCGCCTGTGCCGCCGCCGGGCTCGTCGTCGGCGGCGACGGATAGCACGCCGGTACGGACGAGCAGCGAGCAGTCCCGAAGGTTGACGTCCAGCCTTCCGGACAGCGCATCGATGGCGCTCTATGTCATAGATCTTTAATTTCCTATGTTGTAGACTCGTTTTGTGCTTGAGATTTAAATCCCTCCCCCTTGCAACCAAATGGCAACATGGAATTGGGAGAATCTCCCCGGAAGGAGAGGGGATCCCGCCCCCAAAATTCCCTCTAGGTGTTTATTTCCCTGGGTTTGTTACCCCTAATGACCAAACAAACCCTAATTCTTTTTAAATGGCTTTTTCATTCTTCTCTTTGTGATTGTGTTTGTGGTATTGGGTCTCCTTTGGTGCTTAGCTTGCTGATCTGTCTGCCATTGAAATTGGCCAGAGCTAGGCATAACATATCCATGCAAGTGTGGCAAATCGTCAAATTCCCCGCTTAGACAAGCACACAAACCAGGGCCGGGCCCATAGTGGTACCAAATGTGCCACCCGCACCGGGCCCATGAAATTTGGGGCCCCAAAATTTATATAGGCTGAAAGGAATTGGGCTGGCCCAGCGCGCTGGGCCGCATCGTCTGCGAGTACGAGTATGACATCTGCTAGCCATTTAGATCGTGTCTTGCTGGTTCCCTCGGCCTATGGCCATTCCCGAGGCCGCTTGCATCGTTGGCCGGCAAACATATTTGTTCTCTAATCTACATAATTATATTTTAGTTTGAAATAATTTATACATGAAATATGTGCGTGTCGACGAGTAGCTCCATTCCTGTGCTCGGTTTGGAGTTTTGTCTGTTGTACCTTCTCAATTTCGAACCGATGTTCTGAATTTTTTTAGACAAAATTTGTCAAATTCGTCGCGCTCGCTAGAACGTTTTAAATATCATTTTACGAGCAGGTTCATCTCGGCATTTCGCACAACTTTCATGTTGTACCTTTTATATTTTGGAGGTCATATACGAGTAGAGCTTGTACTCTTTATACTACAGCTAGCCTACTATGTGTTTTCAACCTCTATCGCCGTCGCTCGCTACCATGAACTCCATCGTCGCGGAAGTAACTACGACGATTGTACTCACCTACCACCACCACGCCGCCGACAACTTCACCGGTGCTGGCGTAGCTCCTACCGCCAGCGACATTAGAACTGTTCATTAGTTAAAAAAATTGTGAGATAGGGCCCAGTTTTAGAGTTTCGCACAGGGCCCCAGATTTTGCCGGCCCGGCCCTGACACAAACTACTCACCGATAACTACTTGCACCGTCCGACCAACTCCTCCAGCGTGGATGCATGGTCGTTGCTTCCGTTGCCTTTCGAGAGGCCATCGTACTCGTGAGTGCAGGGACCCAATTCGGTGCATGTGCTGCCTCGAGTTCGGACTTGTCGCTCATTTTTGTCGTGCGGAGTCCCGCACCTAAGAGTGTCAAGCGGCGCCCGGATCCGGCCCGCTTCAGCCGAAAATTAGCTAGCTTCTGTTGTTGACAACTTCGTTAGATTTTAGCTATTCTGAACTGAAATCCCGTTATGCGGGCCTGTGCGGGACCCGCCAGAACAACCTGACCCGCACCGACCGATCTACGATTGTCGCTCAATCACTTGGCTCGTACTCATGGTTTGCCTTGTCGCCATGGGTTTGGTGGTGTCCGTTGTTTTCTTCAGATGTGTTCTTGTTGGGGTTTCCTTTGCATCGTAGAGGTGATGGGGTTTGTGATTCTCGCGTGAGTGGCATGGTTGTCAGGTTTACCATGCAGTCATGGGGCTTCATATTTTGGGAGTGTAGTCTACATGTGGTATGTTTGTATCGGTTTTTGCCCGTTTTTTCGGTAATTAACTGGGCAACTCTACTTCTTAATTAGTAGATAGGGACAAGCTTTGTCCCCGATAACTACTATTTTTCCCGCTCTCGTATGTACGGGCAGCGAATTTACATTTGCATGTCAATGCCTCCACTTTTTTTCCTCGTGTACTAAAACTAATTTCATCCTGTGTAAGAGAGCTCCAAAGAAGAAGAAAAAACGAACCAAAGAATGGGGAAAATTGTACAGCCCCCTCGATCTATAACCTATCTATTTATTTACACCGCCGCCGACGTGGACGTGACCGGACTTCTCGCCGTCGCCACCCTCTCCTCCCGAGCCATCCTGTTGAGCTTGGCGAACATCCCGACCATGGGCGCGGTGTTGTAGGTGCACGCCTCTGTCTGCATGTAGTTCTCCCTGTCGTCCCTGAACCTGTCCCTCCGGTCGGGCCCGCCGACGATGGCGCCGACGAGCACGTTAGGGTTGGAGCTCCGGCGGCCGAACCAGTGGTCGAACCCCTGCGTGCAGCCGATGAACTCCTTGCTGTGCTTGTACGGCACGATGGACGCCGCGCGGTGGTGCACCCTGGCGGGGAACTTGGCGCCGTACCCGACGAGGTAGCTGACGCCCCTCGGGTTGGTGCCCAGCACGTACTCCACCTGCGCCCTGGCGAGCGCGGCCACCTCGGCGGCGTCGGCTGTCTCCCCGCCGGCGCACGTCACGGTCTCGACGCCGGCCTCGGCCAGGTAGTCGGCGTAGGTGGAGAGGAGGAACGCCGCGTTGGTCACGTACTGCATGTTGTTCCACTGCCGGATGTAGAGCATCCCGCCGGGGCTCCGCTCCACGTTGGCCTCCGCCTCGTCGTTTTCGTCGCCGGCCGCGTTCCGGCCCAGGCACGCGCACACGTAGTGCTCCGCCTTGGCCTGGTACCGCTCCAGCGTCTCCTTCTGACGCGCCGAGTGCTCCCCTCTGAGCAGCAGCTGAAGCACACACAGCGGCATTCATTTTCGTCAGCCATCACTCGATAAATAATTGCTCAGGTTCTGTCAGTTGCGTTATGTGTGTGTATGTCGGCTTACCCTTGCGGCGAGGATCTGGACGCCGGCGTACTTGACGTCCCAGCTGAACTCGGTGATGGCCCAGCCGGTGCCGCCGAAGTCGTGGGCGTTGTCGACGACGTAGTCTAGGTAGGCGGCCTTGCCGGTGGCGCGGTGGAGCCACAGGGCGGCCCACAGGAGCTCGTCCTTGTACCCGCTCACCGACGCGTAGTAGCTCTTCACCTCAGCGATGCTGCTGTCGTATTTGCCCCTATACTTGTCCGCAAACTCGAACAACTGCAAATACAATAACACTAGACATTAGTCAATATACTCACCAACTACTAAGATTGTATATTATCCATCTCCATCCATTTTTACTTATAATAATTGATACTGACAAAGTAGCTATAGGTCAGTAGGTGTGAACACGGACTGGTTCAATATATAAGCACATGACATGACGACCATTTCTTAGTTCCTAATTAAGCAGCTCGATCGATTCGATCGATCATGTGATTGAACTGGCGACCTAATCATGGAAAACCGGAGGCAAACGGGAAAGTTTCCCATCCACCAGATAGACCTCTTTTCTTGCTGTTTTTATTCTCCGTTAGGTTGCGTGCCGGCGCCCTGGCCCCACACGGCAGCACCTAGCTACGACTAGGAGGTACTCCCTCCGTTTTTTAATATAAGATGTTTTAACTTTTATCCACATGCACACAAATGTATGTAGACACATTTTTGTGTGCATGTTTACTCATTTTAGTATGTATATAGACCACATATGTACCACCTAAAACATCTTATATTAAAAAAACGGAGGGAGTAGGAGCCGACGATCGACAGAAGAAGAAAAATCTCTTTTCCCGCTCGACGTCGATCGGCTTGAGTTGTTGACAACTTGGCGTGTGCGGCGCAGGGCACATTTTGACTGCGCTAGCTACAAATATACTCCCTCCGTTCCAGCAAGTCAATTAAATTGGAACAGATGGAGTATACGCTACGCTCCAAAATTCGGTACATTTCCAACGAGAATTTTCTTTCCAGTTTTGTCCGCACGAGACTCTGAGCAAGTACCTGCTGGGCGTGGTGTAGGAGGAGGTGGGCGTAGTGCGGGTTGGAGTCGCGGAAGACCATGGAGGCGGCGGCCAGCGCGGCGGCCGTCTCGCCGGCGACGTCGGAGCCCGGGTGGTCGCGGTCGACCTTGTACGCCTGCCGCGACGTCGTCATGTCCTCCGGCCGCTGCCAGCAGTAGTGATCCGTGTCGCCGTCGCCCACCTGCAGCCGACAAAAAGGAAGGAAGGAAGATCAGTGATCCGACCGACGGCTCCGATGCGCGGACCGACGAAGTTTGCACGCCATGTGGAAGAGACGCATTGTTTACTAGTGCTCGCCAGTCGCCACTCGTACGTACGTTCATCAAACTGCTGGCTGGCCACCTAACACGCTTGTTGCTATTCACCAGAAAAGAACCTTTTTTTCTTCTTCTTTTCTCACACACATTTTAAAAAAATATATGTATAATTGAGGAAGCTTAATCATGTTTATAGTGTTTGGAAATACTAAGAGAAAGCGGAAAAAGAAACTAATTAGTTGTTGAAGTGCAACACTAACAAGCTATGCATAATTGAATTGGTCTCTTTCGATCGACCATTCATTCACCTTGTGTGCAACAGCTAGCTAGAGAGCTATGAAGGCCAAGTCAGTCACGATGCAGCTAGCGCTAGAAGTAGAACTGGTCTCATGATCGATGCATGCCATTTATCCGATCGAGATGTTTGTTACTCCTACGACGGAGTAGTATGTAGTATGTTGGTTACCTCGGCCCACAGCTCGTCGGGCTGCGTGTGCGCCTTCACGAAGTAGTCGGTGCCCCACTTGATGGCCTGGAGCGCGTGCGCGAGCTCACCGGCGGCCGCGACGTCGCCGCCGTACTCGACCAAACTCCACGACAGCATGGTGACGGTGAAGGCCATGGGCAGGCCGAACTTGACGTGGTCGCCGGCGTCGTAGTAGCCGCCGACCAGGTCGACGCCCTGCTCGAGGCCGTCGGTGAGGCCCGAGTGGTCGCGCCAGGGCACGCGCTGGCCGTGCGGGAGCCGCCCCGACCGCTGCGCCTCGAAGTAGAGCAGGCTCTTCCGCAGCGCCTCCTCGTAGTTGTGCGCCCTGTTGCTGTTCTTGCTCCCCTCCGGCGCCGCCGACGACGATGACGCGACCAGGAGCAGCGCCAGCAGTAGCGCGGCGGCCGCTGATCTCATTGCGCGAGAAGAAGAGGCTATGGTTGCTGGTGTGCTCGCATGTGCCCACCGCCCCTGCGCCGCTGCGCGCATGTGTTTGCTCTGCTTCTGCGTAGTGCTGTGATGCGCTTGTGTGCGAGGGAGCGTAGGTGTGTGTATGATCTCTCTGCCGCCTTGAGTTGTGTTGTGCGGCGGGGCAGTGTTCAACCTGAAGCCGCGGCTTGGCGCGCTTATATTCGCACAGACAGACGCACACGCGCAGCGCGTTGAATTAGTTCGGCCTCGCCACGGGACGGGGAGAATATAAAACTGGGGAGATGGAAGAGCAGGAGATGAACGATAGATAACAGGGAAGCTGCGTGCGTTGGAGTTGGACTCGTTCGGTTTGGTGAAATGGTTTGGGGTTAGCGATGAACGCAAGCAAGCAAAGAAGGAAGCGGAGCAGATTTTGACCGGGACGGCTCTCAGGCCGGGCTTTGTCAGAGCGCGTACATGTGCATCGGTTGGGGCCGGACACATGGCCCGATCGAACCGAGTCATCAACCGACCGATGCTTACGTATCTGCTAACTCAATGCAAGATGTAACAGCCAACATAGGTTCGTCAGTAATTAACCAGCGACTTTTACCCAATCTATGCATAGTTCAAATGATTCTGACATGATTGTCTTACGTTTTTGTGTTGTTCCGACATTATTCTCAAGGGCATGATTTGTCGGCCGGGGACGATCGAGCATGCTAATTTTCTCAACGATTGGTTGGTCAATCGTTGAAGGATCTGACGGTTGCATGCGCCGAGCATCAGACCCTTTCTTTCTGTTCGCCATAATAATACACGCATCCACCGCTAGATATAGTGCTGATTATTAGCATCTTTTCCCCCTGCGATGAGCTGATTATTAGAAACCATATTAGAATTAGCTAGGTACCATCTATCATCAGCAAATTATTGACCAGCTTTCTTTGAGGAATTATCACGAATATATACTATATAATTAGCATGACCAACTCTAAATACACATGTACTATGGCTGTTTCTTTTGCTGAAGCTACAAGCATGCGTCTTTTTCGCCATCTACCTCTGTTCTTGTGCGTGTACGTGAAACTGGTGATCCATTTCCCCGTGTCGGGACAGGGACTCCCCGGCTGTGACGATTTGACGCCTCCTTTTTCTTCGCCTTCTCGCCTCTATCGCTTTCTCCATCGGCTGCTCGAGCAGATCGATTGCCATCGTAGACCGCCGTAGATACATCCATGGAAACATCTGCTAGGTAGACGGCGATTTACCCATGTATCGACCCCATGGAAACTTCTTGCCTCTCTCGTAGCTCTCGCATTCATCGACAGCGTACTGGTCAATCATCGTTCCTTGGCCATTTAAGCCACATTTTGATCGACCTTGCGTTAATTTTGGCATCAGTTGCACTCGTCTAAGGTTAGTCGTCTTCGTCGTCTTTTAATTTTGGAGGAAAAAATTATAGGCCTCGACCAATCGATTACGATGTGCTTATGTATGTATGTATGTGCCGGGACAAAGATGCTAGTAGCTACTGTTAGCTTCCTCTCTCGGTTCCTCTTTTTTAGGGATTTGTTCCTCGATCTCGTAGTTCAACAGAACGTCTAGCTTGTTCATTTTTCTCCTGCGGTTGGGAAGTCCTCCTCTCGCCGTAGACTGTTTTGTTAAGCAACCGGGGAAAATTAAGGGAAGCTGATAAGCTAACACCACATCATCGCCTTCTTTTTTGAACCTGGTTAATTAGATCGCTAATTAATGCATAGCTTTTAGTGGCTAATGATGTTGATATACTACTCCCCCCCCCCCCCCCCCCCCCCCCCCCAAATAATCGAGTATAACAAAGAAAAATGATTTCACTGTCCAATTCTCTGGAGCAGGTTTGTGGCACGAATTTTGTGTGTCCTTGGAAACGTTCTTTAATTTTGGTTTCGTAATCACAGTTGCAGAATTCTCAATGTACTAGCCATATTTCTATATTTTCTCCTCTAGACTAGATATCGAGTGACGGAGGTTGATTGAACCAATGACCCACCTCTTGTTGCGGTGATAAAGACTTTCTTCCTTCCAAAATGCTTTTTCGTGAGAATGCCTTTTTCATTAGTCGTTTTCAAATTCCAATGCGTGATACCAGGTGTGCACAACTACATATGAGGTCCACCTCAGGTATGCAGAGGCACTATAGTTTATTTCATGGTTCGCGATTTATGTTTTCTATTAAAGCACGGTGACATTGATGGAGATTTTTGTGATTTATGTTTTCTATTAAAGCACGGTGACATTGATGGAGATTTTTGTTACCACTTCACCAAACTACAGTTTGCGTATCTTAATCGTATCCATGTTTTATTACATATTAACGACATTGTAGGACAAGTACTTGTATAATCACATATTATAAAACATATTAGTTAGTTCTACTGTATTAATTTTGATGGTTTCTCTTTACCGTTCTTTACTCATTCAATTTAGGCGTCAATACTTACAATACCATTTTAAGCCTAAATTTCACCTTTTACCCCTAATTATGCGTAAAAAATACATACAACTAAAAGGTAAAAACTATGATTTTTTTTTGGATAAAAAGGGAACAAAGGCACAAGCACAAGCCTGACAACTAGGGGGTCACAAAAATGGCATGTACTTACTCTGGTTAAAGGGAGTATGGTACTACCATATTCGATACTATACGAGAAGGCAAGATGGTTAGGTGGGTGGTTGTACCCCAGCCCACCAGAGTTCAAACCACAGGTTTGATACTGGTGTTTCACATTTAGACGGAATATTCTTAAGTGGGAGGCGACGTTCCCGTCGACAGCGAGACGTCTGTGGTGACTTCGTCAATCTCAAGACCTGACCGTCGGCTCAGTCTTTCGGAGGTGCTCATAGGGATAGGGTGTGCGTGCGTGCGTTCATAGGGGTGAGTGTGTGCACGTGTTTGTGAGCGTCTGCGTTGTACTGTGTGTCACAATTTTTTTTTACAATAAGACCATATATATACCTGTTTGGCAAATTGAACTCTTTAAAGCTGGCAACACGGTTTCCATAGTTGTTCTCATCAACACTGCACAGTATTCCCCGTGATTTGGGAACATTTGTTCACATATGCAATGCATCACTCAGCAAGCAGAGATAAGGGAGATGGCAAAAACAGAACGGGTCTCAGTTTAGGATCGTGATTTTTTGCACCTAATTTCTTATCCACGTAGTGTTCGTACGCACGTCCATACACATTCCATGAACTTCTACTAGTGCTGTCCAACCAATAGCTAGCCTGGCTGGACATGACGATGCTGATAGACGGATCGATGATGGGTTTGTTTTTGACTTAAAGGGGCCGCCCCCCGGTTCCATTGCAATAACGAAACCATTGGCGTTCGATTACATTCCCTGCTCAGCAGGATCCAGTTGCAGCAAAACGTAAAGAGGTTCCAGACTTAAAATTAAAAACTATTTTACAAGCACCAACTTAAGCTAAGATGAAAACCAGCCTGGGCATCAGCCCCAGCGCTGTGAACAGCGCCAACAAAAGCACTCCGCATAACACTACCACTAGCAGAAAACTACCAGAACACCAAACTACTCAGAGCACCAACTTCAACCAAAACCTGAACCTTCTTTTCAGTTCGTGCAGGGAGGCCGCCACCTTGCTCTGCAACCTTTTTCCAGAATCCTTCACATCACCACGTGGATCACATTGCTCTCCTCCGGATGGTTCTTCAGGTAGGTTGCAGTCGCACGGCCTCCATAGGCTGATGTCGCCGTCGTCTTCCAGGTTGAGAACCAACCAAAGTCCACACACCTCAGCCTGGTTCCAAGGACAGAGGGCTTCTTAGCTTTCTTGTGAGCAGTTCCACGAACCGAGGTAGCTCTCCTTCCTGCAGCTCTTCGTGCGGGGTTGCCCACAGCTTCAGGTAAGACAAAGCCAAGCTCCATACCTGTTTCAGATTGATCCAAGTTTGACGGTTAAACACAATACTATTTCTATTGTTCCAAATACTCCACAAAACAGCAGATGTAACCACATTCAAATGCATATATCTTTTATTACACAGCCATTTCCCCGCTAGCGATTGGAAATCCGAAATCCTTATTCCAAACACTAACTCAACTAGATCCCATAATTGCCGAGCTACGATGCATTCAAAAAATAAGTGGTACACTGATTCTATTTCTTTGCAGAGACTACACTCTAAAGGTTTAGGAATTCCTCTCCTTCTCAGGTTATCTCTCGTCATCACTTTGTTTTGCGACAGTAACCAGAGAAAAAATTGAATCCTAGGAGGAACCTTAAGATCCCAAACAACCGGTAAGTAAATAGGCTGTACTCCTCTAAAGTTCACTAAGGTGTACATTGTTTTAGAGGAATACACCCCGTTTGTCTCGTACTGCCAGATCAATTGATCCTCCTCCTCACTTAAAACTAAAGTTCTAGCGACTACCATAAGTTCCTCCCATTGTACCATCAACTCCTCTGTGAAGGTTCTCCTAAAGTCACCTCTAATTTGAGAACCATCCCACAGTTCAGCGATGGTTTTTGTTTGCTGGTTCGAAATAAAATACAAGTCCCAGAATTGAGAAGATAAAGGTGAGTTTCCAAACCATATATCTTCCCAAAACCGCACCGAATTGCCATTCCCTACCTTCCACCTATACCCAACTCTCACTGCCTTCGCCGCCCACATCACTCCTTTCCAAAAGGTGGAAGGATGCGGATCCTGGCAGCACAGAACATTGGGGCTCTTAGTATTATACTTAGCATCAACTACTTTCTTCCACAGAGTTCCTTCTCCCTGGATATATCTCTTAACCCACGACCCAATCAAACATAGATTAAGGTCTTGCAGAATAGGAATACCTAGTCCTCCAAACTCTTTCTTCATACACACAGAAGGCCAGTTTGCTAAATGGATTTTACTTCCCCCCTCTGTGTCATTCCATAAACAGTTTGCTAGTTGAGTATTAATCAACTTCAGCGCCCATTTAGGGAATTTGAAAAAGGACAACAGATAAATGGGAATGCTAGCAAGGACCGACTGTACTAGTTCCCTTTTAGCCACATAAGACAACAGTTTGCCCCTCCAGCCTGATAACCTTTTAAGAAGGTTATCAACTAGCGGTTGTAAATCCTCTCGTTTAAGCTCGCCAAAATGCAGGGGAATACCCAGGTATTTAATTGGGAAATCCCCTAACACACATTGGAGAGTTTCTATAAACTGAGTGCATTCCTCCGGTTCTAAATTTATCGGGACTAACTCACTTTTGTGATAGTTAATTCTCATACCCGACAACTGTTCAAAACAGGTAAGCATCCACTTCACATTTAAAGCATTTTCCTGTTCTGCTTCCAGGAAGATCAGAGTGTCGTCTGCATACTGCAGACACACTACTCCTCCCGGAACGAAATTCGGGCACAGACCTCTAATTAGGCCATTGCTACACCCCTTAACTAACATTTTTGCAAAGACATCAACTACAAAGTTAAACAGGATTGGAGAGAGTGGATCTCCTTGCCTAAGTCCTTTACCAGTGAGGAAAAAATCTCCCTCCAAGTCATTGACTTTGACTCCTACCGAACCACCTTGTGTAACCTGTTTAATTAACCTAATCCAGAGAGGACCGAAGCCTCTCTGTTCTAGAGTCTCAAAAAGGAAATCTAAATTCACTTTATCATAAGCCTTCTCATAGTCTATCTTAAGAATTAGACCTTTCTCCTTTTTCCTATGTACCTCATGAATCACTTCATGTGCCATCACCACACTTTCTAAAATAAATCTACCTTTAATAAAAGCTGACTGACAATTAGAGATAAGTCTACTCCCTACTTTAGCCAGTCTATTAGTCAAAACCTTAGTAAAGATTTTGAAACTACAATTAAGCAAACTAATTGGTCTAAACTTCTTCATAGATCTAGCATTGTCTTCTTTAGGAATCAAAGTGATCATAGCAAAATTTAATCTAAAAATGTCTAACTTATCCACAAACCATTGATCAAAGAGAAGTTGCAGATCAGTTTTAACTATATCCCAATACTGTTGATAAAAGAAAAAAAGGGAGTCCATCTGGGCCAGGTGCACCGTCAGCATAGGACCCAAACACCGCTTCCCTAATCTCTTCTAGACTAAAGCTACTTTCCAGAAAAGCATTCTCTTCTACACTAACTTTCTCATCTTCAGAAAAGAAATCATCCCGTAATCTAATCTCAGGTCTCTCTTCAAATTTGAAAAGGTCCTTGTAAAAGCTAGTAGCAACTTTACTCATTTCTTTAGTTTTCGTAACCGGCCCATCAGGACCATCTAGCACATCAATAAGTTTTTTCCTTCTTCTCTGATTCGCTACAGCATGGAAATACGCAGTATTCCTATCCCCCTCTCTAATATCTCTATCTCGTGATCTTTGCTTAGCTTTAATCTCCTCAATAATCCAATAACTGTTCAGTTCTGCATAGATAGCCTCTAATTTACTTCTATCTAGCTCTGACAGCTCTTGGGACTCAGCTCTAATATCCAGCTCATCATACTCTTTCATAAGCTCCTTTTTATTTTTTCTAATTTCTGCATCTAAATTAGCACTCCAGCCTTTGGATAGCTTTCTAAACAGCCTTAATTTATTTTGCCAGGCATCAACTATATTCCTGGCTCTTTTATCGCACGCCCAAGCTTTAACTACAAGATTTCTAAAGTCAGGACTCGTGCTCCACCATTTTTCAAATTTGAAACCACTTTTCCTAGGGAAGTCACCACACCCTGAGTCCCACAGCAAAGGGGTATGGTCGCTCCCCAGTCTAGATAAAGCTGTCGTATGAGCTAAAGGAAAGACAGTTTCAAAATTTGTAGTACAGAAAATCCTATCTATTCTACTCATGATAAGATTGTTCTCCTGGTTGTTAGACCAGGTATACATTCTTCCGGAGATATCCATATCCATTAAAGCCCAGATTTCTACCCAGGCATTGAATCTATCAACCCACTTAAAATCTACCACACCATTACTTTTATCTGCTTGTGATCTAACTAAATTGAAATCACCGCCAACCATGGCAGGGCCATCCCAGTTCACAAACAGTTCATGAAGCTCAGAAATAAACTCCTGTTTACCTTCCTCATAAGGAGAACCGTAAACTGTAGTAATCCTAATTACTTTATCATCTGTCTTAATTTTAAGAACTACACTAACAGAGAACTTTTTTATATCCCATGCTACTATATCAAACACATCCCCATTAACACCTACCAGAATACCCCCAGCCGAGCCAACCGCTGGTAGATAATTCCAAAAGAAATTCCTATTTCCTAAAACATTCTTAAGAAAAGACGTAGTAAAGCTTTCTTTCTTAGTTTCCTGAAAACCAATGTAATCTACTTGTAAAGGAATAATTGTGTCCTCTATGCATTTTTTCCTCTTGGGGGCAGTAATCCCCCTGGGGTTCCAAAAAACACACTTCATGGACACCTCTTCTTGGGGTGCTTGCCCCGAGATTTTCTAATAACTTCAGTCCAGCTAGCATCTAAATCATCGAATCTATCTCCTACCGCTAGATCAGCAGGAGATGGACTACTAACACGCGCACAAGTACTCGCGTGATCATCTATCATTTCTGAAGAAAGAAAAACATTGCTCTCTCCATCCCCCACCGCTAGATCAGCAGGAGATGTAGTTTGTTCAACTAAACTAATGCTATTACCATTCATGCTACCATCTATAGAAACATTTTCTACATCAATGATCTCATGTATATGCATTCCAAATTTACTAGCTCTATCATCTAATTCAGTAGCTTGCAAAACACTAAAAGGGTTGAATTGCATTATACCTTTCATCTTCCTAGGTGGCTCCTCTAAATTGTGTCTTTTCTTAATCTCTTTTGCCTTGTCCAGGACACTCATTGATCTGTCAATTCTTGTGCTATGCCTGACCGCCTGAATTGGTCCCCATTGTTTCCCTCTCTTGCTAGTCTTAGCCTTATCAAAAGCCACTTCTTTTCCCTCCGCAGCCAGCTTCCCGAAAGTTGGCATGATGTCCTCTGGAAGGTTCAGCTCAGCATCTTTTGCTAGTTCCAGCCTGCTCGAGAAGGTTCCCTGTTCTTCCAGCCAGAATCTCTCAGCCTCCTGACCATTAGTCACTTGGACTCTTTGATTCACAGACCTGCCATTATTCCAGACAAACTCACCCTCAGCATTTACAGCACCTCTCTGCACCAACAGATTGAACACTGCTGTTCCACTGAGCATTGCACCTTCAGTTGCCTCTCCTGCAGCTGCAGTTCGAGTGGCAGTTCCACCACCAGGTGCAGATTTATTACTGGTTTGCGAGTTATTGAAGCTCCTACCCGAGCCTGGTCTTCTGTCAGTATCCATACCATCAGCTGGGCCTTTTTCTATCTGCCCCTCAGTGTCATCACCATCAATTGTCCCATTGGTGAGAGTAGCTACTTCAATAGCATCCACTGCAGTTTCCAGCTCCACCTCAAAGTGTAGTTGAAATAGACCACCATGGAAATGAAACAATCTCCCCTCAGGAACTTTTGATGGATCTCTACATCTAATCTTGACTCTAACACACTCAGAGCAATCCTTGAAAATTGTCATCCAATCCACATCCAGCAGAATGCCACACGCCGACACTGCCTGCTCCAAGGTAGTCCACTCACACCACTTGGACTCCAGTCCTGTCATCTTCATCCAAACATCTTTAACAACTTCCACTGGATCTACAGCATTGGTACATTTTTCCACCCTCACAAGTACCCCTGGTTTCGACAGACCAAACCTTGGGTAACCAATCACCTGCTCGACTGGGATGTGAGGAGGAAATTTGACCAAATAGCACCACTGCCCAATAACCCTAATCTGCCACGGCCAGTTAGTTTTGTAGATATCCGAGAACTCTTTTCCCAGTTCTTCTTTGGAGAGATCTCCTTCTTCTATCACCACCATACCACAATTCTTTGTTGAGACCAGGGGATTTGCCACCATCTCTGGGCACTCAATGTGATAAAAGCCCAAACCAGGATTACCACTTCCAATATACTTTGCTAACTATCTCGGCCTCTTCCTTACTGGACATTCTTCCACAGGATGAGTACTCACTTTACAGATAAAACACATCTGTTTCTTCTCACAACTTTGCTTGAAGTGCCATGTTCCCCACACTTCATGCAGATAGTATTGGAGTAATTCATCTGAGCACTAATTGCTGCTTGAGCTATCTCTTGCTCCTTCCTTTCCGGCTGTTTCTTCTTCTGGCCCACTCTAACTTGGTTCTGCATGTTTCCTTTCCCCTGACCATCAGCCTCTTTCTGCGGACGAACAGGCTGCGAGTGTTGTCCTCCATCCTGCCCCTGTACAGACCACTGCCCCGGTTGCTGATTAAACTGAGGCGGCGGCGGATATGGAGGAAAAGGACCTGGATATCCCCAAGGACCTGGCATGAAACCATACTGGGGGAACGGAAACTGCGGTTGCATCGGACCAAAGAACTGGGGAGGAGGAGGCTGCTGTTGATTCGGCCAGTCTCCTCTTCCATACCTTCCACCTCTTCCACGGCCTCTACCGCTCCTTCCTCTGTCACCCATCACGTAGCAAACAAAGGATTCCTGCGGTTGATCCGACACTACCTCAAAGCCTAAAGCTCTCAGACTTTCAAGCTCATCCGGCAATGGAGGTTTTCTCTGAGGCCTAACTCTGGATCTAGATCTGGGGGTTGGTGGAGACGGAGGCCTTATCGCCTTTGGTTTAGTCTGTGGAATATGCCACAGCTGTACGAACAGCTCTTCTATGCTTTTTCCATGGAAATCCCCATCAGGCCCTCGTGCTGCTGTCTCACTGCGCACCTGTCCCCGCCTTCTCTGCAGGGCCGGTCCTGAGATTTTCGGGGCCCGGGGCGAAACTAAACTTTTGGGCCCTTATTATGACAACAAAATAATAATAACGAATATATACATGTAAAATACGTTTTCAATAACACTTAAAATGCATCCAAAAGCACTACAAATATCAATAATTTATACAAATTACTTTAAAATTTTCTTCTGACATTCGCGATGCAAATTCACTTATATATGATGGGGTCGATATCAACGTCGATCAATAATTTCTTCTCGATGCACAATGTTGCCAATTTAACTTGCCACTTTCTATCATAATGATCATATGAAAAATGTCTTGATGCATCGTCTAGAGGATACTCCATTTCCCCCCTCTCTCGCATACGTCCTTTCTCAACTAAGATGTCTCTTGATTTATCATCAAGATTATCCCAATTTTTTAGATCATAAATATCAGACGTATGAACTCGTTGTTTGTTAACACTAGCAGACTGTGTTTGTGGATCCGATAAATTAGCTACATTCTCATAACCACTTAAGTACTGGACGGCACGATAACACTCATTGCTGCAAAAAACAAGAGTCAAAGACATATTCTCGCGATTGAGGGCCCCAGGATTTAAAATTGACAAGGGGATGATCTGACGGTCAACGTTAGAAAGAATTTAGGGGAGAACTTACGGGTCGCGCGTTACAAATAGAGAAAAAGTGAGTGCAAAAAATTACCGGACGAAGTGTGGCGGCGACGCGGCCTGGGGATGGGATCGCCTAGACGCTGAATCGAACGATAGAAAGAACGAACAGCGGAATAGAAGAGGGCCGGGCTAATCGTCGCGATCGCCAGGTATGTGTGCCTTCTATCGTTCTGAGCTAGCTAGCGATGCGATCTGTTTACGCTTGCATGGGCCATATTCCCTACAGCCGGCCCATTACCATTTTTTTCGCTGAACATGCGATACTTAGCGACGTACGTAGCCATACACAAGTATACTACAACATACCATGGGGTGGGGCCCCTGTATTTTGGGGGCCCGAGGCGGCCGCACCCCCTGATCCCCCCAGGGCCGGCCCTGCTTCTCTGCCTCAACTGCCCCTCACCTGCCCGAAAACCATCAGGCCGCGCGTTTTCAACTGCTAAGTCCTGCAATCTGAAGCCACCCGCAGCTTCGAGGATCATCCCTGGGCCTGCGGCGGAGTTCTTGTTGAGGGAGACGGCGCAGTCCTGTGAGGGGGCGATGAAGTCGTTGAGATCCGACGCGCTAAGCGCCGGCGAGAACCTGCTGGACGACAACGCCGGGGGAACGGTCGATCCCGCCGGCGCCGCGCGCTTCTGGGAGTGAGGGAGGAGGATATTCTCTTCTGGGAGCTGGCGAGAGACTATGGTGGCTCCGGCGGCGGCCGGAGTGGCCGTCGCCTGAATCGCCCACGCGGGGTCGGGAGCGTGGTTTAACGCCATGACCACGGATCTTAGGTAACGCCATGATGGGTTTGTCCATATGGACGACGACCACAACAGCTACTAGCAGTACAAGAGTATATATATATATATAATCCTCCATGCTGAAAACGAGAAGGATTCCTGCTCAAAAGCGCGTCAGGAGATTGCAGGATGAGCAATTGAGCATGTATGGTCAGGCTATGTGAAGAGGATGTATGGTGAGGTTTTTTTTCTAAATAAAATCTTCTTACATAGTAGCATATTATCATCATATATTTCATGCATGGTTTCCCTTATACTATTCGATTTGTTTGTTGTTGACGATGCTGTTCGGCGCAACGCCACCAGTAGCTAGTTCGTCTGCATGCATTTGGTTCGGCAGCCGATGGATCAGATGCTGCCGCTCTGCGTGGGCTGGCGATCGACGTTGTCGATCAACGGATGAGGCGGTGCGGTGGCCGAACGGAAGAGTTTGTCTCCGTGCGCGTGCTGCATGGGATGTGAGCCAAAAGAGTCAAGATGGGAGACAGAATGACGATATACGTGTCGTGTGTATGTGTAGGCGCCAGTACAAGTTAGGCAAAGTATACATCAACGGCCGGTACTAAGCTAGGTTGACAACTCGAGAAGATCCATGCTACCAGTCTTCTTACTTTGGTGGTTTCCTCCCAACTTTTTTGGGGAAAATTCGGTGGTGCAACATCAGCCACGACTCGGAGCATCTTCACCGGCACCCAAAATCACCGCCAAAGGTTTAACGGGCCGGACGCAAAAAAAAAAAACCCTGATCACAACGGTACACCCATCTATCTGGTCTGACCAAAAAATTGTCTGTCACTCCCCAGCCGACCCCAAATTTGGAGGCCGCTCGAAAGTGTGGGACAACACCCAAACAAGGCCTCTGAAGGTGGGTCCCGCATGCCATAGCCTCGTGCTCAGTCGGCATTTTGACCAATGGCATCGTGTAAGCGGTTCCACAGGCGACGCGACGCATTGCCGCCTTCCCACGCGTCGCATTAACACCGACACCAAGCGACCCGACGTTGTTGCGACTTCCCCACGTGTAGCATTAACACCAACGCCACCGCCCCTCATCCTACCCGGCGGGTGTATAAGAAGGCCTCCCCTAGCTGTTCGCTTTCATCTTACTCATCTCCCACACTTTTCCTCATTCTCTTCCGGCGCCGGCTACACGCGCGCGCCTTCACCACCGTGGATGTGAATAGGAAGTGACTCTCCAGGCACGAGGCCAAAGAGTTCGCCGAACACAGCATCCTCGCGCCGCCGAAGGCAACATTTTCAAAAGTCTTTGCCATCAGCTTGGGCGGGGTGTCCGTGCCACCAGTCTCCACAGGCTTCAGCGCCGAGTGTATTCTCCACCGCCGCAAGAAGAAGTTCCTGATGTGGCTGAACCCGCTGTACTATCTCGATAGCTCTACTGGCCCGCGTTTAGGGAGAGACGGTGCTCAACCGCTTCATCGGCGAGCATCCACCGCTGGAGAACAACGTCGCCGAGCGAACGCGGTTCTAGTCAGTGCCCGACCACACCGTCTGGGGCATTCTCGAGGCCACCCGGGCCTAAGCAGCCCGTCATGACGCTGCGGATGATGCCCCCGAGGCCGGCATCATCGACATTTCGTCCGACCCCACATTGGTCGAGGCGCCACGTAAAGTTAGGAGGGAGGGTAAGGTCGATTTCAATTTCGTTTCGAACTATTGTATCTCAAGAATTTTGAATAAAATATACCTTTTTCTTATATGCAATCTCATTTTGGGGCACTGGGGCAATACCCCTATTGTGCCAACCATGTGTCCGACACCCCTAAAACATACACATTTTTGGGTGTGCCGTACAAATTTCAAGATGTTCGTGGAGATGCTCTCAGATTGGCTTGTCAAGGATCGCCAGAATTGTGGTTCTTTTTTCCAACACGTTCACGGCGATGGACGTACGTTTTGTTTGGTTAGGAATTAATTTGTTCTAGGTCGACCGGCCTTGCCTTGCTGTCTGCTACTGAAAACCAGAATCGATCGACGACGTACGCATCAATCAGGGTGTGTGCCTGGCGTTGAACGGCTCTTTGGGGTCTGGACAACAGTCAGAAGAACTGTTGGAATAGTTTTGGCTACTAGTTGAACTCCGTTTACATGTTCTAGAAAAATCAGAGATCCATGGTCTACTATCTACAGTGCCGCTTACCTAAATATCTACATGAACCGTACGCATTTATCCGTGACATCACCGGAAACACTGCTGTGAGCCTGTGACCAACATATATAATCCTGCTATATCGTTGTGCCACTTGAACAAACTGTGCGTGTTCGCTATTGATTGACCAGATGATCATGCATGTATAATTTGTATATACACCTCACCTTTCATAACAGTTCTCTGTGTACTGTTAGCATCCTATGTAACACCAGTGACATTCTGAGCAATGTCTAAAAGCATCTCCAAGCGAGGCCCCCAAAACTCCCCCAAACGTCCAAGCGGACAGACCGGACATGTTTTAGACCGAAAAATGTCACCCAAACGGCGACCCAAACTCAGCCCGAATGATCGGGCTATCCGGCACACCCAAAATTCAACCCATATGTGGGGCGGGTTTGGGGCCGTCCGGACACGCCCGGAGGCATCCGCCACATCGGCACTGATAGCGCGGACCCACCTTCTGAAGGCTGACCGTCGCCCTGTTAGGCTGACCGACGCCGCGTGGCACAACCTTGCCCATCTCCATCCCCACATATAGCCCGCACCGACCAAACCCTAACCTCAGTCCACTCCAGTCCGCTCCACTTCTCCTTTGCCCTCTCCGCTCCGGCGAGATGCCGTCCTCCATCGACTGGAGCGCATCGGAAGAGGAGCGCTCCGACGCGGCGGCTCCGCGCTGATCTTCCGGCCCCGTAGACGAGGAGGAGGAGGCCTTCCGCATTGCCGTTGAGCAATCGCTCAAGGATTTGGCCGGTGGCTCCAGCGCGGCGGTGGCTCCGATGGTCAGCCAAGGCCAATGCAGCCGCTGGTCCGCGCTATCGCCAGCTTCGCAAGGCGGACCCCGCTGCGGCGGCGAGGGCATTGCTCGCCGGAGCTAGCGAGCCGATCCCTTTGACCGTCTTGGCGAAGTCGCTGACGTCTGTGGAGACGGACGCCAGGCGCTTCCGCCGGAAGAACAAGGCCATGTTGGACTTCGCCATTGCTGAGTCGAAGAAGGAGGCGGCGAACAACGAGCGCGCGGTTAGGCTCGCCAGCGAGCAGACCCGCGCCATCTGTATCGCTCGCTCCGGCAGCGACGGGACCTCCGGTACCTCCGCCCCGTACGCGACCTTCGAGCTGTTGCGCCGCCACTGCCCCTCCGGACATGACAAGGGGAAGGGAAGGCAAAGGAGTGAGGCGCCGCGTCGCCGATGAAGTCAAGGGGAAGGGGCCGACAGACGACCGCCGGTTTGCCCACTTTTGTTAAAAATTTCTATATAGTAAATCGTATGTATGAACTCCGTACTATGTGAGCTCCGATTGATGTTTGTTATGCAATCCATACTAAATTGAGCTCCGATCTACGTTGCTTTGATCTACGTTGCATGACTAGTATGGTTTTGGGGTGGGGATTTGGAGTTTATGGTTGTAGGAGACAAGTTTTTTGGGTTGTCCGGACGTATCCGTGAACTGTTTGGGGCCAAATTTAACAACTTCGGTTGGAGATGCTCTAATAATAAGCAGGTTATATATAGGAGGGTCCACGGTCAGTACGAACTGCCCCCTGCCACCAGGCCATGTCTTCCAGTTCCATGGCTCCATCCACCGCATACATGTGTGGAATTTTTTGCAAAGCCTCCATCCTCTCCAAACCGGGTGACGAGAGGTGTGAACAGGTTCATGCTGTGTCGTGCTGGCCTCACGATGACGCATCAAATGGCTTGGCCGCCAACTTGGCAAGAGATTCCACGCCGTCGTCGCCTGCCAGGCTGCCGCGGTGACTCTCGTCCATGGAAGACAAAAGCTTCCGCAGACTTGTTCCAAAAAAAAAAAAAAGCTTCCGCAGATAGTTCGGCTCAACAGCAACATGCCAACGTGCACTTACCATTCTCGTCGTAAATGCCTTACATTTTTTTTTTTTGCGAAAGGGATGATATATTAATTCTCCGAACTTACAGAAAGGTCCAGAAACAAAAGAAAAATTACAAGGAAGCCCTCTAGATCCCGACGACGACGACGAGCCGGAGCTGACGATGGCGCGCCGCTGCTGAAGCTCCCCAAACATTGGATCGCCGGAGCCCACCACACCGCAGACGGGAAGTCACCGAGCACCGCCTCCGAAGAGACTACTGCCGGGAACGCCGGCGCCGCCGCGAAGAACCTCTGTATCATCCTCTTATTGAACTGCATCCAGATCCACCGCATACCTGGATCTGGCCGTGGTGCAGGGAAAATCGCGCGCAGGTCGGTGAAGCCCGTGGGAACGCCACCGCCGGAGGGGATCTGCGCGGACAACAGATGAACCAACATCACCTCCGCCTCCGAAGCGCCGCCGGCCGGACACCTGCCAAGCCCTACCATGAATACACGCCGTGAGACGGGCTTCCCCCACCCTCCTGCCGCCGGAGCAACCGACGGAGGGGAGGGAACCCACGCCTCACCGGCGGAAGAGGTGGGCCGACGGTGGACTCTCAAAATCGCCTCTCAGATCTGTATCGGGGAGAGGAAAGGGAGGGCGACGCTCAGCAAGACGTAACTGTTGGGTCACTTATGTAAATGCCTTACATTTTGACAACGACTAGGAAAATTCGCGCGGCGACACGCCGCGCCCGTGTGGTGACAGAATATAAATAAATTGGAGAAGGTTGAATTGCTACAGTACATCAAGAAATTTATTTAAAATTTTGAAATCTGACAGAATTTGTCTTTTTTGCGCAGCCGCATTTGAAAATTGGTGACGTATTGAAAAATATTGTCATAATGTAGGAGAACTAACTTCAGAAAATTAAGATGTGTCTAAAATCTATTGCCGAGTAGGTTTGAAAATAACGGCAGAAAAAAACTCAAGGTAAATTCTTATTGATAGGTAGATTAAGGTAATTATGGCAGGGAAATCTTAGCAAAAAAGTTGTGTCAAAAGTTATCGTCGAAGAGGTTAAAAATCAGGAAAGGTACGGCAAAAAAAATCGTTGAAGAGGCTGGGAAAAAATACCATGTAGGTGGTTTTTTTGGAGGTAGGTATAGTTAATGACAGTAGGAAAATTCTAAACAGAAATGCGCGTCAATTTTTTTGTCGAAAAGGCTAAGATGAGGAACGAAGGAGGGGAAAACTTTCCATGTTACTGTTTGTAAACTACTACTGTTTCTCGGTATTTTCTATGTGCACTGGTTGTTGGCACTCGTTGGTAGCACTGTTGTTTCGGCGTGGACTCGTTGCGGTGCGTTTAGTTAAGAACAGCGAGATATACAGTGGCCGAATGTCGCACGAAAAGTTGTGTCAAAATTTATCATTCAATAGGTTGAAAAGAAGAAACGGGGAAAAAGAGAGAAAAATCGATTAGGCATTTTTTTTGTCTGGGAGGTAGATGTATATAAATGTGCTGGAGAAATTTCAGCCAAAAAATACGACCAAAAATATAGCTGGAAAATTTAAACTTGTTTGAAAAGTGTGTCAATACGGTTGCAAAATTGTGGACAAAAAATGGGCAAAACTTATTGTCAGAAAATCTAAAAGAGTATTAAAAACTCTAAAATGGTTAAAGAAAAATACCGTTAGAAAGTCTAAACTTATTTGGGAAATAGACCTATGTAAATGCGTTTGGAAAATTTTAGGTAGAAAAAATATGTCGAAAGCTATTGTGGGTGAACGATTCAAATTTTTTGGAAAACGTGAGGACTTTTATGCAAAAGAAGCGGCGTGCCTGGATTTTCCGTGTGTTTTGTACCGGAGGACCGATTCATTTCGGCGTGGACTCGTTGCGGTGCGTTTAGTTAAGAACATCGAGATATACAGTGGCCGAATGTCGCACGAAAAGTTGTGTCAAAATTTATCATTCAATAGGTTGAAAAGAAGAAACGGGGAAAAAGAGAGAAAAATCGATTAGGCATTTTTTTGTCTGGGAGGTAGATGTATATAAATGTGCTGGAGAAATTTCAGCCAAAAAATACGACCAAAAATATAGCTGGAAAATTTAAACTTGTTTGAAAAGTGTGTCAATACGGTTGCAAAATTGTGGACAAAAAATCGGCAAAACTTATTGTCAGAAAATCTAAAAGAGTATTAAAAACTCTAAAATGGTTAAAGAAAAATACCGTTAGAAAGTCTAAACTTATTTGGGAAATAGACCTATGTAAATGCGTTTGGAAAATTTTAGGTAGAAAAAATATGTCGAAAGCTATTGTGGGTGAACGATTCAAATTTTTTGGAAAACGTGAGGACTTTTATGCAAAAGAAGCGGCGTGCCTGGATTTTCCGTGTGTTTTGTACCGGAGGACCGATTCATTTTTTTTTGAGAAACACAGGGATGTTGCTGCAAAAACGTTTTATTCCGGGCGACCTGTTCACAATTTGTGGGAAACGCGAGGACTTTTATGAAAAAAAAACGTGCACATTGGGGACTTTTCTGCAAAAAAAATGAGATTGCACTGTAAAAGTGCACATCGGGGACTTTTATGCAAAAAAAACGAGATTTTGAAACTTTGAATCTGTCAGAATTTGTCTTTTTTCACAGCCTAAAGAATAACGAATTTAAAGATTAGATAGAAATATGTATATGTCCGTCAAAATAAAAAGGTTGAAACATAAAAGTTGTTTGGAAGGGTGATATCCATCTACTCGTGAGAGGAAAATTCAAACGGACGACTGGGCGCGACGAATTTGACAAAATTCGTTAAATGTTTTTGCGAATATGGATCCAAAATTGAGGAGGTAGAGCCGACCAAACTCGAAACCGATCACGGGAATGGAACCTACTCGTCGACGCGCATATAGTTCATGTATATGTTTTCATCAGAAGGAGGGCCGTCGGATCCGGATGGGATGGCACGGATCGGCCACGCAATGTAGAAGTGCATCGATGAACAGTGAGTCGACCGCTGAGAAAAAGCATCACCTGCTACAGTGCAGGCACGCACTGTAGAAATGAGGTACTGTAGACGCGCTACAGGGGCGGGGCGACGTGGGCACCTTCGCAGGAGGCTGAAAGCGTCAGCTTTTATATATAGTAAGTATAGTAAGATGTGGCAAAGTTGACATCGCTAGACTATAAACAGCTCTATGGACCTTTGGGAATTAGGATGGATTTGATTTCTGGCAATTGAGTAAACGAAAAACTAATACGTCTTTGTCAAATGTACTCAATTGCCGAAGGAAATCTCAGATGAAAAGCTCGCTCCCCACATACAAAATTACCTCCGTACCGGCCGTAACAAACAAACGGGCTTTGGAGGGCTACTAGCAAATACTAAGCTCGCTAGATTTCCAAGCACCTATGTGGCCGTATCATGTGAGTTGCTTTCTATTACTGAACACATGACTTGCTTTCTTGCACTGCGCACATTTATAGCAGGATCATGATTGCTCAAGTGATTTACCTTAGTGGTAATCAATACTTATATAGTTAGCCCCTTCAAATGATAGTAGATCATAAAGATTATACCTTTCAATCTATAGTAGAGATTAGCTTTCTGCTGGAAATGCATGACATGTGAGTTGAATAGTTAATCCCTTCAAATGATAGCGCGTTTTTCATGAAAACAAATACTAATTAATAGACTATCCTTTTAAAAGGTTTTACTTCTTTGGTTATCACGTGGATTTTAGATTTTTGCTTCACATCCTTCTGATTACGTTCCCAATCTATTCACGTGTACAGCCGTATGTTTCGATGCCATCCAAGGTAGGGAGGTAGGTAAATAAGAGGAGCTGTTCATGGAGGTGACAATGCAGAAGACACTTGTTAATATGAAAAAAAATCATTGGTCTTATTATTAGCATGTTGATCCATAGTTTCATGCAAATGTTAGAATATTTCCCAGTTTTGTTATTATTTTTATTGTAGTGTATTGAACTAGCCATTTTGGAAAAATTATTGCAGATGAAGCTGTAAACATTTCATGATATTGTACTACCACTTTTTGAGCAATTATTGTTCTGCACTATGACTTATGAGTTTGAAATCTTTTTTGTCATAAACTTTGTGCCGAATTTTATCCTTATAGCACTCACAAGCTTGTTATAATGAAGAGAAATAACATACTCTGTCCATCTGTAAAACTGGAAAACAAAAAAAAAGTTAAAACGCCTCATTCAAAGCCACGATAGCAACAAAGCAAAAATAAGAAACAAAGCAATTAAATGAAAATAGCTAAAGCGGGCACGGCAACGCCCCCTTACCATCTAGTATATATTGATTCTTATTGAATATTTCTTAAGCCATGGAGAAAGAATTACTGTACAATACCTTCCACAAGTGGTAATTCTAGCAGTTCTTTATACAGTTACGTGCAAAACAAACTAATAAGTGTACTGTTTCATGCAAATTGAATTCACAGTTTGAATCTTCTCTTCATAAAAACTGTTATTGAGAAGCCAAAAAAGGGATGAAAATTCAGAATTGTTGGTTGCAATAGAAAAGAAAACCTAGCATATTTTACTATGAACTACGACGATAATGAATTTCCTGCATACCTGCATGAGTGTTTTTCATTTTTCCTTTCGGGGAAGAACTGAGCAACAAGTGCAACGGTCTATCATATAAGCGTCAGTCAAATTGGAACCACAGTTCCAACGTTTCCTCAACAATTGACAAGTGTCGGAAATAAGTGGGTTTATATCATAATCTTATGGATCTCGACCACTTCTAGCCCACAACGTTCAAAGACTCCCCCGACTGGTTAGCCCCATTCTAGAAGCTCCAACGCCCTAATCCGACGTGTGGCATGATGAATCCCTGACGATTCCAAATATACCAGACGTACATTGAAGAAAGATTAAAAATGAAGACTTAACGTACAAAGCATGAGTAAACCCTAACCGTACAAGACAGAGACTCCTACCGAAACCTATATATACCAAAAACCTCCATCCATAAGAGGAATAGATCATCCGACACGCCTCCGCGACCTTCGCATTCACCGAAGTCCTAGCATTCGTAGTTTCTATAGTCTAAACCCTAGATCCATCCTCTCTTGTTGATCGTGTCTATAAGATCAATGAGATCATCCTACTTCTAATACTTTTACGAACTTGTGATCACACCATGAATAAAGTCAGAGTAAATTTATCTACATCGTCTTTGATCCAACCTGGTTGACCCGCGTGTGCCACCTACCAAACAAATAAATTATCTTCGGTTCGTCGAGATGAGATTGCCATAAGACCAAAAAACCATCCTTGGACAATAAGGCATGGGCTTGTACTATGGAAACGACTCATTGTGCACTCGCATTCTTGGCATGTCTGATGGTGATTTTATAATGTGAAACAAAGTGTCCATTACCCTGAAGAATATATGCATATTCCATACTATTTATATGAACATATGTAGAAGCTCCGATCATAAAGGACAAAATGAGAATTTTTTTTTGTTGAAAGTACATCTCTATTTGTCGGGGGAATACTTAACCCGCGACTCATCGAGTGAAATGCGGCTTATTATGAGTTCACGGCCACACCGTCAACGGGCTTACATGAAGATGGGCCGACCCAAGATCATGACAAGAAAGATCTAGAAGATTGGAGATGACTTGGCCTAGAAGACACGAAGATGACTAGTCTTCAAGTAGGACTCCGGCATAAGCTTTCCTAAGAGAAAAAACCTTCCTTGTAAACGAGCGAGCCTCCGGATATATAAGGAGGACTCGCAGAGGGAAAAACCCTAAGATCTCAAGTTCCAAACCCTAGAACTCAAGGCGATTCGACACAGCGGATCGCAACCCTTGTAACACCATATTCATATCAATTCCAATCTAGGATAGGCAGGAAGTAGGTCTTTACCTCGCATCGAGGGGCCGAACCTGGGTAAACATTGTCTTCCTCGTGCCCTGTGATCTTAAACTCGGAGATGCTTGACTCACGCAAACCCCACACCTACGAAGTCATCGCTATGACATCTGCCGAGATTAACCCACGACAGTTGGCGCCCACCATGGGGCTGGCGGTCAAAAGTGTCACGTTCCGCGCCGGATCTATGCCAGGGGTGGAGAACCTCGTCGTCGGCCAAGTAAAGATGGTCAACGGCACCCCATTGATCGATGATTTAGAGTGGGGGCCAGTAGCGGATTACGTGCAAACTGGGCACGTGATTTCTTTCGGCGACATCCACGTTTTCGTCGGTTACATCTTCAACTCGCCAAGTTCAGATCGGATCAGCAACTCAGAAGAGGAAGAAGGATCTGAGGAGAGTATGGACTCGCGAGGTTTCAGATCTATCATCCCCATCCTTGAAGAAAACTACATGGGTTATAACCTAGAGACCACCTCAGCGTCAGATCAGGAAGTGATGCCAACTAGGATATACATGGCCGGAGAAGCAAGCATGTCAGGATCGGCAGGAGAAGTCGAGAGACCCGCACCCATCAGCAACCTGCTGCTCGTTCCAGTATCGGTCGAAAACGCCGCCGTACGGTCGACGGAAATCGAGACCGCCATGGCTGAGCTCCTATATGAAGTACAGAGGATGGAGGATGAGCGCAATCGACTCGCCCGGGAGAGCTAAAGGATCCAGGAGGAGCGCCAACGCTTAGCAGCCAATGTTGCACAGGTTGCGACTCAAGCAGAAGTAGTTAGCTCGCAAACACGAGCTCGTGCGACTCATCCTACGGTGGAATTTCTGCCTACGCCTGGCGCAGCCGGCCCGCTGGTAGAGAGAGTAGCAGTCCCAGTCACGAGGTACTTAGGGCCATTAGCCAATGAAGAAGTCAGGTCGCCACCATCACCGCGACCAAGGAGATTCCACACTCCGCAAGGGCACAATCCCATCCCTGCGGATAATGTATACGTAGCAACCGGCATCCTAGTTCAGATAATGCCAGTCGGGGATGACCCAGTCAATGCCGAGGCGCGAAGTGCCATAGAGATGCTAAGCACCGCAATCGTGCAGCAAGCCAACATGACAGGTCGCGAAGGACAGGCGCGCTCCGCCTCAAACAACATCAGGGCAGTGGCCGAGGGAAGTGTCCATAGCAGACCGCCGGAAAATAACCCGAACGCCACGCAGAGGCAACAGGCGCAAGCCAACGTGTCGGCTAGAGCACAAGTCGCTGAAACCCGAGCCACCGCACGAAGAGAGCAGGCGCAGCCCGCGGGGACAACACTCCCGGCAAGTACGTCGATGGCCTTGTCTTCACGGCTTAAGGGGCCGGCGTGTTTTAGCGAGAGGATCATATCAGAACCCTTCCGAGAAGATTTTAAAGGACCACGCAAGGTGGCAAATTACAATGCTAGCATGGATCCTACCACGTGGATGAATAACTATGAGATGGGAATGGCCATCTTGAATGCCTCAGAGGAGATATGCGCAAGATACTTGAATTTGATGTTGGAAGGTGCGGCTCATATCTGGCTACAGAACCTACCTCCCAACTCCATAAACACATGGGAGGAGATGAAGGAAGCATTCATCAAAAACTTCCAGGGAACGTGCAAGCGTCTTTGCACCATCGAAGATCTAGAAAGATGCGTCCAGAAGAAAGGAGAATCGAGTCGTCACTGGATGAGGCAAGTCACAGAGATAATACATTCATCGGATAGCATACCAGCAAGTTCTGCGGTGTTGGTGCTAGAAAAGAACTGCAAATTTGAACCGCTCATTCATAAGCTGGAACGCATGAAAGACAAGGTCAAAAACATGGGAGAGCTGATGGATGCGGCCACTAGATACGCCGGTTCAGACAAAACTAAAGATGCCTCCGGTGGTGAGGCAGAAGGCAATGCGGTGAAGAGCAAGAAGAGCGGGGGCAGGAACCAACATCAAAATAGCGCCAATGATGGCAACAACAACAAAAGAAAGAACGAAGAGACAGGTTCTGGGCTCATTGCTAACACCAATGACAGGTTCAAAAGCCATCGAGGAAAGACTCGCAGTAGAGGCTTCCGCCCGATCAATTTAGAGGAGGTTTTTAATCGACCGTGTGATCTTCACACGGGAAGCGATGGACGGCCAGCGGACCACACTAAAGCACAGTGCAATTACTATAAAAGGTGGAAAGACGAAAGCCAGCCTAACGGAGGGAACCCAGGAAATCATAATGGAGACAATCGCAACAACGCGACTCAAAATCCAGGCACTGGACAGAACAATGTGGTTAACCCTAGGTAGGTGGGACAGTACCATACAATAGTCATCAACACCTCCAAGCGGGAAGAAAAGTTAAGTCGCAGAAGTCAATAGGTTAACGTCGTGGTTCTAGCGACTCCTCAATGGCTGAGGTGGTCCGAGCATTCGGTGACTTGGAGTCGTGAGGATCACCCACCACAAGTTCGAGAGCCAGGGAAGCTCACGTTGGTTGTGGCTCCTTACGTGGCTAGATACAAATTGACCAAGGTGCTCATGGACGGAGGAAGCAACATTAACATCATGTACTACAACACTTTCAAACGCCTAGGGCTCTCAGATTCCAGCTTACAGCATACGACAACAATATTTCATGGAGTCGTCCCAGGGAAATCCGCCCAGCCAGTGGGAAAAATAACCTTGGAAGTAACCTTTGGGACGGAAGAAAACTTCCGTAGCGAGTTTATATGCTTTGAGGTGGTAAAATTCCAAAGCCCGTATCACGCCCTTTTCGGACGGACGACAATTGCCAATAATGGCCAGGCCTTGCTACGTGTACCTACAATTAAAAATACCAGGACCTAAAGGAGTGATTACGGTGCACGGAGACAGAGAGAAGGCGATTGAGTGCGAAGAAGGAGATGCGGCTTTTGCAGAGTCAGCCTGCGCGGTCGAAGAACTCAAGACATACAAGTCGCAAATCGACCCAAACGATATGAGTGTGGTTAGAACGCCAGCAGCTGAGCCACAGATCAAGTTTAAAGCGGCACAAGACACAAAACAAATAGACATTGTCCCTCGTGACCCATCCAAACAAGCAAGCATTGGAGCACATATGGAAGGGGAACAAGAGCAAGCCGTAGTCGCTTTTCTTCGGGAAAACAAAGATATCTTCGCATGGAAGCCATCAGATATGCCAGGGGTGCCGCGAGAGTTAGCAGAACACAGTCTCAATGTAGACCCGATGGCTAAGCCAGTAAAACAACCATTGCGGCGTTTCCACGATGACAGAAGGAAAGCAATAGGAGAGGAACTAGCTCGACTACTAGCCGCAGGATTCATCACTAAGGTATTCCACCCTAAATGGGTCGCAAACCCGGTCTTGGTCATGAAGAAGAGTGGCACGTGGCGTATGTGTAATGACTACACTAGCCTCAATAAAGCTTGCCCGAAAGACCCGTTTGCCTTACCACGAATTGATCAGGTGATTGATTCGACAGCCGGGTGCGAGCTATTATGCTTTTTGAACGCCTATTCAGGTTATCATCAAATCAAGATGAAGGAGGAGGATCAGGAGAAGACATCCTTCATTACACCCTTTGGAGCTTTCTGTTATGTCAGCATGCCCTTTGGATTAAAGAACGCAGGTGCGACTTACCAAAGATGCATACAGAACTGCCTACATGAGCAGATAGGTCGCAATGTGCACGCTTACGTGGACGACATCGTAGTAAAGTCGCAGAAGGGGAAGGATCTAATCAGTGATCTCGAAGAAACCTTCTGTTGGAGATATGCCCTAGAGACAATAATAATTTAGTTATTATTTATCTCCAAGTTTATTATTAATGTTTATGTCTTTATGCTATAACTGTATTGGGCACTTGAATAGCAAATACAACGTGTTCAAGAGGAAAACCTCCAATACAGGTGTAGAGATACGAACAAGTAAAAGCGTTCCTGGTCTTGTCTCTAAGACTAGCCTATCTTGTTGTTTGATGATCATGTTTTCCTGATCATGGACTTTGTATAAGTCACACAACTATAGGAGTTTGTTATCGGAATAATAATAGTACTGAACCGACCCATTGTATGATCTTGCTATGAGACTAATCGTCAACGATGAAGATAGCAATTGATCATATGTTTAGTTTTCATTAGCTGTATTCCTTTGCCTTGAGAATATCTGGTGACCGCTTATTCGACACTCATGCTTTGATTGTCACCTAACGTCTTGCCGTAACTGGGGACCATAACGGTGGCTTTTGGGTGTGGACTAGAATAATGTATTGGAACAGAGATTATTCAAGAATGGCACTTACTCCTCCAGACGATGGAGAGATACATCCTCTAGGCCATCTCAGTATTATCATTGTCACCCAATCGTCTGACCAGACACAGCGTGATTAATCACGGGACAATGAAAATACGGAATGAGAAAAGAGAATGATATTGGTACGAGAATTATATGTGTTATGATTAAAGGGTTTAATCACACTAGAGCACATTGTCTCAAATCTCGAGATATCATTGGTATCATGTACGTAAGGGAATTAGCGTAATGAGTAACACACAGGTTCTGTTGTTCACTCATGAACACACGGGAGGCAGTACGGCCGTCTAGGTCCCAATGCTGGTTATTGTCTGGTAAGTTCCCGGACATGTCTTTGTGTTCACTGAACCTTTCGGGTCACACACTTAAGCTGTGAGTCAACCTTTTATTGAGAGAATAAAGTTGTAGTCTAAGTGGTAATGAGATAGTGTCGGAGTAGCTCCGATGTCACAGGAACTTGTTCCGGTGAAGTTTTGAGTTAGTGAGAAGGCGGACATCAAATGTCCCGGGGTGATAGGAATTGTTTCTATCACTGTCGGATTTATTCCGAAGGTTTATATAAGAGGGAAATATTGTTCCAAGGGTTTTGTTGGCGGATACTGGGTATCCCGGATCATGTAAATGTGTTTATATGATAAGTAATTAATTTCGAGAATTTTCTGTAAAGGGAAATATTCAAGGAGGAATTAATTAGACAAAACAATTATTTATTTAATTAATTAATTAAATTGGAAAATATTAAATAAAAGTTTTTATTTGGGGCCCACCACCAGGGGGCTGCCAAGTGGGCCCATGTGGCCCACAAGGCAGCCGCACCCCCATGTGGGGCAGGTGGGCCAACCCGAGTTGGGGGGGACTCCCCCCCTTGGCCGAAACCCTAGTGGGCTAGGCCCACTAGGTTGAGGCGGTTTGGGAGGAGAAGTCCTCCTCCAACTCCCAAACCGAGTTGGGGTGGGGAAGGTCTCCTTCCCCCCTTTCCTTTTAGGTGGAGGTGGTTTTGGGAGGAGGAGGACTCCTCCTCCCAATCCGAGTTGGGGAAGGGGAGGGACTCCTCCCTCCCTTCCTTGGCCGGCGCACCAAGGGGAGGGGTTTGCCCCTCCCCCAAGCACCCCTCCCCTTTGACCATCTATATAAACCCCACCCCCCAAAGGGAAAAATAGACAACAATTGCCTCCGTGGCTATTCTCTCTCTTTCTAGTAGATCTCACGTGTTGAGAATTAGACGTCTCTAATCCTCTCATATAGATCTAATCTACCACCTAAACTACGCCGAAAGGCTATCTCTCTTCGTCAGTGCTAGTAGCTCTAGGCGGCGAACGCAACTGGCGGGTTGGCGCGGTATACGTGTGGATAGTGCTAGAGCGGGGCTTGATACGTCTCAAACGTATCTATAATTTCTGATGTTCCATGTTGATATTATACCAATTGTTACATGTTTTATATACACTTCATAGCATTTTTATGCATTTTCTGGGACTAACCTATTAACAAGATGCCACAGTGCCAGTTCCTGTTTTCTGCTGTTTTTGTATTCCAGAAAAGCTAGTCTGGAAATATTCTCGGAATTGGACGAAACTTGGACAGAACCTCCTATTTTTCCAACACGTACACGGAGTCCAAAGGAGAGACGGAGGGGGCCGCGAGCAGCCACACCATGGGGCGGCGCGGCCCCCCCTGCCGCGCCGTGGGGTGGTGTGGGCCCCATGGGCGTCTCCAGCCGCCGCCCTTTCGCCTATTTATTCATCTTCATGGGAAAACCCTAGACCCGAGCCATTATCCACGAAAAGTTCCAGAGACGCCGCCGCCGTCAACCCTAGCTCGGGAGGGTTCAGAAGCTCTTCCCGGCACCCTGCCGGAGAGGGGAATCATCACCGGAGGGCTCTACATCACCATGCCTGCCTCCGGAGTGATGCGTGAGTAGTTCATCCTTGGACTACGGGTCCATGGCAGTAGCTAGATGGTTGTCTCTCCACTTTATGCTATCATGTTTAGATCTTGTGAGCTGCCTATCATGATCAAGATCATCTTATTGTAATGCTACATGTTGTGTTTGCTGGGATCCGATGAATATTGAATACTATGTCAAGTTGATTATCAATCTATCTTATATGTTATTTATGATCTTGCATGCTTTCCGTTACTAGTAGATGCTTTGGCCAAGTAGATGCTTGTAACTCCAAGAGTGAGTATTTATGCTAGATAGTGGGTTCATGCCTCCGGTAATCTGGGAGAGTGACAATAACTTCTAAGATTGTGGATGTGCTGTTGCCACTAGGGATAAAATAACCGATGCTTAGCTTAAGGGTACGCCGTTAGGTCTAATGCATTTGTTTACATTACGCACATTACTTAATGCAATTATCCGTTGCTTGCAACTTAATACCAACGGGGAACTCGGTATGACAACCTGGCGGTGGATTATTAGTCATAGACGCTGTTGGATAACGGTCTATGTATTTTGTCGTAATGCCCACATGAATATCATAGTAATCATCATGTCATATATATGCATTGTCATGCGCTCAATATTTTGTCAATTGCCCAGCTGTAATTTGTTCACCCAGCATGTTAGTTATCTTTTATGGAGAGACACCACTAGTGAACTGTGGACCCCGGTCCATTCTTTTACACTGATAATACAACCAACTGCAAACACTGTTCCTTTTCATTCTCTGCAATTTACTACTGTTTTCCACACCATACGTTTAATCCTTTGTTTTCAGCAAGCCGGTGAGATTGACAACCTCACTGTTTCGTTGGGGCAAAGTAGTTTGATTGTGTTGTGTGCAGGTTCCACGTCAGCGCGCCACTGACAACCTTCAGAAGTGATTTCTTGCTCCTACTGGTTCGATTAAACCTTGGTTTCATACTGAGGGAAAACTGCTGCTACACTGCTTCATACCTTCCTCTTGGGGTCTCCCAACGAACGTGTGATCGCAATCAAGCATATTTTCTGGCGCCGTTGCCGGGGAGAAGCACTTCGGTTCAGAAATCTCCTTGCTTCCCCTTCCACACGCCATATTTTCTGGCGCCGTTGCGGGAGCAAGAGGATTTCTGCAAGGGGAGTTTCACGCTTCCAATCTCTTTACTTTGTTATTGTCTTGCTTAGTTTATTTTTATTTAGTCTTGTTTGCTTTATTTATCAAAAACACAAAAAAATTAGTTACTTTTATTTTCGAATTGTTATTTTTCAGTCTTGTTATCATGTCTAGCCCTGTTCCTGTCATCATGTCGCCTGAGGAAGAATCTTCACTTTCAAGCAAGGGAGTGAGGAGAGTTTTAAAGATGCTTGGTCTAGAATTTTTGAGTCTTATGCTAAAACTGAACCTAAAATGACTTTAAGCCTGCTTCTTAGTAGCTTTTATTTTGGTCTTGTTCTTTGCTACAGATATGCTTTAGATGCTGTGGTAGGAGGAGATTTCCTTCGTTATGATGGGGATCAAGCTTTTAATGCTATAAAAAATGATTACAATTTCTAGCCCTCCAATCAGTAAAATTGATTTGGCTTTGACAAGCATAAGTGATAGACTTAACACTCTTGAAACAAACATATCTGGTCTAAAAGAAGGGTATAATCAAATTTGTGAACACTATGATAATGTGCCAGTAAATTTTGAACCATCGGGATGGGTTCCCTCAGTAAAAGTTGTTATCAATGGTGAAACTTTTCATGCTCGCTGTGATATTATGTCTGAATTCTGTTTAATGCCCAAGGATATTTTTGATTCCTTAAATCTTTGGGAGCTTTCCAAATGCGAAGATTGTATAATTTTGGGTGATAATACTATTAAATTACCAAGAGGAGTAGCCGAAGGAGTATTTACAAAACTCCTGGGGATAACAATATCTATTGATTATCTTGTCATTGAATGTGCAGGAGTAGGACAAATTACGCTTGGAAGATCTCTGTTGAAACGCTTTGGAGCAATAATAGATGTGGGCCAAGGCACTATGAATTTCGCCTCTTCACCTATGTGTAACCAAGTATTTCCTAAAGATAAGGGTAAGGTAAGAGAGCTAAGCGTAAGATTGTTGATGCTTCATCACTTGGAAACACTTGATTCTTACTTTCTGCGCCTAGCTGAAAGGCGTTAAAGAAAAGCGCTTATGGGAGACAACCCATTATTTTATTTCTGCAATTTTTCTTTTTTTGAGTCAAGGAGTTGTTTACTTCTGTAACAATTCCTTTGTATCTTTATTTTATCGCATTGTTGTGCCAAGTATTGCCTCTAATAGGAAGATGATGCTAGATTTGGATTTCTGCGCAGGAACAGATTTCTGCTGTTCACCGTTTTAATTCTGTAAAATCACAGAAAAATTATTTAAATCTGCAAATTTTTGTGCGTGATCCTCAGATATGTACGCATCTTTCGTTAGTTTAAAGTTTTTCGATCTGAGCAACGTAAGTGCCTCGAAAAAATTCGTCTTTGCGGACTGTTCTGTTTAGACAGATTCTGTCTTTTATTTTTCGCATTCTCTCTTTTACTAGTGTTGAGTGGAATTCTTTTTTAGGGTGAAGAGCTTCACATAACATCAGTGGCAGTAGCTAATGTTAAAAGTAACGGTCATGTTTGTGTCCTTATAGAACATGTGAGTTTTTGATTGTGCACTAACCCTCTAATGAGAATTACTTTGAGTTTGGTGTGGCGGAAGTTTTCAAGGGTCAAGAGAGAAGGATGATATAATGTGATCAAGAAGAGTGAAGAGCTTAAGCTTGGGGATGCTCCCATGGATCACCCCAGCATATTTCAAGAAGACTCAAGCGTCTAAGCTTGGGGATGCCCAAGGCATCCCCTTCTTCATCAGCAACTTATCAGGTCATCTCTAGTGAAACTATATTTTAATTCTTTCACATCATATGTGCTTTACTTGGAGCGTCTGTGTGCTTTTATTTTCAGTATTTTATTTTTCTTATGGTCAACTTGATTGGACCCCAGCATTCTTGATTGGGAGAGAGACACGCTCCGCTTTTTCATATGAATACTCCTATTCTTCACTTATACTTGTTGAGTATTCTTATCTAGCTATTGCTATGCTTTTAGCTCCTGTTTTGCATGCATCTCTTATTCAGAGCTGTTAGTTCTTTTAAAGAAAGTACTCTCTTGCTTCACTTATAATTGTTTGGAGAGTTTATGTTGAAATAAATTGATTGGTGTTTGGTTGGAACAGAAAATGTTGCATGTGGTAGATGGTATAATGGAAAAAGCTTACATATTCTTGTAGATCATTGTATTGGATAATTTGATACTTGTCAATTGTTTTGAGTTATCAAGTAGTTCATGTTTAAGCTTTTGTATCATGTAGTTAAAACCTATTAATGAAGAACTACCGTAAAGCTCGTTGAAATTTGGTTTGCATGATTGGTATCTCTAAGGTCTAGATATTTTCTAGTAAAAGGGTTTGGTTAACAAGGAAGACAGTGTAGAGTCTTATAATGCTTGCAATATGTTTTCATATAAGCCTTGCTGTGTCGGTTGATATCCTGTGTTTGCTTCAAATAACCTTGCTAGCCTAAACTCTGTACTGAGAGGGAATGCTTCTCGTGCATCCAAAACCTTGAGCCAAAATCCATGCCATCTGTGTCCACCATAACTACCTATATGTGGTATTTCCTTGCCATTCCAAGTAAATTTTTCATGTGCTACCTTTAAACTATTCAAACTTTATTACTCCTATTTTGTGTCAATGTTTACCAAGCTCATGAGGACGGGGTGGATGTCTTTATGTCAACTGTCAAACAGACTTTACCACCGGACTAGCGGCATATACATCCGCTTATCCATTAATTTTGCAAAAAGAGCTGGCAAATGGGGTGCCCAGTCCCAATTAATTACAACTTTAACCGCTTAATTCTCTTCACATTTTTGCCCTGATTTATCAGTCAAGCAATGACAAACAGTGAAATATCTGCATGTGTAAACAAAAGAGAAAGAGGGATGATCTGCCTTGCTGGTAGAAATAACGTCCTTCATGGGAGCCGCTCTTAAAAGTCTGGTTGGCAGGGGTCATATTGTACTTTCCATTTTCTGATTCGTTGACAATTAACAAACACCTCTCAAAACTTATTTTTACTCTCTATATGATTTCAAAAACTTAAAAAGCTCTAGCACATGATTTAATCCCTGCTTCCCTCTGCGAAGGGCCTTTCTTTTACTTTTATGTTGAGTCAGTTTACCTACTTCTTTCTATCTTAGAAGCAAACACTAGTGTCAACTTTGGTGCAACAATTTTTATATGCTCGTATATTGCACTTATTATATGCTTTGTGTTGACAAATATCCATGAGATATATATGTTGAAAGTTGAAAGCAATTGCTGAAACTTAAATCTTCCTTTGTGTTGGTTAAATACCTTTTACTTAGAATCTATTGCTTTATGAGTTAACTCTTATGCAAAACTCTTTGATGCTTGTCTCGAAAGTACTATTCATGAAAAGTTTTTGCTTATATGATTCAGTTGTTTGCTCATTATCTACTTGCTAGCAAACTATAGACCATTGACCTGGATCACTTCATTCATAACATGTGCTTTACATATTATTTGATCAAGATTATGATTGTAGCATGTCACCTCAGAAATTATTTTGTTTTTATCGTTTTACCTACTCGAGGACGAGTAGAACTAAGCTTGGGGATGCTTGATACGTCTCAAACGTATCTATAATTTCTGATGTTCCATGTTGATATTATACCAATTGTTACATGTTTTATATACACTTCATAGCATTTTTATGCATTTTCTGGGACTAACCTATTAACAAGATGCCACAGTGCCAGTTCCTGTTTTCTGCTGTTTTTGTATTCCAGAAAAGCTAGTCTGGAAATATTCTCGGAATTGGACGAAACTTGGACAGAACCTCCTATTTTTCCAACACGAAGACGGAGTCCAGAGGAGAGACGGAGGAGGGCCACGTGGCACCCACACCATGGGGCCGCGCGGCCCCCCTGCCGCGCCGTGGGGTGGTGTGGGGCCCTCGTGGCTCCGCAGCCGCCGCCCTTTCGCCTATTTATTCTTCCCGACGCGAAAACCCTAAATACCCGAGCCATTATCCACGAAAAGTTCCAGAGACGCCGCCGCCGTCAACCCTAGCTCGGGAGGGTTCAGAAGCTCTTCCCGGCACCCTGCCGGAGAGGGGAATCATCACCGGAGGGCTCTACATCACCATGCCTGCCTCCGGAGTGATGCGTGAGTAGTTCATCCTTGGACTACGGGTCCATGGCAGTAGCTAGATGGTTGTCTCTCCACTTTATGCTATCATGTTTAGATCTTGTGAGCTGCCTATCATGATCAAGATCATCTTATTGTAATGCTACATGTTGTGTTTGCTGGGATCCGATGAATATTGAATACTATGTCAAGTTGATTATCAATCTATCTTATATGTTATTTATGATCTTGCATGCTTTCCGTTACTAGTAGATGCTTTGGCCAAGTAGATGCTTGTAACTCCAAGAGTGAGTATTTATGCTAGATAGTGGGTTCATGCCTCCGGTAATCTGGGAGAGTGACAATAACTTCTAAGATTGTGGATGTGCTGTTGCCACTAGGGATAAAATAACCGATGCTTAGCTTAAGGGTACGCCGTTAGGTCTAATGCATTTGTTTACATTACGCACATTACTTAATGCAATTATCCGTTGCTTGCAACTTAATACCAACGGGGAACTCGGTATGACAACCTGGCGGTGGATTATTAGTCATAGACGCTGTTGGATAACGGTCTATGTATTTTGTCGTAATGCCCACATGAATATCATAGTAATCATCATGTCATATATATGCATTGTCATGCGCTCAATATTTTGTCAATTGCCCAGCTGTAATTTGTTCACCCAGCATGTTAGTTATCTTTTATGGAGAGACACCACTAGTGAACTGTGGACCCCGGTCCATTCTTTTACACTGATAATACAACCAACTGCAAACACTGTTCCTTTTCATTCTCTGCAATTTACTACTGTTTTCCACACCATACGTTTAATCCTTTGTTTTCAGCAAGCCGGTGAGATTGACAACCTCACTGTTTCGTTGGGGCAAAGTAGTTTGATTGTGTTGTGTGCAGGTTCCACGTCAGCGCGCCACTGACAACCTTCGAAGTGATTTCTTGCTCCTACTGGTTCGATTAAACCTTGGTTTCATACTGAGGGAAAACTGCTGCTATACTGCATCATACCTTCCTCTTGGGGTCTCCCAACGAACGTGTGATCCACGCAATCAAACCCTAGGTCCGATCTCTAATGGTTGGTACTTGGTAGTGTCGTTCTTTACTTGGTAAGTGGTTGATGTTCACCTCTCCCTTATGTGTTTTCGTCCATCGCCTCAATATGATAATTGGTTGGCAATTCTTTCTTCTTCTTCTTTTGTTAGTAATTTGGATGTGTGTTTTTTTTCAAATGTCTCGACTAGATCGTTACAACTTGATATTAATAAATAATCTTTTATGGAATAAGCTGATCAGACAACCAATGCTAGTTACTCTTTTCTTCATTAGAGCATGAGAATAGGTATGTGCAATTTTTGTTGTTTTGCGGGTAATAGGTTTGTGCAATTCAGTTGCGTAGTTTGTACTTTGTAGGGCTGTGATGTCACTGCAGAAGTGGCCGGCCTACGATACCTGACCCTGATTGTGATCGCCCTTAATCAATAATCATGGAGAAAGCAAAGCTTGCCTTGAGGAAAGTTAGAAATAAAAAGTTAAGAAAGATGTGTTTGATCTAACAAAGCGTACACAATGCGTGCATTCAAAAGCGACGAGATAGCTAAGCTATAGCTAGACGATGAGACGTTCTGCAGGAGCACGGGCATCAAATGGCTCTCGTTAAACCTTGCACCAAGACACAGAGAGAGAGGCTGCAATAGACATATGCATGCAGTTGACAATTTGGACGTGGATATTGCAACTGATCATCGATCGATCTATAGCTCAACGGAGTTACAAGTGCCACATATATGAGACTTCCAAACTATCCAGGAGACAACAACTGTACACCGGGCTTGTTTTGGGTACGTTTTATGTTCCCGAAGAAGTTGATTTCACCGGTAAGAATATGGTTCCACATATAATGGCTGTCTATGGCAGCATGATATAAACACATCTTTAGCAAATCTTCTACAAATCTTATCTTCCTGATACAGGTAGTACAGGAATTTTGCTAGTAGTCCAGCAGCATAAATTCTGGAGTAAATGGCATTGGCGGTCACTGAAGTCGTCGATCGGGTGCACTTAAGTCACCATTTTCAGGAATCTTGTGAACCCGTCACTCAACTCAGCATCTGTGTGCACCACTGGTCACTCCACCGGTTTTGACCGGTTTTTGACCAGGAACTTTGCAAAAAACCCTCCGATTTCTTTCTCTCGCTCAAATCAGTACAGGAACATCCACCACTTAAATCCCGTCGTCCTGTTATGAGTACTCATGTGTTATGAAGTTCAGTTTGTCATATACTTCAAGTTGTGCTCTGTTAAGAACTTGTCCCAGAATAAATAGTTAAACATGCATTCCGGCATCAAACTTGTCCCAAAATAAACAGTCATCAATCCACAGTACAGAGTTAAACATGCATTGATCCGAAATAACAGGCAGTGATCCAAAATAAATCTACTGGAGCTCCTTCTAGCCGAGGAGTTTAACATACGGTTCGACATTAAGTACATAGCACAAATGACAACGTAACTAGCCCACATCAGCTGGAGCTGCTTCAGGAACCTGTTTTGATTTCTTCGCTGGACCAAACATGAGCCATTTCAATCTTCCAGTCTTCGGTCTTGTACTGCCGCTTGCTTCTGCATCTGCCGCTTGATGTGCTGGCGCCTGATGTGCGACCCTGCCTCTGCCGCTGCTTCTTGCTGATCCACCGCCTCTACTGCCTCTACCTCTTGCTCTTGTTGCTGTGCCAAGTGCTCTGCCAGATGTGTTCACTTGTGGGCCTCTTGCGGCTGGTATTGTTGCTCTATGCTCAGCAACAAAAGCACTCTCTTCTGGCACAGGATCAACAATTTGTACACGCCTAGAAGGGCCCTATATTACAAAAACAAATAGTGAGATCACATTACAAAAGCACTCTCTTCTGGCACAAATAGTGGATCAACAACTGTGAGCTAATTTCCAAATTTTGTACCTCATGTCCTAATATGTGAACCATGTAATCTTCTTGATGTTCAGGGTCCAGATTTGGAGCAATTGGGTTGGTATTGATGTGCTATGGCAAGAAAAACAGTAAAAGTCAGTAGCTGGGCCTTTTCATGTGCTATGGCGAGTGTAAGAGTGTAAGAAAAACAATAAAAGGTAGCACACTTACAGTTCTTAGTACAGGGTAATCAATGTCACCATTTTCATCAATAACTTGCTTCGATTTCTTTCTCCTAGCCATTTCCATCAGATGCTCCACATGCTCCCTCATCTTCGTAGTTGGTTTTCTCTTTCTCCCTCGTGAGCTCACACCAAATACACCATAGCCTGAAGCAGTTATTTCTGTAAAAGCTGCAAGGTCAGCATTCTTCTTTAGCTTGTCTCTGATTTTTGGAGTAATATATCCAGACCATTTCTCACTTGCTTCCTTCCTCTTTGAGTGATGTCTATGCATTAGCTGTGAATGTATTTTCTGAAACATTGACATCACAGGTAGTTCTCTAGCATCTAGTATGTACCTACAGTTTCACAACAATGATGTTAGTTCACTAAATTACTATAACCTCACATATGCATTTATAAAATAACAATACCTGTTGAACACCTCACAGGTGTTATTTAGAAGAAGGTCACACTTAGAGAATTCACTAAAGAATGCCTGCACCAAGTGTTTGGAGCCATCTCATCTACAAAAGCATGTGCTCCTGGGTTATCCTCCTTCAGTTTGGCCATATTCCTGTCAAAGGACTGAACAGTAGTTGATTTGGCACATGCCACAACTGCTGCCTAACTGTTTCCCCCTTGTGAACTTGCTGGATGTTCTGATACAGATGTCTAACACAGAACCTATGCTCAGCATCAGGAAACTGCTCCTGCACACCCTTGATAAGGCCCTTTTGTTTATCACTCATGATTGTGAAAGCAGATGTGTTCACTATGTTCAAATCTTGCTTCAATGTGGCCAGGAACCAGGACCAAGAGCTGTAGCATTCTGTCTCCACCACTGCCATTGCAATTGGATAAATAGCATCGTTGCCGTCAATGCCAACAGCTGTGAGCAACTGACCACCATATTTTGTCTTGATCGGGGGGCTGTCAGCATCGTTGCCGTCAATGCCAAAGAAATTGGATAAATAGCATCGTTGCCGTCAATGCCAAAGAAATTGCTGCGCCAAGAAAGGGGCTGTCAGCTCCTTCACATCCTGAACTGCCTCACATGTGTGCTCTGAGACGAAATTTTTGACACCAGAACACGAGATGTAAACCTGTAGCATATCCTACATGACTAATCATGTAGTCTATGATATCATTGCAGAAGGTTCTCCTGTCCAAATTATCAAACCAGGCCACTTTCTCATCCAGATATCGAACATTCAGTCCAGATCCTAGGAAAAACCCTCCATGATGGATTTCAATGCTGAATTTTTCTGAACCCAGACCTACAGTTCACAGTTCATACAGATTTTCAGAACATGCAGCTAACACAGCATCGAAATTGCAGAAATTCATAATGAAAACGTGTTCAAAATTACACCTAACAGCTAGGCACACAACAATATCGAACAACATTTCAAAATCCCTACCCAGAACTACCGGCGCAAGCCACTATCATCAGGTTCCAAGATATTTCGCGAATACCCCGAATTACCAGGAAAAAAAAAAGAGCCCAGCAGCAACACGGTACAAGGCCCAGCAGCAACACGGTAAAAGGAGCCCATAGGCGCTGGACCGATCGATCCACTCCACAGAAACCGTAGCCAGGAGCCAGGACCGATCGATCCAGGCAGCAGCCGCCACAGACCACGCCACAGCGAGGCAGCGACCGCGAGGCGCACGCCCGCTCGATCCGCCGGCCGCCGGCCGCCACCGCTCGATCCGCCGGCCGCCGGCCGCCACCGCTCGACCTCAGCCCCTCCCGATCGATCCAGGCGGCAGCCGCCACAGACCACGCCACAGCGAGGCAGCGACCGCGAGGCGCACGCCCGCTCGATCCGCCGGCCGCCGGCCGCCACCGCTCGACCCGCCGGCCGCCGGACGCCACCGCTCGACCTCAGCCCCTCCCCCGACCGGCCTCGCCAATCCCGGCGTATCCCGGCGTATCCCTTCATGATGTACGACGGCGAGGAAAAGGAGCATACCATGGACAGGGGTCTCGCGCGGATCGAGCCTAAGCACGGGCAACTCTTCCTTCGGCACCTTCTTCTCTGCCAGCGGCGATGGCGCCGCCGCAGAGCTCGCCTTGGCCGCACCGCCGTCGGGTGTCTCGGCCATCTCCTCCATCGCCTGGGAAAAAGACCACCGCACCAAAATATCTAGATGTACGACTCGCTCCCGCAGCTCAAGCTCCCCACACCGTCGCCGCCGCCAGCCATTGTCTCCGATCTAGGGTTCTGATTTGGGGAGTGAATAAATTTCGAGTGACGGCAAACAGAGGACGACGGGATTTAAGTGGTGGATGTTCCTGTACTGATTTGAGCGAGAGAAAGAAATCGGAGGGGTTTTTTGCAAAGTTCCTGGTCAAAAACCGGTCAAAACCGGTGGAGTGACCAGTGGTGCACACGGATGCTGAGTTGAGTGACGGGTTCACAAGATTCCTGAAAATGGTGACTTAAGTGCACCCGATCGACGACTTCAGTGACCGCCAATGCCATTTACTCTAAATTCTGAGGCTAATAAACACACCCAAGTCTCATCGGTGTAAACGAAACCTATTCCAAAGATACAGCCAATGGGCATGCATGTATTGTCCCCTTCGAACTTTTTTTCGAGAGTTGTCCCCTTCGAACTGACCTCTGCATTTTATTCCTCCTTGCACATGGAACCTGCTCCCTTTTCCATCAAGATTAAGAAAAGGCAAAGGAGTGTTTGGTGCTCTCCATGTAGGTTCCGGTCTGGGTCGCCGTCGCCGTCGCACCTGTTCCCGTATCACGAAGGTTGCTAGCTCTCTGACTCTCGCTGCTACCTGGCGTAGGTCGCAAGATAGTGGCCGGCCGTGTGGTGAGTCGCCGCTATCCGGCACTAACCACCGACGAACGCACGCATGCTGGATGCTGCAAAGCCATGGCTGTTGGCGTTGTGGTTCTACTAGGCTTTAGGTGGCGCGGTGCTTTCTCTTTAGCTTCTTAATGCAAGCGATTAATTAACTCGTGCCCAGGCCTGCTGATCTGAAGTTTAGTCACGGTTGTTTTAATGTGGAGGACATTTTTGTCCTGCTGGTTGAGAAAATAGAGAAAGCTAAGCTAAGCTGGTGACCATTAGAGTGGTGGAATCAGGGCCGGCCCTGACCCTAGGCAGGGTTGGGCGACGCCCAAGGGCCCAGTCCAGGGGGGGGCCAGGATTTTATAGGTATATGTTCTACGCTGAGTATACTGCTGCCAGAAAAAAATCAATGGGCCATCCACGGAGAAGAAACAGGGCCTTGAGAAGCAGAAAACGGGCCTGGCTAGCGATCAGCGAACGACAGACAACGGGGTAGCGAACTAGCGATCAACGAACGATCCGTCGGTTCATCTCCTGTCCAGCGTGCGGGACTGCGGGCGTGCGGCGTGCCCCAAGGCGATCGATTCAAATCCCTCCAGCGTCCGAGCCCGCGTCCGAGCGTCGGCTCATCTCCGAACTCCGGTCTCGGTGCCCCTGTCAGGACACGCTCTAGCGACCAGCGCGGCATCGCCTGTAAGTTCTCTCCTCTCGATCTCTCTTCTAATCCTTCAGGCTTCATCTAGGGTTTCAACTTTAAAGGTCTATAAATTCCATTACCATTAATCGATTTTAGGTGTTACAATGCCGCCGAAACAATTGTCGGGTGCTGCGAAGAAGAAGAAATGCACGAAGAAGCTTTTTCCGAAGCACTCAAGCATGAACCGTCCTTGAATTTGGGTTTCTTATTTGAGGTAATCAAACTAGAAGAGAAATACTTGTTATATTTTGCTACACTTTTTATGTTTTCTATCATAATGTGACATTTTTTGGTACTTGATAATTATCTATAGACAACTCAGACTATGAACCGTGTGGTTAGATATTACCTCTTAATTTTTTGCACGTGAAAATACACATATATATTGGCCATAGGGGCCTTTTGTCGACGTCGCCCAAGGGCACCGCGAAATATAGGGCCGGCCCTGGGTGGAATTCAAGTGGAATGCTGAAATATTATTAGTGTGATCCGTGTGTTCTGAGGAGAGTAAAAGTGCCTGGATTACACAGGTGCTGGTTCTGATACGACAGAGAGATTGGTATTGACAAGTTGCATATTTTGTGAGGGGGATAATCAAGTTGACATCTTGGTTCCGGCCGGAAAATGTCTTGGATGATGCTGGAAGAATGATTGAACTACTCCCATTGCTTGTTCTAGTAAAAGGCCAAACAGCGATGTGCATTAAAAGAGAAGGATTGATGTGTTCAAGAAGACAGTTCTGGGCCGGTGTAAGCTATCTACAGAAAATAACTACGCAAAGTAAAGAAAGAGACTGCTACGTCATTAAACATAGTGTCATATACGCTTCGTATCAGGGACGGAGCTAGGATTGTAACACAAGGGGGGCCAACTGCATGTAAAATACTTTGGAGGGGGCCATTTGTGTAAATTTGACTAAATTAGGGGTCAAATCTATAAATTTACAAGGGGTCTTTTGCAAAAAATTCCACCATGGGGGGGGGGGGGGGGGGGGGGGGGGGGGCTACGTGACTGTGTCAAGCTACTAATAAGTAGATCGACATACTTGGGATGATGTTGAGTTGGACTTGAGAAACGTTCATGTGCGCCGGCGACAGGCCATGCGCGTTAAACTAGCTTTGATGGCGACCGCAACTAGATTTATTTATCAAGAAATATATCTTCATGATGTATAATTATCTCTATGTAATTCAACATGTTTCCACTGAGATAGAAGATTGTGTCGTGCTGAAGACTTCATCGATGTTCTAAAAGACTTGCATTTTTTTATCGGAACATACTACAGGCAAACATTGACCAAGAGGGAAATAGTCTGAATTCTGAACCGAGTGTCTGCATCTCCGACCACTCGCAATGTTATGCTTTGGATTTACCAGCAAAGTACAATGCTTCGGTAAGCCATGGCTAATCTACAGAGAGAAGACGAAGAAACGGAGCTACTCTTGCAAAATTTGACACGAAATCCATCAGCTTTTGCATTTTGGAGTACGGTAAGACACACATGACACACCCCCAGTTTATCTAGACTGAACAGCTACCAGTTTTTTTTTTCTTTTATGAAACGGGCAAAAACTTTGCCTTTCATTAATTCAGAAGGAGAGAACAAGAGACATCACAATACACGGCCCGAAGCCAACAACAAAAACTGACATGGGATCACTCTCCCGGAATTAAATCTATATTTATACTTCTTATAAAGCAAAACCCCACTAAGTGTAATTAATATTTTTCTATCTTCACATGCAAGGTATCCTCATCACTTGCTCTTTTATCCAATCAATTGTCCATGCCATCCCACTAACATTCATTAATTATCATCTATCTCTACATGCAAGCATCCACATCATCTTTTTTTAGCCCATCAAATTGTCCACGTCATTTTTTTTATGTTCGAATGATAAGATCACACCATGTCACTATGTAGTTACACAAGTAAATCATGTGCAAGAGTAGACACCGGAATTAGTTTCGCACGTGAACTTTTTACCAATTATTTTCAGTGATGAAAATCATATAGTTGTTATTCGAAATTATGGGCTCTTCTATATATATTCACTCAAAAAGTTTCTAAAAATATAATGCGGCAATGTGCATGTCATCTTCATGCAAGTCATCCACAACATCCATTTTTTTCAACCCGTTGATATAATATTATCTATATCAATCAGATACACCCCTAAACCACAACGATCTTTAAATTATGAACCACACATACATTCATTCGATGTCCAAATGTTTAGCTCTTGACTGCCATGATTAACTAAATTTTGCATATTTCTTTTGTCAACTTTAGGTTTCATGCGTTTTATAAAAAATTAAGAGATACCCGCTGCAACGCGCAGGGTGTCGTTCTAGTTAGACAAATGGTTTGCACCCACAAGACGCTAGGTCACCGCTTCTTCTTTTATCTTCGAAAGGATGATGCTATTAGGGGTGTCAACGTGTCGGAAAACATGAGAATTTTGCTCGTTCCAAATTATCCAGGACACGAGGATCTTGATGGAGGCAACTCCTTGCGGGTAGAACCAGCACCCTCCACTAGCTTCGGCCACAAAGTTGCAAAGTAATGGTAGGACGCCCAAGAGGAAGTGTCGATATCATGAAGCCCCACCCAACTAAGCATTGCAGATACGGAATTAGAATATGCAAGTGTACAGAAGGTGTGGAGTGGTCTCATGGGTGCACTTCCAAAGTTCACAACATAACAATTTGGCCAACCCGCACTGCAGGTGATCTGTCTTTGGGGGGGGGGGGGGGGGGGGGGGCGCAAATCTTCCAAATCGAGGCATGTTCGATCGAGTGGTATCCGAAAAATGTAGAGCATATATATGCGGAGGAAGCGGATCATGCATAGTTCTACCGTAGGACCACCAAACTAAGCTTTCCAGAGGGTGACAAACTCCTGAATGAATGTGTTGGAGGGATAGGCCTTGATCAAAGTTGCTCCAAGATATCCATCGCCCATCCTTCAAAGTTTTTCATGAATGTGCAACTTTTTCTGAAAGAGATGGCAAAGATTGAGGGCGCGATATCCATCGACCGTAGCCCCTCAATCCATGGAGCTCCAAAATTTTGTCTTCTCATCGTTCCCCACAGTGACCACAGTAGCATCTGTGAAGAGGTCACAATCATGTGTGGAGCGAGAATTCCCAAGGCCAATACATGACTTCGAATCACCTGTCCTTTCGAACTTATAGAGCTAACATAGATGATGAGCAACCCCAAACTTCTTGATATATACTAGAATGCCCAGGCCTCCGTATTCTTTTGGGCAACATACCATGTCGGTCTCACAAGCGGCCCAAAGATAGGCGACCGCTATTTGACGGTCTCACAAGTACCATAGTTTTATTAAAAGTTCCACGTTGAGTCATGACAAAGATGACAAAACTCTTTTTTTTTGCAGTATGGCCGAACGAACTATAAAAGTTGGTGGCTAAACCAGAAACACGGGTTCTAAATTTGTACTGCTATATCAATGTGGTGGCAGCAGAAGCGTAAGAATTACGGAGGAATTCCTCATATATAACACAGATTGACTGGGAAAGCACCGAGATCGGTTGACATTTTGTTTCGACTGACCCGGGAAATGTCTTGGATGATGCAGGAAGAATTAATGAACCAGTCCCCGTTGCTTGTTATCCAAAAGGGCCACACAGTGATATCCAATAAGCAGAGATCGGTACGTTCAAGAACACTATTCTTGATGTAAGCTTTGCCGAAAATAACACGCGGACGAGACCTATGTACGTAAATATTGGAAAACACAAGTACTATACCACACCAAAATACCATATGCTTCGCACGTGACCGCGTCAAGCAACTAGTAGTAGTAAGTACTAAGTGGAGATGATGTTGGATTACGACACTTGGACTTGAGAAACACCCATTATCCATACACATATGCTCGTCAAAAGGAAATGTTCTTGTCTACAGGCGATAGAACATGCGTTCAAACTTTGACAGCGGCCGTGAAGGAAATGCATGCGTAATGTGTTGATAGTGTGCGGTGCGGCCAGGAGCCAACGGAACGTTCGGAGCAATATTAACGGCACAAAGCGAAGTGGAGGTACGGCCTGGACTGCACCGCCAGAGGGGTGGGCAAAATTGAACTCTAATGCAAGTTTTGATAGAGAGGCAGGGGTTGCTATGGCAGGGTGCGTCATCCGTAATTGCCATGGGGAGGTTCTGTTATCGGCTTGGACTAATCTCCCCAAGTGCAGTGATGCAGAGGAAGCGGAGTTTCTGGCTTGTGCATATGACTAGGGATGTAAATGGTCAGATATGTGGCGCCATGTAGTCCCATCTATTCTGGTCCACAGTTCAAACCGTTTTTTTTGTTTTATGAAGAAATAAGGTGTGAACGCATTTATACGGGAATAAATGGCGCCATTTACTTGTCCATTTACATCCCTGCATATGACGTGAAGCAAGCCCTGGAGTGGTGTGATATGCCACTTGTGGTAGAAGGAGACTGCTCGACGCTCATGGAGGGCCTGCGAGAAAATTCCAGGGACAGGTCTCGCCATGGTCTTATCCTCCAAGATATTAAGTTCTTATGTAATAGGATTCGAGATGTGGTGTTCCATAAAACGAACAGGGAGGTGGAGGGGTGTGGCAGCTGCGGTTTTGCGGCTAGAGTCTCCCCCATGCATTGATGAGTTGCTTGTAAAAGATTCTGCTGGTTTGGTCTAATAAAACTCCCTGTTCATCGCAAAAAAAAAGTATTAACGGCACAAAGAAGATGGCGAAGAAAATTTCAGTGCGCATCGATCCGAGGCCGGGACACAAGCCCACAACGGGAGAGAGCACACAAGAGCCCTGTGGGTTCTGAGTTCTCTTGGGCCCGCCAGACACAGCGTAGCGCCGGTGCTGAATCCCGACCTCAGTGGGCTGCCGAGTGTCGATCTCGCAGTCGCAGCTGGTAGCGGCCACACTTCACCTGCGGGCTGCGGATTCAGTCTGTCAGATGGAGCAGTAGACCGTCGCGTTCCATCCATCGGAAGGTTCGCCGCCAGCTGCTCCGCTGAGACCTGGCGGCTGGCAGTCCTCTGCGGCCAGCTTCCGCGCAGACGCCGTACGGGAAACCTGTCGTCGATACGGTTGCAGCGCTGCAGTCTAGTCTGCAGGAGCAATTAAAGGCACCTTGTTCATTTCCGCTGTGGCCAAAAGTCAAACACCATGGCAGAAGAAACCAGGTACTGATGGTGCCCTGCGTTTCGTATCAAACACTAGTATAGAGATAAACATCGACCCGGATCAATAGCCTTTCGGCGATCGATCCATTCCCCAGCAAATGTTAATGCTGAGCTGCATATCAAACCGACAAAACCCTAGCAAGCTCTGTATTTTGTTTGGCACAACAGTTTCATGAACACTTCCATGACGAATGGACAGGAGACAACTGAAAAGACCACTTCTTTCTTTCCATGAGGCTCTGGCACAGCACAAGCACATAGATGTTATATTTTCAAAGAATGAACAGACAGGAGATACAACAACATACATCTGCCTACCAGCACCAAACCAAAAAAAAGGGCCTAATCTACCTATCTCAAGGTACCTTCTTCTTCGTCTCCCCTCCTGGGCTGCAGCAGATACGTCGATCATCATTTACCATGGCTGCAACGAACTTCACTAGCTCAAGGTACCTTCCCCTTTCCATCTACTCTAAGAGTCAGAGAGTCAGCTTGACATCGCTTCAACTAACGAGACCTGGATCAGATCATGAAGCCGGATCAGTCTTTCCCACCACTAATCTGGAGACTGCTTGGTATAACTGCTGTTCATCAAACGGTTTGGACACGTAGCCGTCCATTCCTGAATCTATACACTTATCGTAGGTTGCCTGAATAACATCAGCAGTCATTGCCAGAACAGGTAAATGCCACTCCACAAATAAGGCACCTTCCTCTGAAGTCTTTGACTGCTCTCGCTTTTCCTCGTTCGCTTTCTTCTCTATTTCCCTTATTTGTCTTGTTGCCTCGAACCTGGAGAATATATCGTTGGCAATCGGTAGTCAGTACGATTGAGATTGTATTAAGCATGCAAACTTGACACTAAATACAATCTCAATCGTACCGACTGCAACTTCTTTTTCAACGTGAGACATTTGAACATGAATTATCGAGACATTTTTAGCCATTAATGACTACCAAAATTGCAACTTCAAATGTTTAACGTTGAAAAATAAATCACAATTATGTTCCTAGAGTACAGAAAAACATAATTGCAGTTCTTTTTCAACGTGAGACATTTGAATGGGCAAAGCAGTAAGAAGGCATAAAGCTAGAAATGTCGACTGCAGCACAAAATCTTACCCATCCATCTCAGGCATTTGAACATCCATAAAACATGCATCGAAGCAATGCGGTGGTTGAAGTAGGGAGATGGCATCCTTGCCACTTTCAACGCAATGAACCTTGGCACCATACTTCTTTAGTGCAGCTTGAGCAACTCGCAGATTTACTTTGTTATCATCTACAACCAATATGTTCTTCCCAACCAACAAGCTACGGAGAAATGAAGGCCTGTTTTGATTTTCTTTCCGTACAGGTATCTCCACTTGTAGCAACTGTTGAAGACAAGATGCTATTGTGCTAGCTCTGATAGGCTTACACATCACAGCACCGAACGTGGATCTGTACTTGTCCTTATCAGCTTCGGATGTGACCAAAAGAATCAACTTGGGCAACTCGTGTACCTGACCATTCATCCTGAGAGCATGTAAACGATTCAATAACTGAATATCTGTCTCGGGCCTCCAGATGTCATCCTCAATAAAAAGCATGGACGGTTTTTCTCTGCAAGAAAATAAAGTTAATGGGGGAAAGGAGACTCAGCAGGCGTCCAAGAAACTTTATGGTGCATGAATAGTAATGGTAGCGAGCATCAGTTCTGGTCTTTCAAAGGTCTTATAGTTTATCAAAAAAAATTTGTTGGACAAGCACCTGCTCTGTCCAATTGTTTCCCATGCAATGCAACAGTGCTTCCATCGGCCGGATAGCTAGGATCTGAACTGAGCTTCTTACTCACACGTTGTAATCTCTCTCAATATTATACTCTATCTAAGGCCGCAATGAGAAGGAATAAGCACGAACAGAAATTGTGTCATTCTTGCTTTTCTTTCATTTGACTCACAAAGAAATTCCGGACATTTCATCAACTATAACTTAACAAACACCCTGCACGACTGACTAGGTGTTAATGTGTTATGATACATATGTCTATATTTAAAAGGATTATATTTGTTGTTTATAATGTTAGATAATATGTACTTCCTATAAAGAAATTATATGAACGTAGTTTAAATTTTTCTACCTCCCTGCCTCTTACTAATATAGGTTTTTTAGCCTCTCAGAGCCATGTGAAATATCTTCTTGTATTAGTAGTAAAATATCATTTGCTACCTTTGGTCCAGCTTATATCATTGGAATGGTTGATGATATAGCTAGTAATCAGTTACGCTATTATTTGTCGTCTGTCTCTAAAATATAAATAACAAGTTTTGTTAGGCACTGAAAATGACTGGACAGAAACTCACCTCGACTTTGTTGCACCGTTTTGCCCAAAGGCTTGAATTCCCATACTCATATTATTCACAACTTGAACAATTATGCCCAACCTGTTAAGGTGATATCTAGTGACAGCACTACGTACAGGTTTCCCATCTACCAAAATTACCTTCATTCCCTAAAGGCGGTTGGTAGTGCCTCGCACAAGCTCCTCTCTGAATCACTTAAAGTATCTTTGGATGTACGCTTCACAACGGCTGAGAATGTAAATGTACTCCCAATGGAAGGACGACTAGTGAAACTTATTTGTCCACCCATAAGTTCGGCCAAACATTTGCTGATGCTTAAACCGATGCCAGTTCCACCATAGTTCCTTGAAGTTGAACTATCCGCCTGCATAAAAGGCATAAAAACACGATCTTGTGCTTGCAGTGGGATACCAACACCTGTATCTTCAATGCTTATCATCAAGGTCACATGATCGGCATCCACTTGGTTAGATTTTCCCCCTCGAGCTCATCCGATAGTAACTCCTTATCAGAGAGCAGCAGCTTAAAATATTCCCAGCTATTTCGTTCATCCGCAGCTTGAAACCCACTCAATGTATTGAAGGCACCATTAGCTGTAGAGTCAAATTTACAATCTTTTCCGTTGAGAGTTCCATTAAGGACCCGATTCGCTTCCGCGTTTGGGTTCTCAGCCAAAGAGACCCGCACAAAAACATGACCCCGTTCTGTGAACTGGACAATTAATAGTGAACTCAGAACATTTCTTAAAGTTTGTTAACAGAACTGAATATAGAAAACTGAAATAGTGAAGTTATAAAGTATGCAAACAGCAGGAAAATGCCATGGTATCAAAAGTTGACTGCTTACTTTGACTGCGTTGCCCACCAAATTTGTTACTATCTGTTGAAATCTCCAAGGATCACCAATGACAAGTTTTGGAACATCATCACACACAAACACTGCAAGCTGCGGTAACAAGAACATTAGGAAATGACATGCTGCACGAAAGGAGATATAGGAAAGATAGGTATGTATGTAACTGAATCATTTGTTCGCAGTCAAGTGCAAAAAATTAATGCAAGCAGTCCATGGCCATTATGACTAAGAGTGCAGAGGAACCATATTTAATGCTCTATGCTTGTAATACTTCCTCCCTCTCAAAATACATTGTCTATGATTTTCCAAAGTCAAAATTTACAAAGTTTGACCAAGCATATAGAAAAATGTAAAAATGTCTACAATACCAAATGCATCTAATGTGAAAATAGATTTCATGGTAGTTCTAATAATATTGATCCGATATTGCAGATGTTGATCGATTTTATATATACCTGGTCAAACTTTGTAAAGTTTGATTTCGACCAAAAATTATAGGCAGTATATTTTCGGAGGGTGTGAGGGAGTAGTAAGATACCTCTATGCTCTTCTCTTTTAACTTTGAAGGAAACAAAGAGATCACATCGTCCATGAGTGATCGCAAGTCAAAGGGCACTGCCTCAAGTTCAAGCCTTCCAGCCTCAAACTTTGCTCGATCAAGGACATCATTTATCAGTCTTATCAAACTTTTGCCACAACCCTGAGCAGTCTGAGCAAAATCCTTCTGAGTCATAGTCAGATCTGTCCCCAAAAGCATGTCCAGCATTCCTACAGTGAAAGGTAATATTTTCAGATTGCCTAGTTCTCGGAGTAGAAATATATAGGTACCCGAAAGGAAATCTTCGTACCAAGGACGCCATTCATAGGAGTTCTGATTTCATGTGATACGGTTGCCAGAAACTGAAAATAAGAAAACTTGCATCAATATATAATTTCATATGTATGCAAGAAAGCCAAGTAACTCAAAATAGCAAGTGACAAACCTGAGACTTTGCAATATCAGCAGCTTCCGCTTGAGTTTTGAGCTCTTCCATCTTTCTACAATCTTCTGTAACTTTGTCATACCGAGACCATGCAGCACAAATTATATACCCCACAAGCATCCATATGACGAAAGCGCCCAGGGGATTACTAATGGCAGACAACGGCAAAGGAGGCGTTTGCATATAGCTGCACGGGTTACAAAAATTAGTGGAAGGACAAATGAGGCAACAAAGTTAGTGTCTCTGGAAGAAGCTACCCACCTGCACCTCATTTCGTGCCTCCTAAATGGATCTCCAAAATCAAGCATGCTAACATGCAAGAGGCCAACTTTATCATCTGGTGTTTGAGATCCATACATAGCCATAGGTTCTGAAGCATTTGTGACATCGTACACATTCACCAATATATCCTGATTGCCAGCAAGTTTATTCAACAAATTATCCACAAGCGTCTCCACATCAAAAGCTCCACCAAGATAGCTGTTAGTGGGGGATTCGATTAGAAGAAAGTCATAAAACTACACCCAATAAACAGTTAAATTGTCATCCATGCTATGTTTATGGTAGTAAATATGGCAGGTCATCGCACTAGAAAGACCTCTCTACTGCTGAATGAGACAAAGAGGGACAATAAGCTATGATATAGGCTATGTTTGGTTTTGAGCCAAAGTCAGCCCTGCCAAAAAATTGGCCTGACGGTGACTCTTTCGCGGTGGTGTATTTGGACGCACAAAAATTGGCTAGCCCAGCCTATCATGTGCTGGTTGGGGCTGAAAGCAAACGTAGTAACATACCGATAAAGAAATAATGATACACTAATGCAAATTCTCTAGGTTATGTCAAATTATCCAATGAATCATCCGCTTTGATGCATCTGAGTATTGTATAGCCAACACTAAAGGATGGATATACAAATTCAGGATCTACAAATGACAAACTATGAAAGACAGTTCAATAATCTCACCCGGCAGTTGCTTCCACACGTTGCTCAACTGACGCATCAGCCGGTAGATCAGGGCGATACACAGCAAAAGTGAGCACTACCCCTAAGTGGTTTGACCCAAGAAGCCGAAATGGGTTTGTCAATACAGGTTTGCCGGTAGCCCTTGTACGCAAGATGTTTTCTCGGTCCTCCTACATGAGAAACAAATATATCAGATTCACTAAAGAAAAAAATGGCAACACGACATCTCCCCTGCCCTCAATTAACTAGATCGATAAAAAGAAGAAAAAAACATCAGGCAATAAGAATTCAGACCTCCCCAGACATCATGTCCATGCGTGCAAGGTACGAGACCGTGTCCTGCGAGAAGATCACCGGGGCATACTCATCTTGGAAAGCTGCCCCTTCTCGATTCATTGTCTTCATAATCCATCCATGCTGTCTTTCAAACATTTCCTTCTCATTAGGGAAGATGCGCTGTGCGTATGCCACTCCATTCAGCAACGGACGCTCGAATGATGTCATTGCCGTATATTTCGCAAAAGTATCCTGCAGCAAACATGTCACAAAAATGTAGAGTAAAACAATCTGGCAGCAAACTAATATACTACTCCCTCCGTAAATATAAGATGTTTTAGATGGAGTATTTCACTACGGACTACATACGGATAGAAATGAACGAATCTACACACTAATACACGTCTAGGTACATCCGTAGCAGAAAAATGATAAAACATCTTATATTTGATACTGATGTAGTATGATTAAATGACCAAGAGCATCCAAGAAAAAAAGAAATAATAAAGTTAAAGCTGCATCTAATCCATGTGAGAAAGAACGAAGTCATCAAACAAATCAGATTCCAACTAGGGCCACCAACCAAATTAGGGCATTCCTCGTTGTTGCCTGTTGCAACAACCAGAATGTGCCTTAAAATACCATATTGCCTTGCCAAGGTAGCACTCCTAAAAGTCTAAAGCTACCACTAAGAAATCAACAAAAGCAGAAGTTTCGGAACTCCGCCAAACACCTTTAGGGAACACTATTTTAGGAGAAGAAAGTAGGATCAATCAAGAACGCATTCACTAGACAACCGCAGCCAGCGATACATCGCTACGCCGGTGGCATTTCTCGGCATAAACAAAAGGGAGTCAAGCACATTGCCTAAACCCAACCATTAACCACTCTATCTAAAGGAAAAACAATGCCTCCACCAACCTAGCAGTTCAGAGACGTCTCTGACCGAGCCTGTTGCTCGGAGCATATAGAGATAGAAAAAAACGCAACCGCTCCAAGATCAACAGGCCCACAACGAACCGACTAAAAACAATAATGTGTCGAGCGCTAAACGACTAGCCTGCAAGTCTGTAAGCACCAATCGAGCCACCACGAGGAAATATGCTTTTTAAAATGCAATGTTTAATAGTACCAGCTTGTTTAGGATCTGCCATTGCCGCAGCATCGGGAGCAAACCGCAGACACATGAACGAAGCGCATCGAGGAACATTGAATGAATCCACCAAAGAGTTGGTCTTTACCTGGTCGATGGCGGAGGGGTTCTTCTCGAAGTGGAAGATGGAGATGAGGATGGAGAGGGCGTGGACGTGGTTGACGGTGACCCCGAACTGCTCCTGCAGCATCCTGGCCCGCTCCTCGCACATGTTGACGAGTCGCTCCTCGGCGCGGTCCATGGTCTCCCGGCGCAGGTGCCAGCGCACGGCCGCCGAGCAGGCCACCGCCAGCGCCAGCCAGACCACCACCGCCAGGCGCCTCCACCTGATCCTCGCCAAGAACCTCTCCATCCCTCCGCCGCCGCCGCCGCCTCCGCCTCCGCCGCCCTTCTCCTCCTCTATCACCATCCCCAATTTACAGTACTTGCTGCTGTTCCCCATCCCACCGCTCAGTGGCTACCATATGCTTGTGGGAATGCGCGCGCGACGACCGCTGAGCTAGCCAGAGAAAGCAAGCAAGCGCTACTACCCAGAAAGAATAACAAGAAGCAGCGAGCGAGAGAGAGAGAGGGCAGCGGCGCGGCGCGGCGCGGAGGGGTTGGGTGGAGGGGCGGCGAGGCAGGCAGGCGTGGGTCTCAAAAGAAACGAGCTTTCGCGAGTTCCCAACGGAGACAGCTGCGCTAAAATAATTAGCCCGCGCACTGATTAAACCCGCATTAAACAATCCCAAGCCGCAGCAGCACAGCAGCGGCTAGCTCTCCGGTAGTAGTACACCCCAGGAGCTCGCCGTTGGGAGGGGCGCTCGCCGAAACGGATTTAAAAATTGGGGAGGAATCGCATCGGGAACTCTCTATTTTTCTCTGCAGCAAATGTTGGGGACAAAGGCCGCGTGGCGTGGCGCCCCGGCCGCAGATTAAAACTCGCTGCTATAGGCTCTCGGCCAGCCTCCTGCGACACTGGAGCCGCGGCCGACGATGCGAGCTATAGCTAGCCCCGGGCGGTCCAACGGAGCAGGGGGAGGAAGCGGGGAGGCGGCGGGTAGGGCAGGGCTTTATTTTGAAGGGTGGCGGTGGGGGATCGGCGGCGGCGGCGGCGGTAGAAGGAGTGGACAGACGCTGCTGCCGCTACCTGGTACTAGCACAAACCTACAGCTGGACTGGGGCTCGGAGGTGATACTGCGACAGCGACCGTGGCGGAGGCGAGAGATGGAGGAGGAAGCTTGTGGCCTTGTGGGGCATGGCTGCTGCTAGGACTACTAGTCTCCAGCTCCAAGGTGCCAAGTCCTTTTGGATCACGTGGCGGGCAGAGTGCGGGGTGGCCAAACAAACGCACCCGTGGTCCGTCAGTCTGATGGATGCACCAAACCAGGAGGACTCTCGGGTGGTTTTCCTTTTTGTTCTCTTGCTTAATCTCTGTTGCTCTCCTGGGTCCTGGGGCTTGTTTTTTCCTGCACGAACACGCAAGCTAAAAGCGACGCTGACACTCCCGCAAAACACAATGTGTGACAACAAAAATGCCACGACAGACAATGAAGTTACCTCGCAAGCACATTGTACACGCAAACTAATCAGGACGAGTGGATGCACAATCATAGGGGAGTGTCACCTCGCATCGAAAGAAAATAGACTCCTCCTGTTAGAGCATCTTCAACTGGTAAAATCCAGCCCCGTGTCCGCGGACAGAGCCCGACAGCCTCAAATGTTGACCTCTTCAATTAAGACCTCAAAATTTCATTCCTTAAATCCATATAACTACATGTGTATCGTCCCTTGTTTGTGTCTCATGAAACCACGGTGTGCCGGCGATGGCGCGGAGAGCTCATGGTGGTTGGGAATTGGCGGGGGGAACTCGGGACGTTGGCGACGGAAACGCTCGACGAAAATAGAGAGGGCAGAGCCTACGGGACGGAGGAATTCACGGACCGGACAGCCGCCGGGCGTTCGCGAAAGCCACGGAAGGGACGGAGACGGTGGAAATGCTTGGCGAAAATGCGACGAAATCCGACAGCCGCTGAGCTCTTGTCGGCCCAAATCTGGTTGAGGAAGTCCGGACATAGAGTGTATTTGTGTCCCGGCCATCGAAGAAAGCGGGGTTCGACGGCGATGCGGCCCCCGGCGTGGTGGTGTTCCCTTGACTTGCGCCGCCACCGGGCGCCATCGATGAGCTCAAGAAATCGATATGCCGTTTCCTGGCAGCCGCGCTCGTGCGCCGTTCTCTCCTGTCGATGGTGGCCGCCGCTCGACGTTCCAGCTCTTTGTCCCAGGCTTCATTGGACATATCAGGCGGCCGGGCGCGGGATTTTCGCGGGGCGAAGTAACCGGTGATGGCACCGCGACCCCTTGCAGCGCTGCCACCCCTTGCAGTGTCCCGTCGTCACGCTCCGCCGCCGTGAGCTCCGCCACGGTTGCGCTTGATGGGTAACATCGCAGCCCGGACGTGGATCGCCCAAGATGGGAAAGGCGGAAAAGGGGTGGGCGAGGGAGGCAAATGGCGGGAGAGTGAAAATGGCGAGGAGGGAGGGGAAAGTGATATTGTCAGCGTCGTGTCGCTGATGCGTCGGGCCCGGTCATCAGTATCATACATGGTTGCGTTGCCGCGCGTTGCCGGCGTGCCCGCTTGCGTCCCTAGAACATGTGCGCGAAGCGGGGTTGCCGGACGTTCTATTGGGACGTGCCGGCAAATTTCGGCCCATTGGGCGCGCCGCTGGGTGGGGGTTTGGTGCCGGCGCGCCCAATAGGCCTATTGGGAGCGGAGTTGGGCGCGCCGGTGGAGATGCTCTAAAACGTCATAGCGTTGGCATGCCTATCGGCTCTAAGTGTCCAAGTTTTTCATTTTAGAAAGAAGGAAAAGTTGTGGCTTTTGAATCAGAAGATAACATCGCTAATGCATATGGTTCTGAAATCTGAATAAGTAATTTATGCTACGTTGTTTACTTCATCTTCTGATTTTTTTATACATGCAAACTAACCATGAGTGGTAGTAGATGAACATTCGTATCAGTGGACACCTCGCAAAAAACACCTCCTGCTATGGATAATGAACCGGTGAACCATTGTTCCCAGTTGAGTGGCATGCGTTTAGAGTAAGTACAATAGTACAGTCAACAGCTGGCTATAAGAGATTACCATGTCATTTATAGCTAACCATATAGCCAATATGTACAATAGTTAGATATAAGTATGTATTACTTTATTAAGATATGGCTCACCTCTCACTCTCACAAAGTGTCTAAGAGCACGTGCTAGAGCTGGCTCTTGCATGAGACTAGTCACAAAGGGGATATCATAGGTGGTATCATGCATGCCATGTTGGCAAAAAGCTGACGTGTCACTGCAATTAATGATGAGAGAGGTGATAGTGGTATTATAGGTAGATACCGTAACATAACGGATTTCAATGCAATATGAGTCTACAACCTAATTAATATTGTATTATATGATACCACACATATGTTACTATCCATTGTGAAGGTGGTAACATAGACTAGTATCATAGCATGATACTACTATATGATACTCCTCATTGTGACTAGTCTGAGAGTCCACTTCCATTCTCTCTTCTCTTCTCTCTCCTCCATGTCATTCAACAAATATTATTTTAACTCTTATAGCCCGCTTACATAAGCTTATTGTACTTGTAGAGCAAGTACAATAAGATCCAGTCAGCAGACTGTAAGGATTTAAATATTATATGTATGCTTACATGGAGGAGAGAGAGTAGGAGAGAGAGTGGAAGCGGGCTCTTATGCAAGAGCCAGCTGCAACACGTGCTCCTAGGCACTTTGTAAGAATGGAAGGTGGACTAACTATAAATAAATTAGTCCATATTTATAGCCAACTATCGTTTAGAACAAATACTTGTTGGCTATTAGATTGACTATAGATGACATGACATCATCTTATAGCCAACAGCCGGCTATACTATTGTACTTACTCTAAACGATCTTGCGGTTTGTGAAGACGAGTAGAGTAAATGGCATGTCGTGGCACGTACTAGGGCCTGAGGTTTATTGAATCGGAGGGTACTTTGGGCAATAAATCTACGTGCGCAAGTACAACAACAGAGTACTCGTCTCTGGATTTGGTGGAAGATGTTACTGTTCCGCCTGTCTCGCGGAAAGAAAAGAACAAAACACACTCGCTCCGTGGGCCGCCACGGTTGCTGCCACGTAAGCCGTTGAAAAACACCCGTCAGAAAAGGCTTGCTTGTCTCAACTCTTGAACTTAACTACTGAAAGATGATCAGTGCACTGCAGAATCAAATCTAGTCTGATTTTCTTATGATCCACTTGGCAACTTGTTTTCTGCTTGATTGCAACTGAGACATTTTCCTTGGCTACTCTTAGAAAAGTCCCCAGTTGATCTAACTTCCCCACGTAGTAGTACCGATATTACTACTCCCTCCGTCCAATAATATCCGTCTCAAGTTTGATAAAAAGTGGATGTACCCATACATGTTTCATGTCTAGATACATCCACTTTTTGACAAACTTGAGACAATTATTATTGGACGGAGAGAGTATTTTATAATAGTAGTAGCATCACGGCTGATTCTCTCAATGCTATCAACCTAGCTGGCACTACGACATACTGAGGATGCATGGCCCGTAGCACCTCCAATAGTCCAACTCACATGGCCACGATGCTAAGTCATTAATACGTGATCTTGAGATAAATCCATCCATTGCATCCGCTGAAAAGGTTACTACTGTACTTGTAGTCGTAATCACGTTGTAACTTGGCGACTCGGACAGCACCACTAAGAACCGCTGATGCATAAATCGATCATGCCACAATCAAGTCCATGCTAGTGGAGGCACCACGGTTTTTTAAGATAAAAGACACCACGAGCACAACCTTAACTTAATTTGGCCCACAGAGTTAAACACGATTCGTTGCGGCATACAGTTTAGCCACTAGAAACACCTAAAATCACACGTACTCCTAGAAACAAACCGCATAGCCCTAAACAGTGAAAACATGGAATAGATGAGACGGTGTCGGCCTCCCAGCAGCCAACACGCACGCAACTGCGGCTAGGGCGCGCTCCTACTTCGGCTTGGCTTGTCCTTCGACTTGGTGTTGATTGACCATGGTTGCAAAACGATCGTATATTTGAAGATAACATCACCCGGATGATTGATCACAATTTTCTAGATAGTAAGCATGTTACGAATGCCACAACGCGCAAAACTATGGGACAAAAAACATCCACAATTTCTGGCCCAAGACAACATCTCTATTTAATTACACTTAGTTTGTCACGTCTCTACTCTATAAAATTCTCTCAAGATATTTCTTATACTCACATGTTCCGGAACACTCTAACAAGATATATTGATATGTAAGGATACTATAGAAACAAGCACGTGAGGCGAGTTAGAAATTATAATATTAACTACCATAACTGAATTTGCCACCGAATATGTTTACTTTCCTTTGACTCAAGGTAAAACAATGTGTAATAAAATATTAGCTCATTGAACTCCTCAACCTAAAGTTTAAAGGATTAAAGTATTTGTTTTGACAAAATACATTATAAGTCCAACACAAGAAAACTTATTTCTAATAATAAATAATTTGTAAGACATAAACATGATGTATTAATGTCTAGAGCATAGTTAGTTACATTCTTGGGTCTATTACTCATCGTATAAAAAACAATACTAGTTCACATAATGTATTGAATAATTTATCAATATAAAAACTTTGATACCTTTAATGATGGAACAAGTTACATGGAACTAAAAATGTTTGGTATAAATATATGAGAATCGACAACACGATATTCACCTTCGCCTTGGTGGTCGGAGTGGCATAGAGCGGCGTGGATGTGCGGTAGCCATCAAAGTCACGCAGTGGCGGAGCCACGTTAAGCCTGTGTAGTCAAGCGACTACACAGGAATTTGGAAGTCCAATGCCCCCAGCTACGAGTAACCACAGATAAAAAAAGAGCTACGAGTAACCAATTCCTGCATGCTAAAATTCTGAAAATTAACCACACAGCCCCACATGTCATCTGCTATGGGTAACTTGGCGAGTCAGATAGGAAAACGAAACAAAAGAAAGCACTAGTAACTTCCCGATCCCCACGATTCGTACCCCTCGACGTCTCCTATTCCGTTTCAGCTTTCCCGTAATGTCGTGTAATAAATTCAAAAAAAAAATGTCGTGTAATCCCCAATTCATCCTCCCTTGTAAATCGGTCAATCTCTGATTCTGTGAATCCATGCCGAGTAGACACTGAGGTCAGAGGCCGCTCCGCCGCCCGGAATTCGCCGGTCAGGAACGGCCACCTCCGACGATCAGGCGCACAGACACCATGGCAATTCCCTGGTCAGGCACATAGCCACCTCCGGCGATCCGGCGCACGGACACCACGGCAATTCGCCGGTCAGCCGGTCAGTCACGGCCACTCCAGCGATCACTAGGTAATATTACCGTCTTGTCTCCGTTGTCGAGTGTACATATACTGATGGGGGGATGCCCAACCGGGTAGGCCCAGAACCCCGAGTCGGCCTTCAAGGCCGGGTGGCCCAAAGCCCACCCGGTGTACATCTTCCAGGATACCGGGTCCCCGAGGATCCCGGTATGACGGCTCGGGGAGGCGGCAGCAGATATCTTCGAATCAGTCTGCGATTATGTATCCCGAAGAGTGCGTTCCACGAAGCCGCACTTGTAGGCAGGATAACTAGCGCCGCCAGCGGAACCCGTCATTCCCTGTAAACCCTAGCCGGCTCCCTATATAAAGCCGGCAAGGGGCAACCCTAGAGACGGACTCATCTCATTTGATAGCCTCCGGAGTACCCGCAAGCTCTGGTGCGCACACCATTGTACACCCCATTCAGATCCAAATACATACAAGCAGGAGTAGGTCTTTACCTCATACAGAGGGCCCGAACCTGGGTAAACTCTGCGTGTGCAACCTCTCTGTGAATCCTACGTCGCCTGGCTCACACCCGAGTTAAGCCACCCCGTATGGCATCTGCCGTGATTACCCCACGACAGTTGGCGCCCACCGTGGGGCCAGCGATCGCTGGAATTTACTTCATGGAGAGTCCTGAACCCGGCACTGGCGTCTACTTCAGCCCTCAAGCCATGTCGGGTCGCGGTGACATCGTCACCGGCAGCTACTTCGAGCACGGAGGGATCGGCTACGTCGCCGATCCACACACTTGGGGCAGGCCCAACTACGCCCCGATCACTCGCGCGATGGCTATCCCGTTCGGGACCGCCGTCACCGCCTACGTCGGCTTCTGCGGCTCGGATGAGGAAGGAGTCGCCAACAACTACGATGGTACTTCCTCCCCCGTCGACCCGCTTGACGAAGCCGCTGTCGACACCGCGGCTGCAAACCACTTATACCCGCCCCATCCGCCGAGACCCTCCAGATCTCGAACGACGACGACACCGGGTCGATCTTGCCCGTTCTCGACTACGAGTCGGAGGGCTCGACCGATCTGGCCTCGGAAGGCACGGCAACACCCGCCCACATCTACATGACGGGCGAGGCGGCAAACTCTGCTGCCGCCAAACCTGCGGCAACAAACGCCGCCACAGCAGAGGCCAACGCGCAGAAGCAGCGCGACCAGGCACGGCGTGAGCAGGAGGCTCGCGAAAAGCAGCAACGCGACGAATCTCTCGCCGCCCTGCGAGGACAAGCAGGCCGGGCGGCTGACCCGCTCAGCACCCCGATCACGCCTGCGAACGTCGTCGACCAGGCAACACAGCTCGAGCAGCTGCGCCGGAAGATGGCCCTCCAGCAGGAGGAGATCCGCCAAAAGGAGCTGGAGGTCGATGCTCAGTCGACCGCTCTCTCCGCGGTCACTCGGCATCACAAAAACCGCAAGTCGCGGCTTAATCCTGATGCACCAACTCGCGCGCGAGACAGAGCTGGAAAGGCAGCGTGACGAGTGCCGCAGGGCCCAGCCCGGCGGCTCGAGTCAAGTTCTGCCTCAACCTCGCCCGACGATGCCGCCTCCGGCGCCGCGGCCTCCTCCGAACCTGGCTCGTCCTCAACCCCAGCCGCAGAATGACGACGACGCTGACCTCGCGATTTTCGGCACCCCAGTCGATTGCATGACTACAGCCGCCTCTCTCTTCAAGAGGATCCGGGTCAAGGACAACCCCTATTGGAGCAAGGGGTGCAAGCTGGTGGACAAGGCGCTGGAGCTGCAGGAGAACATGTCGCAATCTGATGGCAAGCTCTACTCCAGATCGCCACCCAGCGAGAAAACGGCCTCGGCACCACACCGAAGCCAGGGAAACAAGGGTTCCCCCAGGCGTGACGCTGCCCCACAGCCGCCACGTAGTCGGCACGAGGAGCCGGCAGTGTCGAGCAACGCGAGGGCTGGAGGCAACCCGCCTCGGCTCGCCCGCAACGACGCCCGGCACACCATCAACAACAACCAGGCGCAGGCACGCTCCAATCACTCCGCTCCGGATCTGCGCCACCACCTCAACGACAAGCGCGCCGAGGCGACGCGCAACAACAATGACGACGACGACGTCGGCCCTAGATGCTTTGGACCCGCCATCAGAGGCGAGCGTTTTCCTAGCAGCTTCAAAGGACCGAGAGAGGCGCCCAAGTACAACGCTGCCATGAACCCGGAAACTTGGGTCCAGGACTACTTGGCCGCCATGAGCATCCAGAACGCGTCTTCGCTCTGTTGTGCGCGCTATTTTCCTCTCATGCTTGAGGGAACGGCTCGCACTTGGCTCAACAACCTCCCCAGGAACAGCGTCAACTCCTGGGGCGAGTTGAAGAGGCTCTTCATCACCAACTTCGAGGGGACCTGCAAGCGCCCGGCCACGGTCGAGGACCTCAAGCGCTGTGTCCAGAAGGAGGGCGAGTCCACTAGAAAGTGGTATCGCCGAGTCGCCGACCTCATCAACTCGGCAGAACACCTCAGCGTCGACACGGTGCACTCCCACCTCGAGGACAACACCACCTTCGAGTCGCTCAAGCAGAAGCTGCGGCGCTCGCACAAGGTGACATGACGATGGGCCAGCTACTTGCCATCGTGCACAAGTACGCCGAGTCCGACGCCACCAAGGACGACTCCGAGGAGGACGACGACGGGAAGAAAGGCGGCAAAAACAAGAGCAAGGCCAAACACTCCAGCGCTCATAAACGCAAGGGTGAGGGCGGCTCCGAGCTTGTAGCCGCCACGGCTGCGGGGGGCCGCGGCTTCAAGAGCCAACGTGGCAACTTCCCGCGAAAGAAGCTCACCGCCACGGAGATCCTGGCCATGCCGTGTAGGTATCATAGCCTACCCGGCAAGCCAGCCGGCCACACCACTGACGAGTGCAGCTGGACTGCAGAAATTGTCAAGGCCAAGACCGGTGCCAAGAAGCGGGCACCCGACGGAGACGACGACGGTGAGCAGCAGCAGGGCATGCCTCCCACTGCCGGCTTCATGGGCCACACCTTCGTCGGCCTCGATTCCAGGCGGGAGGAGAAGGTCATACGGCGCGCCGTCCACGCGACTCTGCCAGACGTGCCCCAGTGGCTCGACTGGTCAGAACAGCCGATCACATGGAGCCGTCAAGACCACCCGCCCCGCGTTGATTACCCGGGCAAATTCGCTCTGGTGGTCGCGCCCCAGGTCAAGGGTACATCTTGACCAAGACGTTGATGGACGGAGGGTCGAGCATCAACATCCTCTACTACGAGACGTTCCAACGCATGAAATTGCGTGACGAACAGCTAGTACCCACCATCACCACCTTCCACGGCATCGTCCCGGGAAAGAAGGCCTACCCGCTAGGCAAAATCGCACTCGACGTCGTCTTCGGCACCGCCAAGAACTTCCGGCTCGAGAAATCTGGTTCGAGGTGGTGAACTTCCGTAGTTCCTACCATGCGATCCTCGGGCGACCCGCCTTTGCCAAATTCATGGCAAGGACCTGTTACGCCTACCTGAAGATGAAACTGCCGGGTCCGAACGGCATCATCACGGTACACGGCGACGTCGACCGCGCCATCGAGTGTGAAAAGGGCAACGCCGTCTTTGCCGAGTCCGTCATCGCCACGGAACAGCTGGAGCAACTCAAGCTGCAAGTCGACCCCAATGACATGACCATCGTCAAGAAGCCGACTCTGGACTCACGCGACAAGTTCCAGTCGGCACAGGAGACCAAGCGCATCCCGCTGGTCGAGGGCGACTCCTCCAAGACGGCGGTGATCGGCTCGCACATGGACGTCGCATAGGAAAGCGCGCTCTGCGACTTCCTCCGTGAGAATCGGGACATCTTCGCATGGAAACCATCTGACATGCCAGGCGTCCCGAGGGAGCTCGCAGAGCACAAGCTCAACGTTGACCCCAAGCTGAAGCCAGTGAAGCAGTTCCTGCGTCGCTTCACTGGTGAGAGACAGAAGGCTATTAGCGAAGAAATAGCCCGGCTACTAGCTGCCGGGTTCATCGCCGAAGTCATACACCCGGAATGGCTTGCCAACCCGGTGCTCGTTCTGAAGAAGAACGGAACATGGCAGATGTGCATCGACTACACCGGCTTGAACAAAGCCTGTCCCAAGGATCCATTCGCATGCCACGCATCGATCAGCTGATCGACTCGACGGCAGGGTGCGAGGCGCTATGCTTCCTCGACGCCTACTCCGGGTACCACCAGATCAAGATGGCGCCCGAAGATCAGGAGAAGACGTCTTTCATCACGCCCTATGGCGCGTTTTGTTACGTCTCCATGCCCTTCGGCTTGAAAAATGCCGGAGCGACTTACCATATGTGGACGAGCAGATCGGCCGCAACGTCCACGCATATGTGGATGACATCGTCGTCAAGTCCAAGCTGAAGACAGACCTGATTGCCGACCTCACGGAGACATTCACCAACCTCCGCAAGTACAGGATAAAGCTCAACCCGGAGAAATGCGTCTTTGCGTACCCGCGGGCAAGCTCCTGGGCTTCATCGTCTCCGAGCGAGGCATTGAGGCCAACCCAGAGAAGATCAAGGCAATCGAAGCTTTGAAGAAGCCGGAAAACCTCCGGGACGTGCAGCGGCTCACAGGCTGCGTCGCTGCCCTCAGCCGTTTCATCTCACGACTCGGCGAGAAGGCCATGCCCTTGTACCGGCTCCTCAAGAAGTCGGACACGTTCACCTGGAACGACGAGGCAGACGCCGCCTTGACGGCACTCAAGAAGACGTTGGCCGAGGCGCCGATCCTCGCATCTCCACTAGAAAAGGAGCCGATGCTCCTCTACATCGCTGCGACCAACCGGGTCGTCAGCGCGGTGGTCGTCGTCGAGCGCAAGGAGGAAGGCCACGAGCAACTGGTCCAGCGGCCAGTTTACTACGTCAGCGAAGTCCTGACGGATTCGAAGCAACGTTACCCGCACTACCAAAAACTTGTATATGGTGTTTTCTTTGCTTCAAGAAAATTGCGACATTACTTCATGGGCCACCCGATGACGGTGGTCAGCTCGTCTCCCTTAGCTGAAATAATCCGCAATAGAGAGGCAACTGGGCGCGTCGCCAAATGGGCCTCTGAGCTGCAGCCTTTCGGCCTCAGCTACGCAGCCCGCACTGCGATCAAGTCGCAGTCACTATCCGACTTCCTCGTCGACTGGATGGAGACACAGTTGCCGGCTCCAACCTATGAAGCCGGCAGATGGACCTTGTTCTTTGACGGGTCGAAGATGTATGAGGGCTCGGGGGCTGGAGTCGTCCTCACTTCTCCCCAAGGCGACAAGATGCGATATGTGCTGCAGATACACTTCACGTGCACTAACAACGTCGCCGAGTACGAAGCCCTCCTACATGGCCTACGCGTGGCCAAGGAGATGGGAGTTAGCCGTATCAAATGTTACGGCGATTCCGACCTCGTCGTTCAGCAAACAATGGGGACCTGGGACGCAAATGATCCCAACATGGCGGCTTACCGCCGGCTCGTCGATCAAGTCGGCGGCCACTTCGCCGGCATGGAGCTGGAGCACGTCGACCGAAGGAAGAACGAGGCGGCTGACGCACTCTCTCGCTTCGGGTCTAAGCGGGACCGAGTCCCACCCGGCGTCTTCCTCGACCACCTGCACAACCCGTCGGTACGCCTGTCGGGGGAATACTTTCTGGATTAACCCGCGGCCCAGTGCGACTTAACTTACTCGCACGGACGAAGGCCCACTTGGGAGCAAGCCCAATATTGAACCGCCATAAGGGGAAAGATCTAGAAGACATATCCCGGAGGACGTGAAGACCAAGTAGTCTCCGAGTAGGCCTCTGTGGATGTATTCCTTATGGGGAAGTTTCCTTTTGTAACCTAGCGAGCCTCTGTGTATATAAAGAGGACTCGCAGGACTTAGAGCGGGTCAAGCTATCAAGCCCAAACCCTAGCTCATACGGCGAGTACCAGATCGGATCGCCTCCATTGTAACACCTCGATTATCATATCAATACCAATCTAGGGTAGGCAGGAAGTAGGTCTTTTACCTCACATTGAGGGGGCCGAACCTGGGTAAATCTGTGTTGATCTTTGTTCCTGCGATCCCAAGCTCGGAGATGCTTGACTCGCATAATCCCACACCTACGAAGTCATCTATGACACCTGACGTGACAAACCCACGACAGTTGGCGCCCACCGTGGGGCCTGCGGTCAAAAGCGTCACGTTCCGCGCAGGATCGAAATCAGGCTTCAAGGACATCGCCATCGGCCAAGTTGAAGACATCAATGGGGTCCCCTTCATCGACGACTCAGAGTGGGGACCCGAGGCAGATCGCATCGAGTTCGGATACATCGTTCCCATCGGATCAGTAAAAGTTTTCGTCGGATCCGTCAGTCGCAGATCTATGGACGCGACTCAAGGAAGCGAATCGGTGAAGGAGCTGCGGCCGGTCAGGGTCCGCGTGTTGGAGGAGCTACAACAAGCTACGGCAAGATTGCCCATCCCCGTCCCGTCAAGACCTGTTTGGGGATCTCTACCAAATCAGGAAGGAGACCTCAAGATTGAAGAGATTGAAGCTATCAGGACGGAACTCTGTGAAGAGGCACAAAGACTCGCGGCTGAGCGCGAAAAACTCCAAGAAGAAGGTCGACGACTCCGTCGCTGCCAGCCGAAGCACCAGGCGGTGCGAACCAAGACGACATCTGAGCGCAAGAAACTCCAAGAAGAAGAGTGGCGACTCCGTCGTTGGCAGCAAAAACATCAGATCAAGATGGACAAAGGAGAGATGAAATCACAGTTCCACGGCGACCCAGAGAGCAACGTGCACGCCGCGATAGGGATATTGTCAAAGATAGCACCGGTTGGAGACACACGAGCTGATAAGGAAGCTCGCTATGCGATCGACCTACTACAAACCGCTGCTTTACAACAAGCAAATATGTATGGAGTCACGCCCAATGAGCCGCAAAACGAGGTATCATGGGGAGGAGAAAGGTGCAGCGTCGAAGAAGTGGTCAACCAGCTAGCAGGTTTGCAGGTATCATTGGAAAAAGAAAAGAAGATAGAAGGCGAGTCACGGACGTCCGGAGCGACTCAGCCATCCCAGATTGAAACTGATTCAGATGAAGATTCAGCGCCAGTAAACTCCTATTCATTATTGAAAGGACCAGCATGTTTTGGAGAGGAAATACGGCTCACTCGTTTCCCCCCGAACTTCGACGAGTCGCAGCGAGTCACCACCTATCGCAGTGACCAAGACCCTGCCTTATGGATAGAAGATTACGAGGCAAGCATAACAGGGGCTGATGTGACTCAAGAAATACGTGCGAAATACTTCCACTTGGCAATACAGGGAGAAGCTAGGGATTGGCTGTTAAGGCTGCCATCAAAATCAATAAGCACATGGGAAGACTTGAAGGACAAGTTCATCGCAGATTCCAAACAGAAGATATGAAAAACCTTAGACAATGCATTCAAAAAGAGGACGAATCAAGCGGCGACTGGATCAAGAGAATCGCGGAGATCCTTGGCTCCGCCAAAAACTTAACAGTACAAGCTGCAATACAAGCTATGAGAAAGAACTGTAGATTTGAGCCGTTGGTGCACAAATTAAGTCGCGCTGAGCACAAGATTGATAGTTTCGACCAGCTTTTGGCAACGGCTGACAAGTACGCAAAGACAGATAAAGGGACAGGCGGCTTATCACAGAACCCAACGGGAAACTGCAGTCGCGAAAACTGAACGTCGCGCACACCAGATGCAGGAGCAAGGGAGTGATAAGGCCTTACCCCTAATAACTGCAAGGGGATCTTCGACGTGCCTTGCGACTTACATCGCAGGAGAGATGGCAGGCCAGCGGGTCACACAAAGGCGCAATGTCATTATTACCGGAGGTGGAAAGAAGGCGACACGCCAGATACAGCTCGCAGCAGATCGATGCAGCACAAGAATAAATCTAGCTCTCGTCAAGAGCCTGACGTTTTACCTAGGACAGTTTCATACAGTGGAGTACAAACGACGGATGGAAGCCGGAAGAGCGGTCAGATTTCAACGCCAGAAAGGTATCGTCGCTGGACAGAGCAATCGGTTATTTGGAGTCGCGGCGATCACCCCCAGAAGTAAGAGATCCAGGACAGCCAGCTCTGGTGGTCACGCCAGAAGTCGCGGGATACAAGTTAAGTAAGGTCCTAATGGACGGAGGAGGAAGAGTAAACATCCTATATCAAGACACGCTCCGAAGAATGAATATACCCGAGACGAGGCTGCGACCATCCAGGAAAGAAATTCAAGGCATAATCCCAGGAGCTGTTACGCGACCAATCGGAAAGATAACACTTGAAGTTAGCTTTGGAACAGAGCGGAACTTCCGCACAGAGCTCCTAGACTTTGAGGTTGTAGCAGTCAAAAGCTCATATCATGCGATCTTTGGAAGAGAAGCCTATGTCAAATTTACCGCTCGCCCCTGCTACGTCTACCTACAGTTAAAGATACCAGGACCAAACGGTGTTATTACAATATATGGAGACAGACAGAGAGCGTTAGAATGCGAGAACGCAGGCTCAGTACTCGCAGAAGAAGCTTGTATCGCCAACTCTTACATGGATATCAGTCGCAGATCGGTAATCGCAGCTCAAAACGAGTCGCGTTGGAGGTACCGCGGAAGCGGCCAACAGGATGCAGCCACCGGATGGTAAATACCCACCGAGAAGTCGCGCATCAGCAAGATAATGCCCCAGAGGTCGCCTTGATACAAAAAGAAGACAAGAAATGGCGCATGTGCATAATCCAGCCTCGATCAACAACCCCCCAAAGGGGTTCAGTTATCGTGAGTCCTTACAAAGCAAACTCAACTCAACATAAGTCGCAGCTCAGTGCGGCTGATCGCCCAACACAGTTGCTCTCTGCTTCAACATGAGACATACATCGGAGCTATCATGCTCGACCCGAGTCGCTTTTAGCGACTCAAAATTGAACCAATCAGGTGTTCAACCCACTCCGTTAGGAGTATTAATTCGCAACTAAGTGCGATGAGTATCAAGTATGCATGGCCTGCGGGGAATAGAAAACCCGCATTAAAGGGCCTGCATCATCCTGTAACACCCTGTAAAACATCGAGTGATTATGAAATAAAGCCGGCACCCTTGACATTCAAGGGTTTGTCGTTTCGCCTCAACTATCATTGAGTCGCTGAGTCTTTTGAATTTCATATATCACTGACCCTTGAGGGCTCCTTACGAGCATCGCGAGTACCAATCGCACCTCAAATTTTGCCAAACTAGTGGCAATCCTTAAGCTAGAAGCGTCTTGCATTATGCGACCAAAGTACTGGGGTGTGGCGTCAATCGAGCTTGATTGCCTATCATGGCCGCTCTCGACCCTGAACACACATGTTCCTAGGAAATACTGAGCCGCGCGAGCGTCTACTTAATGGAATTATCAAGAAAAGAACCTGCTTATAGGTCACAAAAATACTGTTTATAATACATGAATATCTTACAGACTAACGGGCATGTCCCACATTATTTATTTTTCCTCTTCCGAGCAACAGGAGTGGGAATTGGCGCGGCTTGTCTCGCAGTTGCAGTCGCAGGTGTCCTAATAATCAGGGCGCCGCCAGACGAGGCAGAAGGGCCACCAGATACTGTTGCTGGAGTGGCAGCCCGAGATGACTCAGCTCCTGAGGACTTTTCCTTTGACACCTTGCTCCCATCAAGATTGAATTTATCGAGATAAGTGCCCAAGTCTAAGTTATCAACAAATTTTGTGGCATACCCGCGCATCCCTTTCCAGATATCGAAGTACTCGCTTATTGGCAGTTCAGTATCATCTGCGCTCATCGCCAGGCCGTGGCGAGCAACCTTGCCAACATCTATCTCTGGATAATATGCTCGAAGCAATGTCAAGACATGCGCGGCTCCGGCGCGAGCAGAGGATCGTTTCCAATCAGAGACATAATGTGGAGCCTTGAGCAGTTTATTTATCCAATACTCGCAAGATGTTGGGCCATCAGTCGCAGGAGAGATTACCGTCATAACTTCCTTGGTAACCTTTAAGAAGCGCTGGCTGAAGTCAGACAGATATACCAGTTGATCCTTCAATTGGAGCGGGACACTGGGGCCTCAGGTCCTATGTCAAAGAAAGAAAAGGCAAGAAACAAGTCAGAGACTAACGTTGGTTACCCAAAATATGTATGATTAAAGGAATAAAAGACCAACCAGCAAGCTGCAGGACGGCTGATTTGACCATGGAGCCAAAACCCTCAAAGGCTTTGAGCAGCGAGTTATATTTTTCATCTCGCGCGGCGAGTTCCTTTGCGTGGTCTCCCTTCAGGCGATCAATCAATTCAGATTTAAGAGTCAGCCCTTCTCGCAAAGATCTAATGACCTCGTCTTTCTCCATGAGTCGCTGCTGCATATCAGCTTCAAGTTCTTTAAATTGCTCTTCGCAGGAGTCGAGTTGACCTTTGAGAGATTTTATTTCCTGATCTTGGTCCCTAATGACCTCATTATGCTGCTCCAGGCGAGACTGCATCATTTCAGGATGGTCTATGGAAATGCCTTTACCCTTTATTGAGCCAGAAGCATCAAGCAAGGACAGTTCACGCTGAAAACAAACAGAGCAAAACGCATAGGTAAATTATCCAGGAATTTGGGGGCTCGAGATTTGAAGCCAGGAAAAGAATCAACACCCCGTGCGATGACACAAGGTTTTGATCCTTGGGGGCTACGGTATATGTACCTGGCGACTTGAAGAAAATTGCTCAACTAAGCCGCGCAGCAGAGCAGCATGCTTGTCTCCAGCAGAAATTATGGCATCTGCGATTGACTTAGAACTATTTCCTGGAGCTGGAATTCTATTTTCAGTAGATACCCTACCAGCAGCAGGAGTTGTGGATGGAGCTGCGACTGGAGTCGCGGCAGGAGCCGCGTCTGCAATACCTTCCTCCAGGGAGGGCCTTGGTTGAGTCGCACCATTACTGTTTCCCACGTTTTCATCAGCAGCATCATCCTCGCTCATAGCTTGCTGAGAAGAAGTGGGATGGGAATTAGACTTGGTAGCCTCTTCAGACATAGCCCTGCAAAACATTGATGGGTTAATAAGCTGACCTAGCAGAGCCGCAACATTGAAAAGAAGGCGAACCATACCCAGAGGCGACACGGATACTCTTCATCAGGCAACCAGAGGAAGGAGAAGATAAACCTTGCAAATCTGAACCTACAGAGTATGAAAAGAAGTAGTGATCAGCAATTCCTTGCCAGAAATACGTAAAACAAAAAGAAAAGGAGAAGAGTCGCAAACAATTACCCGAGCTTATTGAGAAGCAATCCTTTGCAACAGCCTCGGAAGAAAAAGTAGCCTTGTTGGGATCAGCGAGTTTTAAAGATTTGGCAGCTCTTGTTTCTGCTAGTAACGCCAAGGCTTTGCGACGTTTCTCAGGCTGCGCGGGGTCTTCTGAGCTCTGGCATAAAATACGTTTCGAGGACCTGCGAGGCACCTCAGGAAGTTCCAGGAAAGGTGTATTTGGAGTCGAGGACAAAGAGCGTCGGCCATTTGTTGTTCCTCTTCAGAAGCACTACCCTCGTGCATAACTGTATCTTCGCCAAAGGCTGCGGCTTGTTTTGACGACTCAGCCGCGGATCCTTGGTTCAAGTCGACGTCCTCTGAGGAAGAACCCAGAAATAGGGATCGATCTGAAAAGGAGCTCAGGTCAGAAATAATTAATTTTGGAGAAGGAATTTTCGAGGAAACAGTGACAAGTAAACATTACCACAAAAGGCTTGTGCTCAGCCCAGAAGGGAGCAAGTCCGACGTTGTCATACGAGTCAATATCCTCGTCCGTCACTCGGCGAATGAAATTTATCCACTCCCCTTTGTCCCAATCTTCAGGGCAAGTACGATCGACGTCGTTTGCATGACAAGTGAAATCCACCATAAGCCGCGAGCGGCGACTCACAGGCTGAACTCGCCACTTAGTCCAGCAAGATATGAGATCTAATCCAGTGAGACCATGGAGTGTCAGCGCTCTCACCTTGTCTAAAGGGATTCGATAAAGGGTAACGAAGAAGGATCAGGTTTGGAAGACAGAGCATCGGTAGCCTCGAAGGGAAGAGGAGACCAAAGAGGAGAGGAATTTCACCCTCAGGAGAAGTGTTTTTACAATAGAAGAATGTCCTTTGCCACTCCTTGATTTTCTTGGCAAGAGTTAGTTTTGGGAAGATACTACCCCTACGGCGTTGGAAGGAAATGGCGCCGCATTGGAGAAAAGGACCATCTGTGGTTTCCCTTTGACTATTGCAATTGAAAAGAGCAAGCCAGAAATCTATTGAAGGCGGGATACCCAGATAATCTTCGCAGAGGACGTGGAAGTTGCTCACTTGCAACATCGAATTAGGGCCAATATCATGGAAGCGGAGACCTAACCGCTGCATCAAGGAGCGGAAGAAGAGAGAGCCCGGGGGCTTGAACCCGCGCTCAACATGCTCCGCAAAAATCACTACTTCTCCTGGTTGAGGATTGGGGATTACCTCCTCACCAGCCGCCCGCCATTCGCATTGATCTTTTGGCGGAAGAAGGCCCCGTGCAGATAGGGATTCCAGGAAATCTTCGTCGACCCACGAGCCTTCCCAGTTGCACTTGCGGCGAGACATTTTTCTCAGATCGATGGAGATATCCACCGAAGGATTGTGAGTACGAGAAGCGAGATTGGAGGCGGCGGAAAGGAGTAGCGGATGCGTAATGCAGGACTTGATGCAGAACGCTGGGGAAAACGATGAGCCAAGATAAATAACCCAGACGCGGAAGACGTTTAGATCTGAAAATCAACCGTCAAGCAGGATAAGTCGCGTTCTTGAGCCGCCAAGAAGAGTTATAAGCCGCAGATTGGAAATAAGAAAATTGGAGTTCAGCTGGGATAATTCACGTGCGCGGCTCAGGGGTTTGTTAAGACGAAGGAGCCTTCACTCGAAATCCAAGCTAAACTTGGGGGCTAATGTCGGGGGAATACTTTCTGGATTAACCCGCGGCCCAGTGCGACTTAACTTACTCGCACGGACGAAGGCCCACTTGGGAGCAAGCCCAATATTGAACCGCCATAAGGGGAAAGATCTAGAAGACATATCCCGGAGGACGTGAAGACCAAGTAGTCTCCGAGTAGGCCTCTGTGGATGTATTCCTTATGGGGGAAGTTTCCTTTTGTAACCTAGCGAGCCTCTGTGTATATAAAGAGGACTCGCAGGACTTAGAGCGGGTCAAGCTATCAAGCCCAAACCCTAGCTCATACGGCGAGTACCAGATCGGATCGCCTCCATTGTAACACCTCGATTATCATATCAATACCAATCTAGGGTAGGCAGGAAGTAGGTCTTTTACCTCACATTGAGGGGGCCGAACCTGGGTAAATCTGTGTTGATCTTTGTTCCTGCGATCCCAAGCTCGGAGATGCTTGACTCGCATAATCCCACACCTACGAAGTCATCTATGACACCTGACGTGACAAACCACGACAACGCCCGCCAGCCAAAGTCGACATCGCCAACCCGCCATCATCAGACGCAATTCTGGTGGCGGTAACCCAAGAAACAAACAACTGGAGGGAACCCTACATCGAGTTCCTCACCACCAAAAAGCTGCCAGCCGACGAGGTCCTAGCACGGCGAGTCGTGCGCCGGGCCTCAGCTTACACCATCATCAACAGCGAGCTCTACAAACGCAGCACATCGGGAGTTTTCCTCCGCTGCGTCGAGCCGGAAGAGGGAAGGCGCATCCTTCATGAGATCCACTCGGGAGATTGCGGCCACCACGTCGGCGCTCGCAACCTGGTCGCCAAGGCGTTCAGGCACGGTTTTTTCTGGCTCTCTGCTCATCAGGATGCAGTCGACATCGTCCGTCGGTGCATCGGGTGCCAGAAGTACGCCCGGCAGGATCACCTACCCGCCGCGGCTCTGAAGACCATCCCTCTGACATGGCCATTCGCAGTCTGGGGAATAGACATGGTGGGCAAGTTCAAGACAGCTCGCGGTGGCATGACACATTTGCTCGTCGCAGTCGACAAGTTCACCAAATGGGTCGAAGTTGAACCTATCAAGAAACTCGACGGCAAGACCGCAACCAAGTTCCTCCAGAAGCTCATCTTCCGATTCGGCTACCCGCACAGCATCATCACTGACAACGGTACAAATTTTGCCGAAGGAGAGATGAAGGCCTTCTGCAAACAAAAAGGCATCCGTCTCGACTTGGCGTCCGTCGCCCACCCGCAATCAAACGGGCAGGCGGAAAGAATGAACCAGACAGTGCTAGCCGGGATCAAGCCGCGACTTCAAGTTCCACTGGAGCGAACACCGGGTTGCTGGCTGGACGAGCTACCAGCCGTACTCTGGGGCATCAGAACGACTCCAAACCGTTCCACCGGCTACACGCCATTCTTCATGGTGTACGGGGCGGAAGCCGTCATGCCGACCGACCTCGAGCACGACTCGCCTCGGGTCGCCCTCTACAACGAGGAAGAAAATGAAGAAGCCCGCCTATCGGCGTCGACCTCCTGGAAGAAGCTCGCGAACTCGCACTCTCCAGGACGGCGATATATCAGCAAAGCCTGCGCCGCTACCACAGCCGCCGGGTTAGAAGTCGCTCTTTCCAGGAAGGCGACTTGGTTCTTCGGCTCATCCAAAAGTCGAAAGGGATGCACAAGCTCTCGGCACCATGGGAAGGACCGTTCGTCGTTAGCAAAGCGATGGGCAACGGCTCCTACCACCTCGTCGACTTGCGTGAGCCGAACAAAAGCTCCAAGTCGGAAGAGGAGACCAAGCGTCCATGGAACATCAGCCTGCTTCGCCCCTATTATACATAGTATCCATTGTAATACTGTGTAATCAATCAAGGAAATAAAGTCGATACACACCCGGCACGCTCGGGGGCTATCGTTTCGATTCAATTATGCTTTCGAGTCTTTATTCTTCCTACTCACACGTTATATGATTGATGGGTTGTCAAAGAGAGCCGGATGCCACGATGCGCGGCTCACCACTGGACCCCCTGCTCACGAAGCAAAATCACAAAAATTGTTGTTTTCTCCCAAGTCGTCAGCTACCCGCACAAAGTGAAGAAGTAGTGCAGCCGGTTCAAACCTAACTTGACAATGAAGCCGCACTCGGACTTTGTCACCATGGGTACCGCGCGCGTCACGAAAAAATCACGCGAAGCACACTTGGCGAGGTCGCACGATCGACTAGCTTACAAAACAAGCGAAAAACAAACAAAGTGACGGAAAGCGCACAAAAAACAAGCATGGGAGTGCCAAAACAAACATTAATAAGCCGCAGAGGCGCACGCTGAAACGCGACCCGGCACATATCATACTTGTTTCATTACATAATATTTTTTCGCCCGCAGGCGACAAACCCTAACTACTTCAAAATAACCCCTCTTTTGAAAGCAGGGGAGCAAACTTCAAGACGGAGGAGCCGCCCGAGCAGAAGACGTCGACGCCTCGTTCGTCGCAGCCGGCGGTGGCAGAGCTGAAGCCCTTTCGAAAAGGTACTCCGACGCCGGCTCCCTGTCCGCCACCTCGCCAAGGTCGTTGCCCTCAGGCACCACGTCGAAGACGAAGTCGTCGTGGTCGACCATCTTGGCAGCCCGGCAGGCGTAAGGGGCGCAGTACTGGAGCACCGGCTGCAGATCGATCTCCCGGCCGCTGCTATCGGTGGGGATGCTGGCCGTGATCTTGTCCACGTTCGTCTGCCTATACCGGCCTCGCACAAGCCCGAGGGCAATGCACGCGCCGGCTCGGGCCGACGACTCCCGCACCCAGGTGATCACCTGGGGCATCAGCTCCAGAACCCGCAACACCTTGCAGACGGGTGCGGGGACGCCTTCCTTGGGCGACAGCATCTGGACGACCTTGCTGGCCCGGCCGTGAACGTCACGGGCGAAGACTCCGAGCCGGTGGACATGCTCCGAAGCCGTCAGGCCAGCCGTCTCCTCGCCTGCTCAACAAAACAAAAATCAACAACAAGGCCACAAGTCAAGTAGGCACAAACTGCAAAGGGTCGCATGAAATCTTTACCCCAGATGCCAACGGCGAGGGTGGCAAGCCGCTCGGTCAGCTCCTTCATCTCGCGCTCAGCCTCGCCGGATTTGCGCTCGAGCTTCTCGAGGTCCTCGCCGTACCCCTTGGTCGCCTGGGTGAGGGCGGCGTCCGCCTCCTCCTTCTGCTTGCTGAGCCGCTCGCAGGATTCCTGCACCGCGGCAAACGCCTGCGTGTGCCGGCTCTCCTGCGCGGCCAGCAGTTGCTGGTGCTCAGCGACGGAGATGAAGCCGTCGCGCGCCTTCTTCAGCTCCTCCTGCAGGCGGCGGGTCTCCTGCTGTTCGGCTTCGAGGAGCCAGGACAGCTCCTGCAGTTCACAAAAACAATATCAAGAAGAGGCATGGGGGCTACGCCACGGGTTACCTCTACACCAACATTTGCTAACCCGGGGGCTAGCCCCAACAAAAAAAAAATAATACGCCGGGTCAGGAACCCGGGGGCTACGTTCCGAGTGGCATACACACCCGCCACCGGCCTGCCTCTACATCGACATTGGCAAACCAAGGACTACACTATTCGCCAAACTTTGCATCCAGAAAACTATGAAGACCCAAGCCGCTTTCTACGAACGCGACTCGGGCCTTGGGGGCTACATATACGCTACGGACGCAACAGGTGCAAGAAGGATTCTACGTACCTGGTGCGCATCCATCGCTGTCTGGATGGCGGCTCGGAAGTCAGGCCGGGGCGCAGATGCACCCGGGACGGAGCTCGGGGGCTGGGCAGTCAGCCCACCCGACGAGGAAGCCGTCGCGGTGGCGCGGGTCGTCGTCACCACCAGCGCCGTCTCCGGCTGAGGCGTGGCATCCACTGTGCCAGCCGGCACGGTGTCATCAATAGTGGCCCCCTCGGGTCGAGGGGGCACAATAACTTCGTCGCCTCCGCCGGTGGAAGGCGGAGGACTCGGCGCTCTCGTGGTCGGCTCCGCGACGTGCGCGGCAGGCTCCGCCCGCTGGGAGTCGCTCTCCAGCGCGTCCTCCATGTCACTGAGGGACGCGTCCTCAGCCCTGCGACACTCGCACGGGTCAAACTCAAGATAGCGTTTCCAGTGGAACTTTGGATGAGGATCAGCAGCAGACCTGTCACCCGCAGGTGGAAGAGTTGAGGTCCGAACTCCTCGGAAGCGAGGCGCAGGCGGCGAGTCGGCGCGAGCCCTCGCAGGGATGTCCCGCAAGGCCTTCTGCCTCCGCTCGGCAACGACGGTGCGCTGCACGGCAGCCCCAGCCGATCGCTCCGGTCGGCGGCGTCGGGTTCGCCGACTTGGAGCGTTTGGAGTTGGGCCCGGCGTCCTCAGCCGCAGGCCTACGCCTCCGCCGGATGCGGAGCGGCTGATCATCTTCATCATCATCTTCAGCAGGCGCCGGGTTCTTGGACCCGGCGCGTTCTTCTCTTCCTTCTTCTCCTTCCTCCTCATCCTCAGACAGGATGGGGATCGGTTGGCGGGAGGAGAAGGCGGCTTCGTTGCCCATGGTGGCGCTGTCGGCTTCGTCGTCAGAGTCGCGCTCGACGACGTCGTTGGGGCCGGCAAGCACCGTGGGAGCGTCTCCGCGGATCGGAGGCAACCCAACAAGCGACCGAAACTCCTGAATTCGACAAAGCAGGAGGATCGGTATAAAAAGACCAAGAAAAGGAAAGTGCTTCGAATCGTCAAGCAAAGGGACTCACCTCAGGAGCCGGATGCTTGGCGGAGTAGGCCTCCAGGCCGCCCACGATCCACTCGGGGGCCGGGTGGACCGTGACACGCTTCATCCGCAGCGTGAATTGCTCTACCGACTCGAACAATGTCGGGTCATGGCGCTGCGGGTCCTTCGTCCCCTTGTACTCGCAGATCAGCGAGGGCCGGTGCTGCAGAGGCGCGATCTTCCTCTTCACCCAGGTGGCGATGAGGTTCAGACCCGTCAGCCCTCCGTTCTTCAGCTCCTGAAGCCGCGCCATCAGCCGGCGCACCATGGGCAAGTCGGCGTCGCGCGGCAGCTCTTGAAGGTTGCGAGGCCGGCTCGGCGATGGCGAGAAGCAGGGGATCCCGATCTCGCCGTCAGGCGCCGGCTCCCGCATGTAGAAGCCCGACTTCCTCCAATACACTTTGGAGGGGAGGCCGAGATCCAGGTAGTCGACGTCGCCGCGGACCTGGAAGTTGAGGCCGCCGCAGGGCGCCATGTCGCCGCCCTTCCCCAGCTTGCCGTGGAAATCCACAGCCACAGCGGGAAGAACGGGGCGCACCCGAAGTAGCCCTCGCACTGGGTGACGAAGCTGGCAAGATGAAGGATCGAGTTGGGCGTCAGGTCATGCACCTGAAGCCCGTAGAAGTCCAAGAATCGCCGGAAGAACTCCGACGTGGGGAAGCCCAGCCCGCGCTCGAGGAACGCGAGGAAGGCGACGAACTCGCCCGGCGATGGCCGCGGGCGAGGATCCGCGGAGGCGATGCGCCACCGACGCTCCGACGCCGGCGGCAACAAGCCCTCGTTGGCGGCTTGCTCCAGCGCCTGCGCCGTCACCGACGACCTCTCCCACTTGTTCTTGGGCGCCACCATCTTGGCTGGAAAGAGGCGGAGGAGCAAGAGTGTCCAATGGCTGCGGCGGCGATGCGGCGAAGAACTCAGGCGCGAGCTGCTCGAGAGGGTGGCGGCGAGCGCGAGGAAGAAATGGAGAATGAACTCACCAGCCGCACTCCCCTGCCGCTTTAATAGGCACGGTGAGTGGAGCCGTTACCGCAGTAAATGGCGCCGCCCACGTCGTCCACGTCGCCCACTATCGCCACGTCGCACGACGTCTCGATTCCCGCGCGACGCCTCGGTTTCCACGGGAGCGTGCCGAAAAATGTGGCTCAGATTCGGCCACGTCGCTCTGTCACGACGTTGTGGACCGATGGATCGGGCGCGTGCGGGTCAAGGAGCGTCATCGTTGTCACTGCTCCATCCCGAGGTGGAGGCAGTCGATGCGCCGTCAAGTCCCATCAATCGACTCGGCGCCAGACAGACAAACACTACAGGACAAACGGTCAAAGATGCCGTGACGTCAGACGGAGAAAGCAAGGAGACAACCCGCACCGAGGCGAGTCGGGATGGCAAACGTCCCGACGGGCACAAGCCGGCATCAAACAAAAACTTGAGTTAGACCGGGCGTTAAAAGCCAAAATCCACCACTCCGAGCCGTTGTTTTCTTTTCTCTGTTTCAGGGGTTCGTTCAACGACACGGCCCGGCATTCGCAAGACGAAGACCAAGCCGGAGACGAGTCCCTGACGAACTCGGGGGCTAATGATGGGGGGATGCCCAACCGGGTAGGCCCAGAACCCCGAGTCGGCCTTCAAGTCGGGTGGCCCAAAGCCCACCCGGTGTACATCTTCCAGGATACCGGGTCCCGAGGATCCCGGTATGACGGCTCGGGGAGGCGGCAGCAGATATCTTCGAATCAGTCTGCGATTATGTATCCCGAAGAGTGCGCTCCACGAAGCCGCACTTGTAGGCAGGATAGCTAGCGCAGCCAGCGGAACCCGTCATTCCCTGTAAACCCTAGCCGGCTCCCTATATAAAGCCGGCAAGGGGCAACCCTAGAGACGGACTCATCTCATTCGATAGCCTCCGGAGCACCCGCAAGCTCTGGTGCGCACACCATTGTACACCCCATTCAGATCCAAATACATACAAGCAGGAGTAGGTCTTTACCTCATACAGAGGGGCCGAACCTGGGTAAACTCTGCGTGTGCAACCTCTCTGTGAATCCTACGTCGCCTGGCTCACACCCGAGTTAAGCCACCCCGTATGGTATCTGCCGTGATTACCCCACGACATATACTGCAGTCTGCAGTTCAACCCAAGGAATGCAGGGGTCCTTGTATTTGTAAGCCGCCGCCCGTTGTCCCCTTTTATTTGTATATAAGTTCTGCTTTGAATCGCTTCTAATTTCAAAATATTAGTTTAGTTTAGTCCAGAATTACTGTTCTATGTGACGATGTGATCTACTCTCGCACGTCGATATGAAGCAGAAATTGTTGTTTTTCTTATAGCAATAGCATTTTATTGTCAAGTCTGATTTTTTTGTAAATGGACAAATTTGTGATGAAGTTGCTGTCAGAACCAAATGCTGCAAATTATTGTCTACATAGCTGTGTTCTCAAAGGAAGTTTTTGTCACATTAGTAAAGCTTGACATCACAGAGTTTGGATCCTGGCTCCGCCACTGAAGTCACGCACAGCTTGGACCAACGCCGCACGGCCTAGCTCCACCATTTTGAGGTTCAAACGGGGCGATCATGCTAGGGTTGGCAATGTAGTCCCTGTCAAAGCCGATGTGGTTGCAATCATTGCTTAGGTGCTCCGAGCCCACGAAGCATTGCCATCCATGCTCTCTGTGACTCCTTTGGTGACCCCGGTGACATATAAATTGTCATTTCACAGGGCCACCAATCTTTCGACCTCGTTCTCGTCCTCGTCACCTTTACGTGTGAGGAGATCGACGAGGTACCACTTCCGCTGCTCCAACCATCGACCCGTCTGCTTCACCACAACCCTGAGACCCTCAATCATCTTGGCGTTGTTTCTCGTCATGGGCGAAGCGTAAATACATTAGGGAGTATATGGAACCTCTATGGATAAATCGATGTGCAACAAATTGTATCGGTCAATAGCGGACCTAGAGGGTGAGTAAGAAAGAAATCATTACTTTAAAATCACAACGAAGTAGTGAGTTAAGATGAGGGATATTGGTACCGTTAAGAAGATCTTAGGTATGTATATTGTCAGGGACAAAAATTATGGTTTGTTATTTTTTAGTCAGCAAAGTTACATTCAGAAAAAAATTCATTGTTTTAACATGCATGATGCAAAGTCTCTTAGTACTCCAATTGCTTCTCATTTCGAATTTATGATCTCACTGTCCTAGTACGGATGATAAGTTTGAGTACATGACATGGAGTTGCATATTCTAGTGTTGTTGGTTCTTTAATGTATGCCATGATCTCTTATCGTCATCATTTATCATATGATATGAGTTTTGTTAGTACATACATGTCTAATCCCAATAAAAAACATTAGAAGGGTTGTTCAATGGAGTTTCAGGTACCTTCGTGAGTCTTCTAATGCCGGGTAAGGGCCTAGTTGACTTTGTGGATTCAGATTTTGCTGCCTATTTAGATAATGGGCGGTCACTCGAAAGTTATGTGTTCACTATTGGTGGTTGTGCCGTGATCACAGCTAATTGTTGCCCAGACTAACACAGAAGCAGAATACATTGCTATTGCGGAAGCATGTAAAGATCAATTTGGTTGAAAGGTCTGTATGTGAGCTATGTGGAAATAATTCCTGCATTGCTCTATTTTGTGAAAATCAGAGTGTCATATATCGATCTTACTAAGGAACAAATGTTTCATAAAAAAGCACATGTTGATGTCAAATACCATTACGTTCGAGATATTGTTGCTCAAGGTAAATTGAAGGTATGCAAGATTGGTGCTCATGATAATCCTACAGATATGATGACAAAGCTAGTTCGTGTTGGTACGCTTGAGATTTGCGCTTACTTGGTATAACCGTTTAAATCCTAGTGGCATTTTGGCGCCGAAATTGTTTCATTTGTTGTTCAAGGAGGAGTTCATTATCCATGCTACAAGGAGGAATTTGTATCAGGGTGGATTTTGTTGTGATTCAAATTCAGTTGAAGGCTATGCAGATAAGATGCAAACTTCTGTCATAGGCTCATAGCGGAGCGGAGACCCGTCGCCCGACGTATGGATTAGAATCGACCTAGGTCACCACTTTTGTACATATCTTTTGTAAGGCGTCAGACGGGATACGGAAATTGTTGTAAATCACTAGTGGTTGTAACATCTCCCGATATAGTGAAATTTCGCTAGCTCGCATTCATGATTTTTCCCTTCTCCTTAGAGAGTTTTTTCACGTTAAAATCTTGCGTCTCATGTGTCTATTTCGTTATTCTTTATTGATTATTGTATATAGTCTATAACATTTCTATCAGCACGTTCCTTCGTGAAGTAGAGGAAAATTCTTTGCCTCCTTCGTGAAGTAGAGGAAAATTCTTTACCTCTACCCTTTGAGGCTCTTTGATTTGCAGGTTTTCAAAATTTCATCAATAGAGAAGTAGGATTGCGAAGCTACTACCACCCGAATGCCGCAGTATTGCTCCAAATTTTGTATAAAAATCCTTATTATATGTATTTTTTTAGAACAACCGCTTATTTCTTAGAAAACTAAGTTACATAAATAAAACACACATGGAAACTAGAATATAGACCAGGAGAAAACGATTGTGCTATAAACTTTATAGGCATAACATCGAAGATAGAAAAATATAAAACAATTCCTAAAGTTTCCTGTACACACCGAAGCCAGCGGCCATTGCCCAACTCTTGCGCCTGTTGGAATATGTAATAGGGTGTACGTATCGAGTATGGTATAGTATACCAAGTCGTATACGTATAGACATGTACGCCACTGTAGCTAGGGGCTTTTCCTACCCCCTATAACATGCAACCCGATCCCTCCAACGAGGGCTATCGGTTCCGCTACATAACTCTGACATGGTATCAGAGCATAGCGCTCCTTGACCTAGCCGCCGCTGGAGTTCTTCCCGCCGCCCCCGCCACCACAACATCCTCCCACGATCTTCTCGATCGGAAACCACACCCAAAACCACAAGCCCTCACGATCTCTGATCGGAAACGCTCTCACGATCTCTTGATCGGAAACACCCAAAACCCTACGATCTTGTGATCGGAAAACCTCACATCTGTAACGATCCTCTGATCGGAAAACCCCTCTCCATCGGCTTTCATGGCGTCTTCTTCTTCGACCATGTCCCTGCTCGCCGCTCTGGGGAATCCTCCCTCCCAAAAGCTGACCAGGTCCAATTTTCTGGTTTGGAAAACCTTGGTCTACCCTGCCCTCCGTGGTGCTCAGGTGCTTGATCTGCTTGATGGCACCGAGACTGCGCCGGTGAAAGTTCTGGAGGTTGACACGGATGGAAAGAAAACTACTGTCCCAAACCTTGCCTATAGCGCATGGTTGCTCCGGGACTCGACGGTTCTGAGTTGGATCATCAACTCCTTCTCGCCGGAAATCATCGCCCATGTCGTTGGCATTGACTCGACAGCCGGTGTGTGGGCCGTCATCACCAAGATGTTCAGTGCTGGATCTCATGCCAAGGTTAACCAGCTCCGGGAATCCCTCAATGGCACGAAGAAGAATGACCTCACCGCCTCTGCGTTCTTCGCGAAGATGAAAGGCTTCACGTCCGAGCTTGCTGCTATTGGTAAGCCTGTCGAGGAGGACGAGATGGTGGGCTACATCGTCAATGGACTGGATGGCAGCTACAATGATGTGGTCACCACTGTTAATGGTAACAATGCAATTACTTTAGATGATCTTTATGCCCAGATTTGTGCACATGATATGTGTCAGGACATGCTCGCTGCTACTGGGCAAGACACCAGCTTCACCTCCTCTGCAAATGCTGCTCGTCGTGGCCGTGACAGTGGCTATGACAATCGCTCATGTGGTGACCGTGGGCGCTCTGCTGATCGTGATCGCGGGCGTGGAGACCGTGGCCGCCCTGCCGACCGCGGTGATCGTGGTGATCGCGGGGACCGTGACCGCGGGGATCGCGACCGTGGCCGAGATCGGTCTGATTCGGAGAGGCGCCAAGGGCGCCGTGATGGTGGGCACCGGGATGATGCTGGACGCTGGGACACCGATCATCGTCACAATGATGACCGTCGTGAAGGTGGCCACCGGCGTGATGATGGAGGACGTCGCCGTGGACATGGTCGTGCTCTGACCCCGTATGTCAATGTTACCTGCCAAATACGCAAGATACATGGCCACCCTGCCTCTGACTGTTGGTGGCGCTTCAAGGATGACTCCCGGTCTGACTCAGATGATGATGTTCGTGAAGAAAAAGGAGCCAATGTTGCCTCTTATGGAGTTGATACAAATTGGTACCCTGATAGTGGTACCACGGATCATATCACAGGAGAATTACACAAGCTGACAACCTATGACAAGTACAAGGGCCGTAATCGTGTGCACACTGCTGATGGCAATGGCATGTCTATAAGTCATATTGGTCATTCTATGTTGCATACTCCCCATAGTAATTTACATCTCAACAATATTCTTCATGTTCCTAGTGCCTCTAAGAATCTTGTTTCCGTTCATAAACTTACACTTGACAATGATGTTTTTATTGAATTCCATCCATATTTCTTTTTGATTAAGGATCAGGCCACACGAAGAATTCTGTTTAAAGGGCCGTGTCATGGTGGCCTCTACCCGCTAGTGCCTTACTCTACCGGGTCCTCCAAGCAATCTTTCGTCACAATAAAGCCATCGTCGTCTACATGGCATCGCCACTTAGGACATCCTTCATCGTTTGTGGTGCAGCAAGTTCTTAGGAAAAACAAGATTCGTTCACTCCTGAAATAAATCCTTACATTTGTGATTCCTCTTAGTTAGCTAAAAGCCATCAGTTGCCGTACCCTGTTTCCTCTAGTGTATCTACTGTTCCTCTGGAATAAGTTTTTTCGATGTATGGGGTCCTGCACCTGCTTCTGTAGGAAAATATTTATATTATGTAAGCTTCATTGATGATTTCAGTAAATTTAATTGGATCTATTTGCTCAAGAACCGTTCTGATGTTTATCAAGTCTTTCTCAATTTTCAAGCCTTTGTTGAGCGTAAGTTTGATAGGAAAGTAATCACTATGCAAACTGATTGGGGTGGTGAGTATGAAAAACTCAATGGCTTCTTCCAGAAAATTGGCATCACACACCATGTTTCTTGCCCGCATGCACATCAACAGAACGGTTCCACTGAGCGCAAACACAGACATATAGTTGAGGTTGGCCTTGCCTTGCTTGCACACGCATCCATGCCAATGAAATTTTGGGATGAAGCTTTTCTCACAGCCACTTTTCTTATCAATTTACTTCCTAGTAAGGTAATTGATTTTGAAACTTCTGTTGAACGTCTTCTTCACACTACACCCAACTATGATTCTCTACGCATTTTTGGCTGTGCTTGTTGGCCAAATCTTCGTCCATACAATAAACAAAAGCTAGCTTTTCGCTCCACACGGTCTGTGTTCTTGGGTTATAGTCCTCGCCACAAAGGTGTCAAATGTATTGATGTCTCCACTGGACGTGTTTATATTTCCCGTGATGTTGTGTTTGATGAAAATGTATTCCCTTTTGCCTAGTTACATCCTAATGCTGGTAGACATCTCCGCAATGAAATTCTTCTTTTACCTATACATTCATCTTCTTTTACTAGTGGGGATGTACAACATGATGATCATATGCCTTTACCCATCATACCCAATGTTGCTAACCATGACCAGGAACAATTGCAAAATGATGACTCCGATGATAGCCTGTTCGAAGATGAACCAGCCAGTTCAAATTCCATTCAAAACAGTGAAGAAACAGAGTCAAACGAAGAAGAACAAAACTCTGCACAAAATGACGAATCTGGTGGCGGATCCGAGGAGGATTCTCCTGCGACCTCAGATCATGCGCCCTCTGATCCCGAGGCGGATTCGCCCGCAGCGTCGCCCGCAGCCTCGTCTGCCACGTCGCCTGCTGCTTCGACCACGGACACGCCTCCGCGCCGGTGATGTCTACACACGCTTCTATTCTTGTAGACAGTGTTGGGCCTCCAAGTGCAGAGGTTTGTAGAACAGCAGCAAGTTTCCCTTAAGTGGATCACCCAGGGTTTATCGAACTCAGGGAGGTAGAGGTCAAAGATATCCCTCTCAAGCAACCCTGCAATTAAGATACAAGAAGTCTGAAAGGGCATGTGTTGCCCCATGCGTGGTTTTGGTAATTAATGACAATCCTTATGGACTAATGTTTGCATTGAGATATACTTGTAGATCTTGTCCATAGGAAAAGATTGGAGTTCATGTGTTGGACTCTAGAAGATTACATGATGATCAAGGTTCCATCCAAGGGTTTATATGAAGAATGGTCATGTGAATAGTTGAGCTTATTGCAAGCATGGCTTGGAAAAGAAGATTGAGTGAACTTCATGTTTATCTCCAAGCCATCATCTATATCAAGATAAGAAGATGAAGTGCAAGTTCAAGAGAAGCATCTCGAAGAAATCATATGCTTGAAACTTGCCACCCATTTGGAGATAATGGTCAAGTGAAGATGTTCCTAAGATTGGCACTCCCATCTTGGTGTATGGGGAGCAACATTTGAATCTTCACCAAGCAAAGCGCAATCAAGAAAGGTGATCCACTTGAAGAGATCAAGATCGTCATCATCTAGCTCAAGTGGAATGCGCAAGGCAAAGGTATGATCTTGTAGGTTTTCTATTTTACCGATCTCGTGGTGTTAGTGTGAGACCGGGTTATAGGATAGACGGCGTACTATCAAGAGGGGCTCTCAAGTGAGTAACTTGATCGCATCTTTGTGGAGAGCTCAAACCTTTGCATACTTGGCATATCATCTTTCTTGGTTCTTATTTGGCTTTTATCCATGTGATAATTTAGAGCTTGTGGTCATCTCCATGCCAAGCTCTAGTTCATCAAAAACGGATTTCATTTGAATATCTTGTGATGTTTTTGATGTTGGAGGTTTTACCGGTTCGTCTTTTGTAGAGAGGTCAAACTCTCCTCTTGTGTTCTCCCCACATGATGGACTATGATGTGTATATGCATGATCTTGTAGAGCTTGTGAGTATCTTCTAACAAGCCCAAGATCATAGAAAACGGAGTCCGGATGAGAAATATATTGCGATTTTGGTTTGGAGGTTTTTCTCGGTTGTTCTTTTATCGAGAGGTCTAACCTTTCCCCATTTGGTTTTATTCTCCATTGTTGGACTATGATGTTTCTTTGCATGATCTTGTTAAGCTCTTCGTTGCGATTCCAATGAGCCCAAGAACATCGAAAACGGATATCGGATGATCAAGATATGTTCGTTTTCGTGTTGTATGTTTTGCTGTTTTTGTTGGCCGGACTTCAGCCTGGTTTAGGCCGGCCGTAGGTCCGGCCGGCTCTGTTGGGTGCCCGAACTTCAGCCCGGTTTAGTCCGGCTCTAGGTCCGGCCGGCTCTGTGAGGCGCCCGGTCTCCTGCCCGGACTAAGCCGGCCTCCAGGCCGGTCCTCGCGATTTTTGGACCCAACGGGCAGATTTCTGCTGCCCCTTTTAAGGGGTCTTGTTCCCCAAAGAGACCCCAACTTTCCAACTTTGTACTTCCTCTCTTCCCACCATTGTTGACCTTGGAAAGCTTGCATCTCTCCCAATTCCTCCCATGATTCTTGCATATCTTTGAGTGATTTGAGAGAGGAGATCAAGATCTACATTTCCACCAATCCATTCCTCCTCTAAGTGAGGGGAACCTAGTTGATCTTGATCTTGAAGTTCTTGGTGCATATCCTCTTTGTTCTTCCTCTCTTCTCCTTCCATAAGCATTAGTTGCTTGTGGTGGGATTCGAGAGTGAAGGATTTGAGGCTTGTGCTATTGCCATTGCTTCATTGCATCGGTTTGTGCTCTCCACGAAGATTCGTGGAAGTTGAAAGCTTGTGAACTTGTTACTCTTGGGTCCTTGGACCCTAGACGCCCGTGTGGTGATTGAGACCCTTGTGTGGTCACTTGTATCTGTTCGGGGGCCCCCAATCCCGTTGTGGGTTGTGCCCCGGATCATTGTTGAAAGGCTCCGAATTTCCGCCTCGAAGGATTCCAATAGTGGAAGGTGAACCAAACCTTTGTGGTGCGGTTCATCGGAGAAGAAGGTGAAACCTTTGTGGTTGTTGAACCATTGTGTTGGTTCACACCTCTCCAACGAGACGTACTTCCTTAACAAGGAGGAACTCGGGAATACATCCTCGTCTCCGCGTGCCTCGGTTATTTCTATACCCGAGTTTTTTACTTATGCACTTTACATTGTGATAGTCTTCGTGCTTGAAGTATTCTATTGCTATCACCTTGTTGCTTGTCTTGCTTAGCATAAGTTGTTGGTGCACATAGGTGAGCCTAGTTTATTTAGATTGTTGGCTTGTTAATTTAAACACATAGTTTTATTCCGCAATTATCAAGCCTAAACCGGAAAAGTTTTAATCGCCTATTCACCCCCCTCTAGGCGACATCCTTGTCCTTTCAAAGTCTCTTGTGTCCTCAACACACCTAATACACTTGTCAGATGTATATGTGCACTAGTTCGGCGAAGAGATAGTGAAATGCAAATAGTATGGATGATTATAAGTGGTAATTGCAATCTGAAATAAAAATGGCAGCAAGCAAACATGAGACAAAATGAGAGCAAACGGTGTTTCAATGCTTGGAAAAAAGGCCTAGGGATCATACTTTCACTAGTGGACACTCTCAACAATAATAATATAATTAAATACATAGATATTTCCTCTTCACTATGCTACTCTGAGCTATTCCCTTGTTGGATAACGAACACCAATCCACTACGTAGGGCTATAAAAGCACACCTTAAAGTTGCATTCCACATCTAGGGAACCCCAATGTCACTAAGAGCGCCCCAAAATAGTACTAGACAAACACCACAATTTCATAGAGACATCCAACACAAATAATAACTCATGATAAGTATTCATGTAATCTTTAGCCTAAGAGTCACACACGGTACGCACACTGTCAACTTCGCACCATGGGACAAAGGTGACTCCGGAGTTTACATTAATAAAACCACTCAAGTAGCATAATTCATAAGATAACGAAGAGTAACATCCATGGATCCAACTAGATTACAAAGCTCATGATCACATAAAGATCACACCATGGGAGAGAGAGATGAACCACATAGCTATCGGTAGAGCCCTCAGCCTCGGTGAAAACTACTCACACATGGTCATGGTGAGCACACTTGATGGAGAGGTTGATGAAGAGGTGCAGCCCGGAGTGGAGGCGGCGGCCCGCAGCAGCCACGGCGCGGCGGCGGCGAGCGGCGGCCCTCGGGGGCAGCGGCCCTTGGCCCCCTTCTTCTTCCTTGGTGATGGTGCAGCAATGGAGGAGCTCCTCCTCCTCCTTGGCGGCTGCCAAGAGGAGGAAAATTCGTGGCTTTTGGTGGCTTGCTTGGAAAATAGGGTTTCCCTTCATTATATAGAGGTGGAGATGCAATCTAGGCCATGGGATGGATGCCCCTTTGATCCAAGGGCTCTTGGGCACCTCTAGAAGCTTCCTAGGAACCCCTCTCAGCCCTAATGAGGCTCCAATTCGTGTCTTGGCTGAATCCATCAAATTTGGTAAGAGTTGGAGTCAATAAAGTCACAATCTTTCAGATTCTCGTCATCCCTTCTAGGGCTGTAGTAAATCGGGAATATCTCGGCCGTCCGGACTCGGAATTGGGCGAATTTTAAGTCTAGATGGATTCTCGGAAAATTCTCTGCAACTTTGTCTTCTGTCAGGTTTCCGTTTGACGTCGTCTTCGGGCCCAAACGTGACCATATTCGAAAAACGTTTCCAGACAGATTTCAGGAAAATCCCAATTCGACTCCAATATGGTTTCCTTTTGTATTTTGATAATTCCTACACAACAAATAGGAAAACAAGAAGATTTTGCACTTTGGCAACTATTAGTAGGTTAATCCAATAAATGTCATAATATGATATAAAGTGTATATAAAACATGTGCCAATTGATATAAAACATGCATGGAACATCAAAAATTATAGATACGTTTGGGACGTATCATCCGGTCCCCTGCTGCCACGTCGAGGCGGTCCCGCCCGCTGTCGCCTCCGCTGTCCCCGACAGCCTCGACAGGGTCTGCGACCCACTCGCCAGCTGCCACGTCGCCGGCGTGCACTGGTTTGCCTGCGGCGCACATGGGCACGAATGGGGATGCCCAATCTCCCTCTGCCATGTCACCGACCGGTCCACAGCATCTCTAGATTCCTCTGGATCTTCTGTGTCCGATTCTCCTGCTACTTCTCCTGCACCTGGAGTTCGTACTCGGCTACAGAAAGGCATTATAAAACCGCGACAATTCAAAGATGGTACAGTAAGGTATGGAAAACAAGCAAAAATTTATAAAGATGATATTGTTCATTTCAGTATGCTTGCATCTACAGATGAACCACGTTCTCTCTCTGATGCTCTTGAGGATCCAAAGTGGCGCAAAGCAATGGGGGAAGAATATGATGCATTGCTCCAAAATAAAACATGGCATTTGGTTCCTCCCAGCTCAAATAAAAACTTGATGGACTGCAAATGGGTATATCGTATCAAGAAACATGCAGATGGTACAATTGACAGGTATAAAGCTCGCCTTGTTGCAAAAGGTTTCTAACAAAGGCATGACATTGATTATGAGGATACTTTTAGTCCTGTTGTTAAAATAGCTACTATCAGAATTGTGCTGTCCATAGCAGTTTCTAGAGGATGGAAATTGGGACAGCTTGATGTGAAAAATGCTTTCTTACATGGTGTTTTAGAAGAGGAGGTCTACATGAAACAACCACCAGGGTTTGAAGATCCCAATGCCCCTCATCACATTTGCAAACTTGATAAGGCTCTTTATGGGTTAAAGCAGGCTCCTCGAGCATGGTACACTCGACTCAGTTCCAAGTTATCAGCTCTAGGTTTCATTCCTTCCAAAGCAGACACTTCCTTGTTTCTTTACCAAAAGTCTGATATCACCATATTTATGCTGATTTATGTTGATGACATAATTGTTACAAGTTCCTCAGATCATGCCATTTCTGCTCTGCTCAAAGATTTAAATGAAAACTTTGCTATTAAAGATCTTGGAGAGTTACATTTCTTCTTGGGCATTGAAGTGAAGAAAATACAAAATGGACTGATATTTACACAGGAGAAGTATGCTTCAGAATTACTTGAGAAAGCAAATATGCACCAATGCAAGCCGGAAAGCACACCACTGTCTTCAACCGATCCTCTCTCTCTCTCTCTCTCTTGATGCAGGGGATCTTTTAGGTCCTAAAGATAGCACGAGGTATCGTAGTGTTGTTGGTGCTCTACAATACCTTACTCTTACACGGCCAGACTTGTCTTATTCTGTTAATAAGGTTTGTCAGTATCTACATGCACCTACAACTGTTCATTGGGCGTCTGTTAAAAGAATTTTGCGATATGTCAAGGGTACAACCAAATTTGGTATTACATTTCAGCCAACTTCACCCACACTCTCGAGTGCCTTTTCAGATGCAGATTGGGCTGGCTGTCTTGAGGATAGACGTTCCACAGGAGGTTTTGCAATCTTTGTGGGACCAAATCTGGTCTCCTGGAGTGCCAGAAAACAAGCCACAGTCTCACGATCAAGTACAAAATCTGAATATAAAGCCTTAGCCAATGCCACAGCAGAATTAATATGGGTTGAAGCACTTCTCAAGAAACTTGGAGTTCAGTTAAAAGAGAAACCTTGTTTATGGTGTGATAACATTGGTGCAACATACCTGTCAGCAAATCCAGTGTTCCATGCACGTACCAAACATATTGAGATTGATTTCCACTTTGTCAGAGAACGAGTGGCAAGCAAGCACTTAGATATCAAGTTTATTTCTAGTAAAGATCAGGTTGCAGATGGTTTTACTAAGGCTCTTCCTGTTAAGAACCTTCATGAATTTAGGCGTAATCTAAATCTTTCTCAAGTTTAGATGAAGGGAGGGTGTTGGAATATGTAATAGGGTGTATGTATCGAGTATGGTATAGTATACCAGCTCGTATACGTATAGACATGTACGCCACGGTAGGGGCTTTTCCTACCTCCTATAACATGCAACCCGATCCCTCCAACGAGGGCTACCGGTTCCGCTACGTAACTCTGACAGCGCCGTTGAGGTGCACACCGGAAGAGACGTACATCCTCCACATTGACAGACCCAAGACAACATCATCGCATAAAGAGGTTGTTGGAGTTTGTGTCGAGTGTGTATATAGTCTACGGTTGGGCTTGGATAGGTCACGTGTTGGAGTCGAACACATGTAACCTGAGCCTATTATATATAAAGACAGCGGTGGTAATCAAAATAGGCTAGACGCAAGCTAGTAGGTTAGAAACGAGATTCCATTGAAGGACGGTCTGGTGCCAATAGCAGAGGCACTGGATCAACGTGGATTCACTACAAGCAACAAATAATTTGTTTTTTTGACACGTCGATTGAGGGACGTCCACGTCTTCCTTTGTACCCAAATCCACCACATCCTGTGGACGAGGGCGAAAAAAGACAGATCCACCATCTTCTAACCAACACTCTAGAGTCTAGAGCATCCACCTCGCCCCGTTTGTCAACTCGGCAGCGGATAACGACAAACACCAACGATATACCGAGATGCGAGAAACTAATCAGATCACACTTGAACAATGGTGGGAGGACCAATCCACCTGCCCCACGCTGCCGCCGATTGAAGCACCGTGAAGATGGGGAGAAGCAGGGCCACGTTATGATGACGTTGCGACGCCCTCGAAAAAGCCTTGCACAACCCTAACCACCTCGGACGGCGGACAAAGGAGGCAGGGACCACGGCCTTGCTGGCAGAGGGAGGGGGCAAAGTCGTCGCCACCCTAGTCGCCTATCTCGGAAAGGGAGAAGGAAAATAGTCAGAAAAAATCGTGTGTTAGAAATTCCCTAATTGACCACATTTATAAAATGCCCGTCCGACGAGGCAAGCAAGAATTGTGGAGCAACAATTTCGTCCCAATTAGTCTACTTGATTGATGCAAACAAAGAATGGGAAAGGGTACTAGCCGGTAGTACTAGACTACTACCACCCTTGGGGAGATGAAAAACGACGCGACGAGGCGATGATACGGTGAATCCAATAAGAGCATCTCCAGTCACGGTTGTCAAATCCTCCCCAAATGTCCGGACGGACGTCCGGACAGGAGAGAAAGTAAAATTGTGCACCCAACCATGGTCCCCAAACTCTCCCCATACGTCCGGACTGTCCGGCACACCCAAACCCACCCCATATTTGCCTTGGGTTTGGGGGCGACCAGACGTTCCGCTTTCCTTTGTTTTCCTTTCGGGCGCGTCCGGTCATGTCCACTTTTCTTTGTTCTCCTTTCTTTTATCCTTCATTGATTCTTCTCTCTCTTTCTCCATCAATCACATGCAAATGATCCCATAATTTGGGAAGACTTTGGGGACACGGTTGGAGGAGGCCACTTTTAGGGCACCTCCAACGGGCAAGCGCATACGGACACAAAAAACGGACAGATTTTGTCCGTTTGGGGCAGTCCGCGGACACATCTGTGTCCCTGTCCGTTTGGTCTGGAGGGTGACCCCAACGGCACCGCGCAAATTTTGCCCCGGACATGTTGTTTTTGCAATTTTTATTTCCTTATTTCTTTGTCTAGTATTTTGAAAATACATCTACACACAAATGAGATTATTTTAAGCTGAAGATTTTGCGTAAGCTGACTGGCTTGGTCATAGATCGAAGTTGGTTGTCTGTGTTTGATTGACTTTTGATATAGTAGAAGAGAGAGGAAGAAGTAGCACAGCCACGCAACAACAAAAATTGTAGCAACTGACAGTGCGCTTGCGTGTGCTTGCTTTCGCCGCGCGGCGTGCTGCTCGGCTGTTCACGGAGTTGGCCGGCGAGCCCTGCAGCATCTCCGTCTGCACGCGGCGAGCAGATGCAACCGGTGAAACGCGTGCAGAACGGCGAGCCGCGGTCTGCTGCTCTGTGGAAGCTCCCAGAAACGCGCGAACGGAGGTTTTGGACACCTTCTCGAGGTCGCCGCGCACAACGCGCTGCCCGAGCTGCTCCTCGAACTCGCCGCAACACTTGGCGCCGGCGACGTGCGCGACGAGCACCGACTGCTCGCAGCTCACTGCCCGCCCCATCTCGTACGCATGCTCGTCCGCGTGACATCGGGAGGAGGGGCAGCGCGTCGGGAGGGGGACCATCGCCGGCAGAGCTGGCGGTGGCGTGCTCCGATCTGGCCGGCGGCGGCGTAGACCTGGCTGGAGGCGGCGTGGTCGATCTGCCGCGGAGAGGATCGTGGGGAAAAGAGAAAAGAAATGGGGAAAGGAGAGAGAAGAAGTGGACCTGGTCTTTCTTTCGCTGACAGCTGGGCCAGGTCGGACACGGGAGGAGGACAAAGCGGACAGCCGGACAGTCCTCGCTCGACCAAACGCGGATCAAAGTTGGGCCAGATTTGGTCCAGAACGAACAGTCTGCGCGGACAAATATCTCTATGCGCCAGCCCGTTGGAGCACCTCCCATGTCCGTTCGGGCAAAAACGGCCTGGGCTGGTCCGTTTGCGCCAGCCCGTTGGAGGTGCCCTTAAGGGCGGTCTGGTCACTGTCCGCGGACACGTCCGGTCCGCAGACAGTTTGGAAGCCAAATTAGCCCATCATGGTTGGAGATGCTCTAATCCCCCACATAAAGAGGGGCTCTTCTGGAGCACGTTCTCCCGCCCTGCGTATTTTTTGCCAAATCTGGCCGTTTTTGCGGACTAACAGCGTATCTGGCCCTTACTGAGAACTAATTCCAAATCTAGCCCCTCGGGTCGGCGCCAACGCAGATGGAGCCGACATCGTGCAGGTCGGCGCCAACCAAAACTGGCACTAGACCGACCAAAGAGGTCGGCGCCATTGCCATTGGCGCCGACCCGGCTTTGGCGACGATTTGGCCTGGCGCCGAACTGCACAACGTCGGTGCCGTTGTCTTTGGCGCCGACCCAAGGGCCAGATTTGAAAATAGTTTTGCCGAGCGGCACCTGCCCTGCCGACGCGACACGATGTCGGAGCGAGCGGATGCTACACAAACAATGGCAATAAATTGTACTCATCCTACCACTAACCACTACCGCGATGCTATGGCGTGGTAGTACACACTGGTAGGCTATGGGCCTATGGCACAGCCCAGCTACTCGTCCGGTACTCCGCCTCCACGTAAGGCAATGGAAAGTTGAAATTCTACGGGTCAACTGTGCTAGCTGCTTCAAGCCTTTAACTACACGAGCTGAAACAGCAGCGCAGTGCTACACTGCTACTAGGACCAACTTGATCAATCCTAGTACTCCATATAATTGATAATGCCATGGGTAGTACTCGTTTCACCAATGTTGTTATGGTGCCGTTAGCGGACACGGCGATTCGGGTCACGGGTACATATGAGATCGTTGTGTATTTTTTTTTCTTCAAAATATCAAAAAATTACAAAATAATTTGGATATGAATCAGCATATTTTGTGTTAGCACAAAAAGTTTCGCGGAGAAAAGACATTTTTTGAGATGTGCAAGAAAGACAAAAAAAGAAAGTCTCGTACAAAGTCATAAAGCAGCGCACGGATTTGTCTTTTTTGCACAGTTCATAAAAAATATCTTTTCTTCACGAAACTTTTTGTGCTAACATAAAATGTCTTGATTTTTTGACATTTATCAGAAAAACATAAAATGTATTGAAGTATATCCAAAAATTTTATGTTGAATTTTTTGACATTTTAAAAATTGTTTTTAAGCTGTGGGTGTATCTACACCGATGACCCGATATGGATTTCCAGCCGCTAGCTTCTTTTTCTGCATCACAAATGCACAAGTCAAATGCATACTATAGGGGTAGGAGGCGTAGAGCGAGCCAAAGAAAGAGTAGAAGACACATGAGTAGTATCAGTGTCGGTGTAGCAGCAGTAAATTTAAAACAGTGTTGTTGTCAAAATGATAATGCCAGCTTCTCAACCTGACAAAGGTGTGCCCTGCCATCATCTCAGTTTTAAATTTCACATCAGCAAAGCAAAGCAACACGTTCAGGTTCAGACTTCTTTAATACCCCTACTCCTCCTACTGGGAGCAGAGGCTTTGCCCTTGCTTTCACCTCCCAATTGATTTCATTTCCTCCCATCTGCACATTTCTTTTCCCGGCACGGCACGGACCGATAAAGGCCACCACCCGTCGCCATGATTAAAACTCCCCCCTGAGCCCTTATCTTACGTCGGTCGGTCGGTCGATGGATACGTGAACAGAGCTAGCGCGCGCTGTCGTGAAGGCGTCGTCCGGCTATACTTGTCTCTACGCGTAATCGCGCTGGGTCGCCTCGACTAAATTCGTGTCTGGCACCCGAAAGGGACTCCAAGTTTGTAGACCCTCTCGGGGGTGCTGGATATGAGGCGGATATGCCCTTCGACAAGGGTGGCCCGTCCGTCATAGGCACAGCGCCCCGCGACCGTGTTAACTTGGGTTGTGCAGGAGGCCGTTCCGCCGCGTTTAATGGCGAGGCGACGAGACGGCGGCTCGCCTGTCAGCACGCCTCGCAATAACGCCCCGCCCGTTTCCCTAGCGGGCGCAGAGCGAAGCCACGCGGCGCAATAAACGCCATGGGCGCAGACCGAAGCGATGCGTCGAGCGGCGCCGTCCACGTGTTGGCGTCGCTGCGGCTTCCAGCGGCGGTGCCCTGCACACGCGTCGTCGGCGTCAATGCGTGGCCAGGCGAACCGCTGCTCGGCGTTAATGCAGGCCACCCAACCCCGCTCGTCCAGCCGCCTTTATAATGCGGCGCGTCGCGGCCCTCCTCTTCCCACACCACTTCTTCTCCCCTCTCCCAACTCGCCACCAGCAGATCGGCCGCCAAGCATGGCGGGCAACCGCGAGACGCCGGAGGAGCGCGAGCTTCCTCTCGGCGGGACGCGCTCGCCACTGCAACGAGCGCCGCGGCCAGCAACGCCGCGAGCAGATGGAGGAACGCCGTCGCAGCAACGAGGAGACGGAGATGGCCAAGGCGTATGAACACGAGCGGTGGCTCGAGGACGCAGCCAACGCGCCTCCGTACGTGTTGTCCCTGGAGACCGCGCGGCTGTGCAGCCGTCACAGCGTGCCGGTGGAGGACGACGACACCCTACCCGAAGGGTGGACGAGGAACGCCGTCATCGTGCGGAAGTGGCAGGCGATGCCATACGAGCAGAAGCTGGACCCCAAGTACTCCATCTCGGCGCCCTACTGGCACGCCGTGGTGGACGCGGAGTACAAGGCGCGCTGCGCCGGCGACTTCCTCCCTACCGGCGCGCGGGAGCCAACACCGGAGTTGTCTGCATCGGACGGCGAGGACGACGACGACGACGACCCCGAGCTGCCCGATTTCCCCTCACCAACGATAGGCGCATCTTGGTCAGCAGCGTCGCCGGGGAAGGGGGCGCCAGGAGAAGCCGGCGAGGCTTCCCATCAGGCGCGCCGCCGGTAGATCAAATCCCACCAGAAGCCTAAGCCACGGCCGAGGCTACGTTTCTAAAGGCCGTAGCCGACGGCAATAGCAGATGAAACTTCCGGCGCCGGATCATCGAGACATGCAAGTCTGTTGATGATTCCGCCGCTTGGTTCACATCTTCTTCCCCGTCGCTAGGCCATGAAGCGGCATCTCTTCTCGCCGCCGACGCGTGTAGTGGTTGGCTAGACGATGTAGCGTGTAGCCGGTAACGGCGTAGTTTAGGTTTAGTTTGTTAAATCTCGTTTAGATTTTAAATTGTAAGTTTGTTAAATCTCGTTTAATAAATTCCGCCCGCAAGGTGTTTGTTGATGGGTCGGCACCTCAGACCGTTTGGAGGGCGGACCTTTGGGGTGCGCTACTGTGGGCGTGGTCGAAAACTTGGCCGGACACATATACGACACCCCCCAATTGGACCTCGATTGGAGGGTGCCGGATACATATTTGGAGGCCCCCGGTGGAGATGCTCTAACCCCATCTACGTGTTCCCTAGCTAGCTGCCTGCTGGTGTAATCAAAACCCTAACTTGGATTTCGACTAGTCAGAAATTTATCTGAGACAATTGCTAGTGTGGGGGCATTGCACATAGTACTCACGGAAACATACATACATACATACATACATACATACATACATACATTTTTTAGATAAAGAGCATATATTAATATCGCGGAGATACCAATTATACCCAGCCTCTGCAACAACGCGTTGCCCTAGCGGCCACATAGATGCACACAGCCCAGAATAAGAAAAAGAATTATAAAAAAGATAAGCCCCGCTACAGTGATCTATTCCTTGTAGCAGCAAACCTAACACCACCAAAAACAATACCAAAAGTCTAGATTCTCCAAAAACTACGCCTACAAGAAGGGAACAGTGCACCAGCGCCGTCGTCGTCCTGATCATAGATCATGGGTTTTCACCTGAAGAAAGTCCACACTCGCAAAAACAATGACTTCAACAAGTCAATTGCGAGGCACAACCAATTAAGGCCAGACCTTAGGTTTTCACCCTGGAAGTTTTAGACTCTGAACTTCTCCTGTGCTATCGCCCCCTCTTGCCGTTGTCGCCGCTCCAAGTTATGAATCACCAAGCCAATCCCCATCCCACCAGGACTCGAACCATCATTGCTAGTCATCAAAACTCGGCTTCCATGCCATTCTCCGCACTCTGACTTCACCATGGAACAAAAGACAAATACACGATAGCAACCGACTGCAGAGCTTCGCATCGCTTTCTCTGAAACCAAACGGCCAGAAAAACATGGATGCGCGCGACCGAATCTCACCCGATCCGTCAATCTCCAAGCTTATTTGCCCAATAGAGTTCGTCGGCAGAGCCTTCCGAAACTCGACAATCCAGCCAAATCAATGAAGACATGCATCAAATAGATCTTCGTCTTCGCGTGAGAGGGACCCAGGACCGCCACCTTTATTCAAACTGAGCCGACGGGACTGGACAGTGGGGAACCAGCCCGCCGCCGGCATCGCCATGGTGCCAAGCAACCGTCGCCACCAGGCGTCTCGGTGCCGCCAAGGCATCAAGCCTCAGGCCCGCAAGGACCCAGATGGGCTGCGAAGTCCGGAGCCCTCGTCCATGGCAGCAGGGGCGACTCCACCGCACACGGCCGTGCGCCGCCGCCGTCGTCGGCGCCAGGATGCGCTCGCCGCCGAAATCCGCGGAACCTCGCCGTCAATCCGCGCCGAATCCCACGCGCCGCCACTGCCAGGGAGCATGTCGCCACCGCGCGGAGGAGAGGGGCCCGCCGCCGCCGTCCCCGGAGCCTTGCCCGCGGAGATCCTGGCAGCGGCGGGGAGAGGGAGCAGGGGAGAGGAGGGCTCGCCCGCCGGCGGGATGCGGCGCCGCCCGAGCCGCCTGTGTAGGCGACGCGGGGGCCGAGCGGTCGAGATGTCGTTTACGTAGCAGATCACATACATACATACATACATGGGACTATGGTGTCGGATGATCACATGCAGCGCCGCAGCTGACGTGCTTCTGCTGCATTAACTAGCTAGCTGCTATCTATCCAGACCATGCAGAAATATGTATGGAAAACAAACAATCGCATCAAACGTCTGCCCTCTCTTGTCCGCAGCTCCTGACCGATGCTGCTCCCGTCATGCATGCGCAGCCAGTTTCCCTTGCCCACACACCCGGCGACCTCGTGAACAGAATATAATGAGAAAAAATCAGACCGATAAAAAAAAAAAGTAGAGATGAGAGAGAATAGGAGGGAATTGTCTACTTTTGCCGCGGCTGGCTGCATGAGCATACAGTACAGTGATAAGCTTGTATGCCTGAGTAGACGTTGCGCTGCGAAGAACTGCAGGACCTTGCACCTGTAGCTGATCATCAAGACACGCACTGAGTAGGTTGCTGTCAGCTAGGGGCGTAGGAGAGTATATATATCCTCGACTCACTCGTGATAGGGGAGCGTCTTGCCTTGAGATATGATTGCAACGATGAGGACGCGCGCGCGAGCATCTTTGTGTGGCCTCCTCGATGACTCCTGGCTTGGCCACGCTAGCGTCTCCCGACCCCCGAGAGCGCTTCCTGGGCTAGGAAGGCCTTTTGGGCCAACATTGGGGGACAAATGGGTCAAAACAGCGATTTCAGTCAAAATTTATCAAAATATGAAGGTTTACCAAAAAAACACATGGATTTCTTCACGAACGTTTCGAATATATCTTTTTGACAATTCTTTAGAGCAAAAATCCGCTTCTTTTGACAAAATCATAACAATAAAACAACATAATTAACTCAAATGAACACGAGCAAAAGAAAAAAACACAAAAGCATGAGAAAAACTTAAGTTACATGAGAAATGAAATTAAACTTCATAATAAGACATTGGGGCCTGGCGTCTCATCCATTAGCATGCAGTGGCGTGACATCTTCATCCTCCATCGATCAGTGCCCACACCGACCGATCTCGCCATGTTTACAATCCAGAAGCGCCGCGCTCGTTCCTGTCCCGTTGGCAGAGAAGCGAGTCTATCGAGTCATGACCTAGATGATGACGCGTCTATCGAGTCGAGTCAGAGATAGTAGACCAGACCCGGGTGGTCTGGTCTTGGATCGATCGATCGCCCCAGGTGCTCCGGTCAGGTCACGCGTGCATGGCAGTGGCAGACACGATCGAGCTCACCCGGCCGGGGAATCAATCCCGTAATCGATCGAGTGGCAACGTGCGGTGCTGATTTCGCTCGGCCCAGTCGAACGTATCATCGCGTCCTTGACCCAGATTAGCGGACGCATGCAGGGCGTGCGATTGCACTGTCTCAGAGTGGCCCGGACTGTCACGTCTCGATCTGGCCTGGCCGTGCGTGATACTGTACGATATAACGCACCCGTACTTGTCTGCGTACGTGCTGATCGATACGCGATCTGATCCACCGTACATTAATTATGCTTCTGTCGCGTTGCGTTCCTACGGCTCGCTCGTGTTATGGTCAACTAAGAATTTCCAAGTCGTGCTACGGTAAAGATATGCCAAAGTGAGCCCTGGGCTCCGCCGAGAGAGTTTTGTCGAAAATGCAAAACAAGTACAACCTCCGATCCATATTAATGGACTCAACTTTATCTAGATACGGATATATCTAGTTAAGTGTTTAGACTAGATGTATCCGTATCTAGACAATGTTAGAGACCATTAATATGGATCGGAGGGAGTACGTACTCTCTTCAATTGGAAATGGTTGACGTGGATTTGATTTGCCAAACTATGAATGTATCTATAAAGTAAAATATGTCTAGATACATCCATATTTAGACAAATACTCTCTCCGTTCCAAAATACTTGACGTGGTGTAAATACGTATATATCCACAAACTAAATATGTATACAAATATCTATATTTAGACAAACATAAGTCATGTATTTTTGAAATGGAGTGAGTATGCGTTAATTATTTTCAATCGGATGAGTATTTTAAAACTCAAGAACACCAAAAAACAATGCACATGAGGAGCGGAGGCAAGGATGGCATTGGAGGGGGCCCAACCTGGTAAAAGTAAATTTGGGGTGTGTGTAATCTACTACCTCCGATCCGTTAAAATTGTCGCCAAAAATCAATCTCACACATACATGTCGTACGTACAGCGTGCGACGGTTTATTCAGATCAGAGGGAGTAATCTAAATCAATCTTATATGTCTAAATAAAATCTTGTTGTGCATGGCATGGGGTGGGGTAGGGGGGGGGGGGGGGGGGGGGGGGGGGGGGGGGGGGGGGGGGGGGGGGGGGGGGGGGGGGGGGGGGGGGGGGGGGGGGGGGGGGGGGGGGGGGGGGGGGGGGGGGGGGGGGGGGGGGGGGGGGGGGGGGGGGGGGAGGGGGGGGGGGGGGCAAAGGCCCCTTATGCCACATCAGAAGCGAATCAAAGAGAAAACAAGTATCGTTTAAAAAAGTGAACCGACGGCTACAATCACAATTTAAGAACCAACCGACGAAGATTATATTAACGGGGAAGTTTTGGGGATGACCTGACTAGCAACTCTTGGACAAGGGACAGGCAGTGGCAAGAATGGATAGGGTCATCGCTCCCCACACCCGAGAGACGAACAACCCGCCGACATAAGAGGACAGACATGGTTGGGGACAGAATGAGTGTGACACGAGGGCCAACATGGTGGATGCGGAGGACTCGACGAATGTCTCATTTCTGGTTTGGGCAGCCTGCCTTCGAAGGCAGGAACAACAGACGACTTGTAATCCTAGCTGAGGTCCCGGGAGTTGTATTGAACCAAGGAGGGGAGGGGGCGAAGTGATGGTCAAGATGGTGAGATTTAAGGGAAATAAACGATGGGTTGTTGCATATGTAAGGATGACATTTGTTTGTAAATGGCCAGACTTTTCCATAGCCGTGGCTCCCTCTCTCTGGACTCAGGCGGGCCAAAGCGGGGCCGATGTATGAGGTGGACTCAGGTTAATTTACCAGGATGTAAAGTCAAAATACACGGCTGAGGTTTATCGATCCAGTAGGACTTGGAGAAGGCTTCGGAAGTTGTCTCCCTCCCCCTGGCGCTAGGAGGTAAACGTGGACCTGCGCACACACACGAACAAACTACTTTGCCCCAACGAAACATAGAGGTTGTCAATCTCTCCAGCTTGCTGATCACAAAAAATTAAATATATGTGTGTGAAATAATATGAGAGCAAAAATGACCATCGAGCAAATGACTTAGTAAAAGCTATTAAAACGGTTGTAAACAATATAGAAAAATAGGACCGGGGTACACAGTTCGCAAGTGACGTCTCTCCAAAAGATAAACATATTGGGTAAACAAATTACAGCTAGCCAATTGATAAGCATGTGCGCAACACAATACTATCATGACACAAAGTTCACCGTTTCATCTAATATGGGCATTACGACAAAATACATAGACCGTTAGCCAACTGTATCTATGACTAATAATCCACCCAGGATCGCTATCCAGTCTGTCACCCGAAAGTATTAAGTTGCAAGTAACAGATAATTGCAATAATCCTGGTGCGTAATGTAAGCAATGGTTACAACATATAGCAGTAAACACCGCTGTTTTATCGCTAGTAGCAACAACACATCTCAAGTCTTAATCGTTCTGTCAACTCGAGCTCAGACAAGAGAGGCATGAACCCACTATCTAGCATAAATACCATCTCTAAGATACAAGCAATTACTTCGGCCAAAGCATCCACAAGCATCGGAGAGCATGCAAGATCATAAATAAAACATATTATAAATAAACTGAACAATAATGTCATGACTCTATAATTTATCGGATCCCCGCAAACACAACATGTAGCATTACAAATAGATGATCTTGATCATGTTAGGCAGCTCACAAGATCTAAACAATGGAGTACAAGAGAGAGACAACCATCTAGCTACTGTCATGGACCCGTAATCCCGTGGTGGACTACTCACGCATCACTCCAAAGGCAAGCATGGTGGTGTAGATGCCTCCGGTGACGATCTCCCCCTCCGGCAGGGTGCCGAAAGAGCTTCAGAACCCTCCCAATTTAGGGTTGGCGACGGCGGCGGACTCGGATGTTTTCTGAAAAATATGATCGGGTACGGAATATAATTTATAGGCGAAAGGGCAACTCGGGGAGACGCCCGAGGCGCCCAGGTGGGCCCCAGCCACGGCCCCCCTTGGACCGCGCCTGGGGGGCGTCTGGCGCCTGTGGGCCCCCCTACAGGTGTCATTAATTATAAATTTCTCTCCAGGTCTTAGCAAGTTGTTGTAGATAAACGTATCTATTTGGTACAGTATTTTGTAAACTATAATAGGATCGTATCACTTTCTTACACTTAGGTAGAAGGATTCTCATGCACAAATATATATAGGTCTGAATAAGCATCAGCATAATAATCTCCACTGAGTATACAATAACATATTAGTGTGAGCATATCTTTTATCTGTGAGTATGAAAGAGGTTGAACCATTTGCTTAAGTGACAACAAGGCATCCCATGTCCAATCGAATCTGTCGGCCCGCGATCGAGTAGCTTCCTTTACAAGTTTTCATATTTTTGAATGAACGGGCATACTTGCTATTAAAAAAACTAAATATTACATCGAAAGTGTGAACTAAAAATTTGGGTTATGTCAATGTTTTTCTAATTAATTTGTTTCTTTTTTCAACCTGTTGCAACGCACGGGCATTTTGCTAGTAATAATAACTAGCAAGAAAATAATATCATATTTTTAGGTAGGGGCAGTGATTAATCTACCTAGGCTACGGTGAATCAAGACTCGATCGATCCCGAGTTTTGGATCGCGCTAAGCGCGTACGGAAGTCTCACGTCCGAACCTATTTTATCTACCCTGTTCACAGCCAACCAGAACACAGCATGCTCCTACTCCTACCTAATCTACTTATGCTCCATTTCAAAAATCAAGCAGAAGGCGTGTTGGTGGCAAGAAGTCCAAGTAAAAAACTTCAGAAAACAGAGCGCGAAATTCAGTTCAAATCGCGTGACGACAAGAAAGCAGTTCGAGTCTGGAACCCCGTCTACCGATTCGATCGGCGAAGGAATATTCTCCCTTTCCAGTGGCGGAGCCAGGATTCAAACTCTGTGATGTCAACTTTACTTATGTAAGAAAAATTTCTTTTGAGAGCACATCGTATGTAGACAAATTAAATAGGAGCACAAAAATTGAACTTTATTGCAACATAATCATGGTAGGATTCCTTTGCGATCATGCTTACTTTGATAGGTATACATAATAGCATCGGTACTAATAAACTGAAATATATCAGTTTCAACATAGGTAATGAGACAATGATATAAGAAATCATCGCATATTCTATTGCGCAAATCAGTCTTGATAATTTTCATTGCAGAAAATGCTCTCTCAACTGTTGCCGTCGCGACCGGCAGAATCAATGCTAGTTTCACCAAAAAAAATACCAGGGGAAAACTTGTATGCTTCTTTGTCTCAACTAGTTTTCGGCAAAGATCACTAACCCCTTTCAGATTGGAGAGTCTTGAATCATCACGAAAATTTTCAATAAAGTTGTCAAGCTGGACGCTAAGCTCTTCCATCTTGCTTTCACTTTCAAAATCATCAGGATATAGCTGAGCCATTGCCAATACTTTTCCTTTTTCGAAATTAGAGAACGAATCTGAAGGATCCAAACAAGCCATCCCAAGTAGCAAGGTTGTGCTGCTCTCACTAAAGCGGTCATCCAGCTCTACACGCAATAGATCAATGACATCATACATGATCCTTTGATAGTAATTCATTTTCTACGGTTGAGCGTGGCCTTGCGTTGCTATTAACCAGCACCCTTTTCAAAGCAGCTCTAGGATCAACAGGAGTCTGTAACAGTGGGGGATTTTTTTTTCCCTTCCCTAACTGGTGGTTCGATGCTTTATAAAAGCAGGGCTCCTTGAGCCTCTTCTCAAAAAAAAAAAAATCAACAGGAGTCTGTACCTCATTTTCAGCTCCTCTACGTGAAGAATTTTCAGCATTTGGCTCTGACTGCCATCGTTTTACAAACTTGTCCATTTACCAAACTTCAGTCCTGACATAAAAAAGCTACTGCCATAAGAAAAAACACTAATACAGTATAGTGCACACATAATTCTTACAGAATTAGAAAGTTTAGATTCGTATTGCTCATACAAGAATTGATCAATATTTCTGAATCTCTAAATTGAACTAATCTGCTGAAAATTTGAAGAAAAGGAAATCAAAACTTACAATAAAAGGGGAAGGGCCTCGTCCTGTTGTTGTGAACATAGACGGACGAACTGACGGCGCGTCGAGATAGACGAATCCAGAATGTGGTGGTGCCTGGCCGGTGATCGCCGAGGTGGCCGTGCGACTGATCGCCGCCTCGCCGGAGAACCAGAGTGGCAGAGTAGGTCCTGCCCGAGGAGCGAATTCCGGGCACGGGCAGCAGGCGACCTTATCTCTCGGTGCTACCGGAGACAGAGACGAAGTTCCTCCGCATGGCGTGGCTCCTAATTCGGCTTACAGATCGATTTTGCGATTTGGGGAATTTACACGGGAAGTTGAAGCGGAAGAGAAGAAGTCGAGAGCGCTGCGCATCGTGGACTGATCGTGGGTGATTCAGGAATCTAATTGAGCCTGGTTCGGTTGTTTTGCTATATGGGCCTTACTGATAACACACAACTGGGCCTGTGATGTCAATTTCTGTATATTTTTTTGTCCAGCAGGGAAGTATGGATATGCGGGGTTGATCGATTTGCAAAAAACCTATGTAGTCGCATGACTACACAGCTATAACGTGGCTCCGCCGCTGTCCCTTTCGGCTCGCTGCTTAGCTGTGACTCGTGACTTGGACCGGAGTAAATTGCCCACTGGATCCGTCGAGATCCAAAGCCGGAACTGTCGTCGCGTCGCACCGGCCCAGCCGAGCGTCGTCAAAGTCGCCGGTCTTCGCCCCGCCGGCACTGACGCACAGGCACAGCGCGAGCCACGTTAAGAGACTTGACTGGGAAGGGAAGCACAAGCAGCTATCGCCAGCGTCTCTGTCCAGTGTCCAAGAGCAACGGGATCTTGAGATCTTCTTCACCCGGTGCATGTCCTCTCTTTAGTAAAAAAACATATACTCCCTCCTATCCGAAAATACTGTCGGAGATTTAGTGTTGAAATGTAAGTTATATTCCTACGACACTTAATCCGGATTGGAGGGAGTATAACGTTGCATGCAGTCAGTGGCGGAGCGTGAGCAAAATACAAGACGGGGCCAATTCCATAGGAAATAGCAAATAAGCATAAAAATGGGGCAAGTCTTCGAACAAATATATATATTTTTAGATGGCAATATCGTATGATATATAGCTATCTTTTTCACGCAAATACAATTGATATAACTGGTTTGAATAAACCTGGGAATTGCGGACAAAGAATTTTTTGATGCTCCAAAATAAAGAACGCATATAATGACCAAAAAGCAACTAAGTATGGTCAAAAACTAGCTAGAGCACTTCGGTTATTCTTAGGTTTGAAATCAGCAATTATATCTTCATATGAAATTTTTGAAGCGATTTCCCGTTCTTTTAAAAAGATACGGCATGTTTTGTTGCTTCCCCATTGCTACCTAAATCCAAAAAATGCATCAATTGAGCGGCGCCAAGGGAAATAAATAAGATCTGCTATTGCTAGTACTGCAGGACGGACTGCAATCAGGAAATTAAAAACTAGAAATTGCATCTAGGAAAACTGCATCTAGGAAAACTACATCTAGGAAATTAGAGAGGAGCGGGGCTGTGTTGGGTGAGGATTGAAGCGTACCTGGCCGCTGGGTGAAGCCCTGAAGAGTGGGCGGGGCAATGGAGTAAATATTGCCATCGCCTTCTCCGCTTCGGTCCCGGGTAATCGCGGGCTAGGGCTGGGTCGCTCTGCCGTCGCTGACTCGCAGCGCCGCCACTGCCAAGGAGAGGGAGAAGGAGGAGGATCGCGGCGCCAAGCAAGAGGATCAGCTGGCAGGACCTAGCGATTCAGCGAAATTGCCATGGAGGGCCGCGGACGCGTGAGGGACTCACGGCAGGCTGTTTTCTCTCCTCGATCTGTGGTCGAACTGGGAAAAGCAGAAGAGATATTGGGCTTTTTGTGCTAATGGGCTGAGTTAGAGAGGCAGCCTACCTAGTAAAATGAAATTACACTTTGGGAAGGGGGGGGGGGGGGGGTGTGAGGACCCCGGATTAGCTATCCGAGATACTCGTTATGTTTCTTGCAACAATCCCATGATCAGTCTGTTGTTGCACATAACTCGAATTGGCATCACAGGACATCCATAAATACCGAATAAATATACTTACGTGATTGAAGTCATAGGCTTCAACAGGACTTGCAGCGGAAATCACCAAACAACGGGAGCCCAAATCATTCGCCTTAACCCTACAGGCAGCTGACTGGGAAGCGCCTTAGTTCGCAAAGACGCCAGTGAACTCCTCTTCTTCGAACTGCTCCTCTTTAAAATCTGGCTAAGACAATAGCCAGGGACGAAACCAATATGAGTACATTTGATTGTACTCGCAAACTACCCAACTTGCGCATGCACTAGTTTTGATGATCTTTAAAACCTTTAGTTTTAGAAAAACATCTCTATATCTTTATTGAAAAAGAGAAGAGTAGATCTTATATCCTTGTTGAAGGCAAAATATTTTGAAAAGTAGTTTCTCCATATCTTGGTTGGAAACAAACCCTTTGGAAAAATAGTTTTCTCACCATGTTTGTTGAAAAAGGGTAAGAAGTCTTTTTAAACCTTTTTCTCGAAAATATCCCTTTGGTTAAAAAGGTAAGAAATCTCTTTTAAAGCCTTTTTCCTCGAAAATCACCATCTTGTCCATTTTTCCAAAACTCTTCCTTTTCCGATCATAGCCCCTTCAGGGTCACTCATTTTCCAGCAACCTCATACCAACTTATTGGAACAGGTATGAAACGTCATCTCCACTTCAATTTCATTTTAAACCGAAACACTTTTCAAAACTTGCAAAGCTTGCACATGGTCTTAGTAGTTCTTCCCAACTGTCCATATCCGAGGACTCGGCTATTCGAATAGTTTTACCCTCTGCAGAGGTAGCACGCTTTTCCCACATCCATCCGGCAACTCATCGTGTCAGCCACGTCCCGCCATACAAGGTGTATGCGAAGTTGAGTTTCCGGCCATAGCCTGTCCTTTGCTCATGCTAGTATAGGATCCTACCGCTACGAAACCGGTTCCATCGACACTTAAATCCATGACCGTCGGAAACTAAGTGTGAGGACTTCGTAGTTCTGCCCGGCGAATTTTAATGGCCCTACAAATCCTCTACTCCAATTCATACATACCAACTCAGCTGGCAGTCTTCTCTTTAGAGGACCCGGGTCAGGGGCAGGTCACCAAACCATCCCCTCATGGAACGAGGTCATCCTCGTTGTTGAGGCATCCAGTACTAACACGAGCAAATTGTATGACTACGCCCTTGCCCATATGTGGGTAAATATGGTCGCACAGATTTTCGGTTGGGGATGTAAGTACAAGGACACAATGTGCATTTTCATAAACATCACCATACTCCATTTCTCCATTTCATCACCGACATCTCGGCATACCATAATTCATCCAAGGATTTTCAAAGGAGTTCTGAATAAACAATGTTTTTCCCATCCTATAGTTTTATATAAACAAACTGATATTTCCACATAGAGTGGCAAAATAGTTTTTCATATACTTTTGAAAAGGCTTTCAAAATCATTTCCAATTTTCATAGCAAAATACTTTTAACCAAAACTTGGGTGGATCGTAATCTCACCAAGAGAGTTTCATAGAAAGCTGTTGAGTAAAAACAAATACATTTAGAAATTACTGCACACGACTAACACCTCTATATCGGGTGTCGCACTAATGTACTTGTATTTTGGAAAAAGGGTTTTCAAAATCATAGCTTTAGTGGCAAACACCACATAAATCACTTATGCTCTTTATACGTAAAACATGTGAATCAAAATAGATGTATATAGATGCAAGCTAAGTGAAGTAGCTTGCCTTGCTCAAAGTGGTACTGCTCCTGATCTTCTGGTTCAATAAACTCTCCTTCCTTGATAACTCCGGCAACGTTCTCGTCTAAACGTTAAACAAGCAATACAAACAATCACTACACTAACTCAATCAATATCACAGCATTACAATCTTTAGATGCTATAGATAGCCACTGCATATCAAGCAACACAATGTGGTTTCAATTTAATTGAATTAACCTTTATTTAATTATTTTCAAACTATGGCAGAAACTGGTTGTACACTGTTTAATTCACCACTTATTCTAGGTTGGTCAAAAATCCAAACTAAGCCTCTATGGATAGCTACTGATGTGTAGAAGACAACCCAATTGGATTGAGGTCATTTGGGGTTATCAAACTCTCTACACAAAAGCTTTAATCCAGAAACTTATTACTCAAGTTTTAGCTACCATTTAATTTATGTTGCTTTAGAAATTAAATCCTTTTAGGGGTGACTAACCTTGGCTAAATGTGATCTAACAAAATTGGTTTTAGCTCAATTGGATTTACCATTAATTTTCTATAATTGTTTTAGTCCAGAAAGGCCTTCTTCTAATTAATCTGATGCTAATTAATTAATAAAGATCAGTTAATTCTACCAATTAGGAGAGCTAAAATATGACAGTACCAAGCTAACAAAATTGGTTTCAAGTTATTTGGACTAATATAACTCCAGGAACAAATAGTTTGGTGTTTTAAACCTTCTGGAGCACTTTTATTAATACACTTTTAGTGTTCAACCAAATGAGATGAGACAACTTTGGTGAGTTAAAGAATTTCATAAGCTTTCCAGATCATTTGAGTTTGATTTATTTGGATTCCTAAATCACGAGATATTGAATTTCAAAGTTCATACCAGTACTGAAATCTTCTGGAATTTAAATTAGAATCTAATGATTTGGATAATGTTGAAATATGACATGTGGGGCCTACACGTCAGTGACTCAACGGAAAACTGTTCCCGCGTCGGAAAAGTTAAAAGTCTGATGTGTGGGGTCCACACGTCAGCGTGTCATTTACCGGAAGCGGTTACGTGACCGCGGTCTCTAATCCTACGGCTAAGGAGTGATGACAACGGCGACGACCGGCGCCGTGGCTCCGGCGACGACGAGGTGGTTCAAGGCTCACCTAGGGGGCTCGGTTGGAAGCGGCGAGGACGTGATCGACGGCGGAGGTTCGGGGAAGGTCGCTGGAGGACGGGTGCTCGCTGGGGCGGTCCGGTTCGTCGGCGGCGAGCTCCGCAGCTTCCTCGGCCGTGCTCCAACTCCGGCGAGTCCCCTGCGTCGCTTCTGGGCACGAAAAAAAGAGGAGTGAGTGCGGGAGGGTGCGGTGGTAATGGTGAGGCTGTTGCGGTGCAGAGAAGAGAGAGGGGAGAGGCAGCACGGCGCGGCCGTGATCGAACCTCTTCTTCGGTGAGGCAGTGCACAGCCGAGCTTGTGCACGATGGCTGTGGTGGCGTGCTCGCCCTCCTGGCGATGCACGGGGTGTGAGGGGGGTGTGGGGGGAAGTGCTGGCGATGTGTGGAGAAGAGAGGGGGTGTGCGGGGTGGTTTTTATAGCGGAGCTCTCTCACGGCCATCAATGGCACGGAAGTGCAGAGGGGGTAGGAGAGGTGCGGGGTCCGTCTGGAGGTGCCTGGGAGGTCGCTGGAAGCTAGGGGGTGCTGCAGAGGTGGGTCGGGTGGTCGGGGGGGGGGGGGGGAGCAGAGGTGGCGTGCGAGCTCCGGTGCCGTGCTCTGTTCGCCATGGCGTACGGCGAGCACGGGCGCGTGCACTGGAGGCGTAGGGTGTGGTAGGGTTCACCGAAGGGGGCTGTGGTGCTCGTGGGCGTTGCGGTGAAGCAGGTGGAACACGAGGGGCAAGGTGGAGCAGTGCGGAGGCGTGCGGTGCTCTCCGTTGACCTTGGTGTCGCCATGACGCGCGGCGCGCTCTGGCACGGACGGTGTGCACGCAAGAGGGCTTCTGCGGCGGTGCGGTCCCGTCGGGCAGGAGCAGAGGGATGCGTGGAGGGCGGTGGACATGGCGCGGCGTTGCCTCGGGGTCGCGTCGGCCTCCTCCACGGAGGTGACCCGTGCGGCAGAGCACCGAGGACGGCAATGGCGTGGCGCCTCTTGCACTCCACCTCTGGGGTCAACTAGCTTGTTTCCTTCGCCTCCTTCGAGTGAGGGAGAAGTGGACGGAGTGGGGGCTAGGGGAGTGCTGGATTGCACCGAATTGACCTCCAATTCTTGGATTGAAAATTCGGTTTGGGAAGAACACAGTGACGCCCACAATGTGTTCGATCTAATTCCCGAACCAACTTCAAATTTTTGATTTCTGAAATTTATTTTCATAATTTGCTTCAATTTGTTTTATCTAGGTTTGTTGTGCTGTTTAGAACTTTATTAGGCCAGTGCAACATAGCACAATTCTTGATTTAGAAAAGATAAAGAAGATATTTGATATTGGATTTGGACTTTTGGAAATATTTTAATTGAGAGAGGTAAGTTGCAAGAATTAAGTGGGAATGATCAGACTACCATTCCACTGAAGTTTTGTTTGGAAACAATTTCTCCCTTTGAAATATTTTTGTGTCATAATCTTAATAACCCCTAAAGGTTAAAGAAGGGATTTTGGAATTTGACAAATTGAAATATCTTTGTAATTTGGGAAATTAGATATTTTGAGGAGAGAGTAATATGACAATGAGATGGTTATTAGTGCATCTCATTCCTGGATTTTATAAGATAAAATAATTGTTATAGCAAAAATAGGGGTATGGATAGGGAAGGAAATTAAATAAGACCCTTTTCTTTTAGTTAGTGTTTTTATTGGAAGTGTGTGAATAATCAAGTCACCTTCCAATTGTTGTCAGGGGTGTTTGAGTGTTTTCAAGCACAGTTGAACAATTAACCACACAGGCAATCAATTTGGCAGGAAATAACAACCAACACTAGACAACTATTTATAAATTCTTAACCAGGTTTTTAATCACTCAGACAAGTGGTGGGGTGGTGATCAAGTATCATCCTGACAAGAATAATGTAGGGAAAAGTTTAACTCCATAATTTGATATTTTTCCAAAGGGTTGCTAAAATATATGGGCAACAAAACTTCCCACCTTTATTGTTTTCCAAGGAATAAAAGTGTGAGTTTAAGATAAGGGCTACCAATACAAGGGAAATAGCAAGGTTGGAGATAGTATATAGATCTCCATATTTTTGGAAACAATTAATTTTGAAAGTACTTTTGTTTTCTCAAAGAGTAGGTATTTTGGTTGTTGCTAAACAAAGCATCCTTTGAAAATAAGTTGGTCCAAAAAAGAGTAGAGAAGATGTATGGAATATTTTGTTCTTGTCATAACATGATCACCAAGTTTAATATATATTTATATTGGTTGGGTCTTAGATTTACTAGTCAAACAACTCAAACAACAAGTACACTAGTTCAAACATAGCAATGGGAAGGAAAACACAATCATCAGCAAAACATTTCAAAAAGTTTTTTGTTGGTTCTGAATTTTGGGGTCTGGTAAAACTAAGTTTTTCTTGGTTCCAAAATTTGGGATGTTACAGATCATTCCCCCTTAAAAATAAATCTCGTCCTCGAGATTTGCCCGGGGGTACAGGGGGTACGAGGGCACATGTTTCGGAAGATGCAGGGTTTCTTTTATACAAAAATATCCGTGCCATCAATAATTGGCTTTTAGACACAGTGGGATGGGAATATCTACAACCATCATTTTTTTTTTTGGCAAAGGCGAGGGATACGGTCTCGAATAAAGAATAGAAGGACACGGGGATTGTCTGCTTACTCAATGGCATGTGGGACCAGGGTCCACCTGTCAGCCTCTTCTTCTTTTCTCTCTACTTCTTCCTCGCTGCGCTTTCTCCGCACACACCCACTCTCAGTGCGCAGAGCACTCCTCTGTGACACTGCTGCGCGTGCGGTCCGTCGATGTAGCGGCAGACACGGCTTTGGGACACGACGCCTAGATGGTTTCGCGCCATTAGGGCGAGTACTGCTCGGGATTCCTCCCCCTTTCCCGCGCAAAGCGGTGTCGGGAGCGGCATCCGAGCTCTGGTTATAAATTAGTAACCTTCGAAAACATTTCTCCTATCGTATTGTCACCATGGGCTTCATTAGTGCTTTCTTCAGAGCCTACGTCGATATGATGGAGGATGCGGGCTTCATCATCTTCGTGCTCTTCGTGTTCTTGATTTCGATGGTGTATACCATGCTGTTCGTGGCAGTGGTCCTCCTAGCCGTGGCCTTGTGTAATTTGTGGTCTGGCGCTGGGGCTGGTGCTGCGATGGAGGAGCAGGCTGCGGCGGGGGAGCAAGCTGTGCCGCCGGTGGCTGAGGTGGCTGTTCTTCGGCTGGAGGTGAGCAGGCTGCTCGAGCGTCCGTCGCCGTCGCGCGGCACGTGACGCGGCTTCAGGGGAGCCAGGCTCATCTTCTAGCAGTGCCGTGGGGCGTGAGAGCGAGTAGAAATTTCTGGAGTGCCTTTGCATCCGCACTGAGTAGTTGCAGTGTTCTTCGTTAGGGTAGAGTTTGTATCCTTTGATTCTGAAAATTTCCCTTCTGTATTGATCTCCGTGGTTGTATCAAACTTGTCTTCGCTGATGAACTGGAACAAGATTTGCATTTTCGAAATTTTCTTGGTTGCCATAACTCTGGTCTTGCAGCAATCATAGAGGTGCAGAGGTACGGGTATTCAGATAGGAGAGCTTGCTACTTAGAAAATGTCTCGGTAGAGTATAACCTTGCAGGTGGCACATGGTTTATCCCAATTGGGAAATCCATAAATAACACTGGGTAGGTAGTTTTTCAAACCTACACACGAGTTAACATCAAGTGAGCGGGGCACCGTTGTTACAGTGTCTCCTCAAATACTTCCACTTAATGATTAACTGGTGCAACACACCCAAAATATTTCGCTCATTAGAAAATAATGGTATTTGATTTTGGGGTTAAAACTCAGGTGACATAGGTGATATCTAAAGAATTAAAGAAAGAAATGGGATTTGAAATATAGGTTCTTGAAGAAAATATTTGGGAGAGGAAAGTAATATGAATAAGTTGAGAGTGATTATATTATCACTTCTCTGGGAAAATAGTAATTTCTAGGGTTGAGAAGGTCACAAGTCAAACTGTGTAGCTGTTTCCCATTTTATTTTTGGGTTCAAGATTTTTAATTCACTCCAACATGCAACACAAATAATCAATGAACAATCAACACACCCTATGACTTGTTTCCAAGTCAACATAATTAACAAGAAGATCAAGTACCAAGTTTTATCATGAGCTGATTTGACATCAACCAAACAGCTTACAGCAACTTACACAACACCAACAACAAACAAGCAAACAACTTTGCCGCCTCTCTCCTACTAACCTACAAGCACAGATCAGGCTAACTAAGCATGGGTTCTACTCCGCTTGACGGCCTCTGGTTGTCGGTGGAGCGTGGCCGAGACAAAGAGTGGTGTTCACATCTCTATCTTCGGGGGTGGAGATCTACAGGCACACCTCCGAGGATTAAACCTTGCTCTTGGGGGTGCTGCTAAACTCGGGCTAGTGCTTGTGCCACAGATGCATCAAGACTATGTCAGCCCAGTAAGAACCAGGGTGTACTGGGCCAGGCCTCTATAACCCTCAACACTCGGCGAGTGAATCTCGCTAAGGACCAGGCCTGCAAGCCTGGGGTGCCCGCGGGGCAGAATCGCCTCGCGGAGGCCTGAGGAGGCAGCTAGGGCCTGTGGAGCCTCTACTCCGCTGCCTCCTCTCCAAGGAAGTTTTCCCTGAAGGGAAGTCAACGCAGAATCCTCCACAGGGCGTTCCCGCCCACGCGAGGGTTCCTTCACTGTAAAGCAAGCTCTGCGGAGCGCACATGGCTTCCGCAGTGGCCGCAGAGTGACCGCGCCTCTGCGCAGGTGACGACGGAGCTACAGTCCCACTTTGGTGATAAAGGAGTCAACAAAGCAGGGGCAACGGCGCAGACCACCAAGCTTTCCTCTTTGGTGATAAGGGAGCAGGCCGGCGCTACGCGCCAAACGCGACGTCACCGTGGGGACTTCCCCGCTCCTCTGCGGCGGCAGCTGGCCGTCCTGGATGGACGGCGGCCTCTCTGCTGCGGCCTCAGCTTTTGTGCCCATGGACCGCGCTCATGGACGCCCAAGCAGCGGTGCACCGTGCTCCCGACCGTTGTCGCCATGTGGTAGCCCTCCGCTGCACAAGGACAGGGAGGAGGCCCGGGGCGCTATAAAAGGAGCTGGTGCACCACCCTAAGGGGGATCGAACACATTTTACTCCTAGTCTAGCTACTTGCGCGCAAGGGAGAAGAAGACAGTAGTTTCCCTCCCCTTGTACGCGCCATTGCCACAACTGTGCCCTCGGCAAGCACGCTGTACTGTAACCTCTACAAGCAGCAATACAGACAGGCAGGACGTAGCGGTTTTACCTCCACAAGAGGGCCGTGAACCTGGGTACGCGCCGTGTCTCTCTCTGCCGTGATGTCCCTCCTCAGGCACGACGAGCAGCGTCGCCGCGCCGGATGAGGGTTGATTGACGTCGTGTTCAGCCCCTTACACGAACTCTCTTCGCGAGTGTGACTGCCCCTGTTTCGTGGGAGTCATTCTCCGACAATTGGCGCGCCAGGTAGGGGGCTGAGGCGCGCATTCAACCTCCATCGACCTCAACGCCATGGCGGACACTCGCGCTGCTCGCGCCAACCGGCGCGCGTCAGGCCGAGCTGAGACCGAGCCCGTCGTCCACGCCGCCAGGCCACGCGGCCGTCCGCGCACCAACCGCGCTTCGGGGCGCACTACTGCGGAGCCACGCGTGGAGCACCCCGAGGATGAGGACGACCGCTACGACGAAGACGTCGACCACGAGCACAGCGAGGACGCTGAGTCCTCGCATCCATCTCGGCGCCAAAGCGCGTCCACGCTTGGACGCCCGGCGCCCAGCCCAAACACTGCGCTGCTCATGGCAGCAGAGCTCTTCCGCTACCGCCCCACCGCCGAGGCGCACGACAACTGGCTTGGCCGTCTCCAGCACCTCGTCGACATCGCGGCTGCGCCGCGCGCGGTTCCAGCACCTTCGCGCTCCCTGGTGCACCACAACTCCGGGCGCGCAGGCACCGCCGCGCATGGAGCGCCTCCGCCTCCGCCTCCGCCAGGACCACCTCCGGCTGCGGCAAACAAAGCCGCCTCTCACGCGTCCTCGCCGCATGATTGTCAAATCGTGCAGCGGACGCCGCCGGACGCGCGGGTGGAGATGGAGCGCCAGCGGGACCTCCAGAAGCGCATCGTCGAGGAAATTGGCCAGGCCGGGCGCCAAAACCGCAGAGCTCTCCAGGGCGGTGTGGCCACGTACGCCACTGGCTGCACGGCCTTCACCCGCAACCTGCGCCGCGTCGTCTGGCCGCAGAAGTTCAGGCCAGACCTCCCCAAGGGCTACGATGGCACGAACAACCCCATCGAGTTCCTGCAGCTCTACACCACCTCCATCCAGCTGCGGGAGGAGACGACAAGGTCATGGCGAACTGGTTCTCGCACGCCCTCAGGGACTCTGCCCTGTCGTGGCTCCTGAACCTCCCTGAGGACTCCATCGACTCCTGGGAGGACCTCTGCAAGCAGTTCGTTGCGAACTTCAAGGGCACGTACGAGCGCGCCCTCACCTACAACGACCTGCGCGCCGTACGCCAGAAGTCTGGCGAGACTCTCCGCAAGTACATCCAGCGCTTCAGCCAAGTCCGCAACAAAATCCCCAACATCCCTGACTCGCACGTCATTGCTGCCTTCAGAGAGGGCGTCACCAACCGCAGGATGCTTGAGAAGCTCGGCATTCACGATACCCTCTCCTCTGTCGTGAAGCTCTTCGACATCGCAGACAAGTGTGCCAAGGCTGAAGAGGGTCTCCTCTTCACCAAGGTGGCCTCTGCAGATGACCCCCAGAGGGATCCAAGGCCCACAAGAAGCGTGACGAGACCAAGCGCAAGCCTACTGCTGTGCTGGCTGCTGAGCCCGGCGCTAAGCACGCTCGAGAGGACTCTGCAGAGGATGGCGAGAAGAAGATCGACAACCGTCCCTTCTGCATCTACCACAACAGGCGCGGCCACGCGACAGAGAACTGTTACGACCTCAAGCAACTGAGCAAGAAGCGCGAGCAGGAAGAAGGCAGCGGTGGTCGCGGCAGAGGCCGTAACTACCGCAAGGGCGGACGCAAAGGTGGCTACCAGAAGCCTCAAGGGACTCAGGCCAACGCCGCTGAGAAGAACAACAATCTCCCTGACGAGGAGCCTGGGGGCTACCAGGCCCCTAGAGGCGCCATGGCGTGCATCCTCGGCGGGGCTCAGGCGCCCAAGTCCAACAATCAGTTCAAGCAGTTCGCCCGCGAGCTCAACGCAGCGCTGCCCGGGGTGGAGACATCGCGTCCCCTCAAGTGGTCTCAGTACACCATCGCCTTCGACGCCAAGGACCACCCCAAGTCACCAAGACTGTAGGCACCCTCCCGCTGGTGTGCACCCCCACCATCAACAATATCGCCGTCGGCAAAACGCTCATTGATGGGGGTGCAGGCCTGAACGTCATCTCTGTCGAGACCTTTGAGACGCTTCAAGTGCCCTACGAGTGGCTTATGCCCTCCAGGCCCTTCACAGGGGTCACCAGCGGCTCAATCTCGCCTCTGGGGCAAGTGAGGCTTGCAGTCACCTTTGGCACGCAGCAAAACTATCGCACCGAGCTCATCGACTTCGACGTGCGCACATTGGCCTGCCCTACAACGCCATCCTCGGCTACCCCGCCCTCGCGAAGTTCATGGCCGTCACGCATCACGCCTACAACATGGTCAAGATCCCTGGCAGCGGCGGCACCATCACCATCCATGGTCACGTACAGGACGCTACACGCGCTGTCGAGCTCGCCTACAAAGCTGCTGCCATGGCGTTCCCTGCTGACGAAGACCTGGAGCCCCTCGCGAGGCCCAAGAAGAAGAAGCAGCTGTTCTCTCAGGAGCAGGCGCTACAAAGAAGGTGTCGCTGAGCACCAGCGATTCGGGGGCTGAGGGCTCGGGGGCTAGCGTCACCATAGGCGCTGGCTTACCTCCCAAATAGGAAAGCGCGCTCGTCGCCTTCCTTCGGGCAAATTCTGACATGTTCGCATGGACTCCGTCAGAAATGTCCGGCGTACCAAGGGAGGTGATCGAGCACCACTTAGCTGTGTGTCCAAACGCACGCCCCGTCAAGCAGAAGGCACGGAAACAAGCCCCTGAGAAGCAAGCCTTCATCATCAAAGAAGTAGAAAAGCTAAAAGCAGCAGACATTATTCGAGAAGTTGCCCACCCCACCTGGGTCTCTAATGGCGTGGTTGTCCCAAAACCCAATGGGGGAGGCCGGCTCTGCATCGATTACACTGATGTAAATAAAGCCTGCCCCAAGGACCCATACCCCATGCCAAGGATTGATCAGATCGTGGACTCCACAGCCGGCTGTGATCTCCTCTGTTTTCTGGACGCCTTCTCAGGCTACCACCAGATCAAAATGGCTAAAGAGGACGAGGAGAAAACAGCGTTCCTCACCCCCTGTGGCGTGTATTGCTACACTTGCATGCCCTTCGGGTTGAAGAACGCCGGCGCCACCTTCCAGAGGCTCATGAGGATCGCCCTGGGGGCTCAGATGGGAAGAAATGCAGAGGCATATGTTGACGACATCGTAGTCAAGTCTCGCGAGGGAGACACTCTCTTGAAGGACCTCGAGGAGACCTTCGCCAGCCTGCGCAAGGTGAACATCAAGCTAAACCCCGCCAAGTGCGTCTTCGGGGTACCTTCAGGCAAACTCCTCGGGTTCCTCGTGTCCCATCGCGGCATAGAAGCAAACCCTGACAAGATCAAGGCCATAGAAGAAATGCAGCCACCCGCCGCCTCAAGGACATGCAGCGCCTAGCTGGGTGCATGGCCAGCTTGGGCCGCTTCATCTCCAAGTTTGGCGAGAGGGCCCTGCCATTTTTCAAGATCATGAAGAAGTCCGGCACCTTCAAGTGGACTCCAGAGGCAGACAAGGCATTTGAGGACTTGAAGAAGTACTTGGCTAGCGCACCAGTTATGGTAGCCCCCAGGACGGGCGAGCATCTAAAGCTGTACCTTGCAGCCACTCCACAAACCGCAAGCGCCGTCCTGGTGGTCGAAAGAGAAGAGCCAGTCCTCCCCAAGAAAAGTGCAGCCACTCCAAGTCCAGAGCCTCCCGACAAGGAAAAAGTCCCTCCAGGCCCAGAGCCAGACCCACAGCCAGCTGTCGAGCCTACTTCAGGCACCCCTGCTGAGACTCCTCCACAAGGAAACCTCGCCAAAGGGCCTGAGGAGTCCCTCGAGGGAGCCAACGCTGCGTCACCCTCCACAACCCTTGTCGAGCATCCAGTTACTATGTCAGTACTGTGCTAAGAGATGCTCGCGAGCGGTACCCTACGCAGCAGAAGCTCCTTCTCGCCCTGCTCATCGCCTCCAGAAAGCTGCGCCACTACTTCCAGGGCCACCCTGTCACGGTGGTCACATCATTCCCTCTGGAGCAAATCCTGCGCAACCCCAACGCCACTGATCGCGTAGCAGGGTGGAACATCGAGCTGCAGCCTTTCAACTTGCGTTTTGACACCACAAGGGTCATCAAAGGAAGAGCACTGGCAGACTTTGTCGCCGAATGGACAGACCCAACTCCTGAAGAGCCTCCTGAAGCAGAAACTATACCGCCTGGAGATACGACGCCAAGCCACTGGACCATGCACTTCGATGGAGCTTTCTCCTGCCGCAACGGAGGCGCTGGCGTTGTCCTGACCTCGCCTAAAGGCGACAAGCTCCACTATGCCGTCCAGTTGTGCTTCACGATGGACAAGATCTCCAACAACATCGCTGAATATGAAGGCCTCCTCGCCGGGCTCAGAGCTGCCATTGCCCTCGGTGTCAAGCACCTACTCATCAAAGGCGACTCCCAGCTCCTGGTCAACTTCTCCAACAAGAGCTACACCCCTAAAGACAGCCATATGGCTGCCTACCTTGAAGAGGTCCGCAAGCTCGAGAAGCACTTCAGGGGCATGGAGCTCATGCACATCCCGCGCAAGGAGAACCAGGAAGCAGATGACATCGCCAAGCGCGCATCGCGAAGGGAGGCCCAGCCCGCAGGTGTCTTTGAAGAGAGGCTCTCCAAGGCATCCATAAAGCAGCCGCTGCAAGCACCAGCTACAAGCACAGACGAAGTACTCCCACCACCTCCCACAGGTGGCGCACCCAACTGTGGCCCATCCTCAGGGGAGCGTCTGATGCTAACCATGGTGCACCAAGAAACAGGCTGGGTTGACGAGCTCAAGGACTACTTGCTAAAAGGAGTCCTTCCCGAGGAAGACGCAGAGGCAGAACGAGTCGCTCGACAAGCGAAATCCTATTACATCCTGGAGGGAGACCTATACCGCAAGCGCCCAAATGGCATTGCCCTCAAGTGTGTGCCTCCTGAGGAAGGACGCATGCTCCTCAGGGACATACACAGTGGAGAGTGCGGCCACCATTCCTGCGCGCGCACCCTCGCGGCAAGGTCTTCAGGAGCGGTTTCTACTGGCCTCAAGTGCTTCAAGATGCCGTCACCATCGTTCAGTCTTGCGATGCATGCCAGTTCCACGCCAAGCAAGTCCATCAGCCTGCACTGGGACTCCAGACCATCCCGCTCTCCTGGCCGTTCGCGGTCTGGGGGCTGGACATCTTGGGACCCTTCCCGAGATCGCAAGGGGGCTACCGTTTCCTCTTCGTGGCTGTTGACAAGTTCACCAAATGGGCAGAGGTTGAAGCGGTGCGCACCATCCCTGCCAGGGCAGCCGTGAAGTTCATCAGAGGCCTGGTCTGCCGCTTTGGTGTGCCAAACCGCATCATCACCGACAATGGCTCACAGTTCACCAGCGGCATCTTCAGGGCTTACTGCGAGAGCCTCGGCACCAAGCTCTGTTTCGCCTCGGTAGCTCACCCACAGAGCAATGGTCAAGCCGAGCGAGCAAATGCTGAGGTCCTCAAGGGCCTCAAGACGAGAAGTTTCAACCGCCTCAAGGGCTACGGCAAGGGCTGGATCGATGAGCTCCCCTCCGTGCTCTGGTCCATCCGCACGAACCCTACAAACCCACTGGTGAGACGCCATTCGCCCTGGTGTATGGAGCCGAAGCAGTCCTCCCCACAGAGATCAAGCACGGGTCCGCAAGGGTCCTTGCCTTCAATGAGGACAATCAAGAAGACCTCCACAACGACGACCTGCTGTTCCTCGACGGGTTGCGCCGCCGAGCCGCCCTCAGAGCGGCAAAATACCAGCAAGACCTGCGACGCTACCACAGCCGCCACATACGTCCGCGCACTCTCGAGACAGGCGACCTTGTCCTCAGGAGGATCCTCTCCAGGGAAGGTCTCCACAAGCTCTCGCCCATGTGGGAAGGCCCCTACAGGGTCGCGCATGTCGCCAGACCTGGTGCGGTGCGCCTCGAGACGGAGGACGGCATCCCGGTCAAGAACCCTTGGAACATCGCGCATCTACGCAAGTTCTACCCGTGATCTCTATCACACCAGGCATTTTTTGTCTCTAGAGGAAAGCGCACAGCTTCACCTCCAAGCTTCACAAAAGCTTCTCTCTCTGAGGGCCAGTCCCTCTGAGCTCTTCCTGTAACGTGCCGCCGCAGGCCGTGAAGAGTCTCAGCCACTGAATGTGGTCCCCATGCCTCGACATGGAAACTTTATCTTGGCAAGCCCAAGTGTAACGAACCAATTCGTTTCCTAGTGAAACATTGCGCTGCGGCGCCGCTATGTAATATTTTGGGGGTGAGTTTTAGTTCTCGTTACTCTGTGTTTTCATTCGCGCTCATATCTTTCCCCTTGCGCACCTCGCGAGCGGGGGCTGAGTACGGTGACTGTGCCTCGGGAGCATCCCAGCAGCACCGCAAAACCCAAAAGGATCCGAGCTCTAACACGTGAGCACGCTCTCACGCCTGTTACCTCACCAAAGAGCTCTGGCCCAGGGGCTTGCTCCCAAACCTGCCACCTCACCTAAGGACCTTTGGTACTTACTCTCCTCGCGAGGCACCCATGAGGAAACCTATAAGCGCGCATGAGTTTCTCTACCATGTTTGCTTTGGTTCCACCTCTAACCTACACAGGGAACAAGAGTCCCCCCAAGGCTCGTGGAGTCACGCTCCAGACCCAAAGAGGGAAGCACATCTTCAGGGAAATCAACGCCCTCCACGAGGCAGAACCTCGCTAAGCTAAGTCCTGCGCTTACACCTCAGGCGTTGTGTTTTTCCTCTCACGAGCAACTTCCGTCCCTCGGGCGGGTATTTTCTCCTCGCATTTCATGGACTGCTTGAGCGTCAAAGGGGAGCCCTCGAGCATCGCGACTCGAGAGCTCTTACCTCTCTAAGCCTTAAACACCCCCCGGCCTTGCTGAGTCATTGCTCTGGCATACCGTAGTGGCGGAGTCATAGCGCTAAGAGACGGGTCCTGACGACGTAAAGCGAAAAAGGCATGGAATAGGGATAAAATGCCCGTCGAGGGGCACACGCACATTGCAGCACAATAAAGTGTTTTACAGACCATCACAAATGAAACAAAGTCTTTAAACAAAGATAACTTGCGCCTCAGGCGCGACTTGTGGCAGGAGCAGCTTAAGCAGAAGTCTTGGCGGCCTCATCCTCCTCAGCGTCATCTTCCCCGCGCCTTCCTCCTCGACGTCTTCCTCCTCGCCAGAGGCCGGCTCTTCAGCGACCCTCTTGAAGCGGTTGACATAGTCGTTGATCTCCTCCCGCAGCGAGTTGAAGAGGCGCGTCTCGGTCTGAGCATCCCCATGGGCTCGGTCACGGACTCGAAGTCGAAGCATGGATATAGGCGCTTGAGGTTGACGAAGACGCGCTCGACCGCCACCAGCAGGAGCTTGCGGCACTCCTCGTCGACAACATCGTCGAGTTCCGCCACAGGGCCCTCAAGGACGGAGAAGAGCTGGTCGAAGTAGGTCAGATACGTGGCAACGTCGGCGTTCCCGTGGACGGGGACGGCAGGAGCATCCACCCCCAGCTTCGCAGCAAGAGCGTTCCCGCGCGTCACCAAAGATCGGAACATACGCTCCCGCTGCTGCGTCAAGACCCGTGCCGCCACCGCGCTCTGCTCAGCCTCCTCGACCCTCTCCACAACAGGGGCCACCTGCGCATTCAGCTCCTGCATGTCTGCCATCAGGGCTGTGAGGTCCTGCTCCGAGCGCTCGAGGGCCTGCTCCGTGCGGAGATTAGCGTCCTTGGCGCGCTTCAGCGAGGATTTCAAGTTGGCGTTCCACTCCTCCAGCTGGCGAATGCGCTTGCCGAGCTCTCTGCGCTTTTTCTGGAAGCCGTCCTCCTGCTTCTTGAACTTCCCAGCATACTCCCGGGAGACGGCCTGTGTGACAGCAGTGCGGTACTCTTTTTGCTTGGTGAGGGCCTCCGCCTCTGCCTCCTTTTTCTTCTCGGCAAGCTTTTGGTTGGCCTTCTCCACAAGCTCCCGGTGCCGCTCCACCTCCTTGTCGTGCTTGCCCATGGCCTCAGCCAAGCTGCTCTCGCGGGACTCCAAGGCCTCACGCTCTCTGTTCATGTCAGTTTCCGCCTGCTCCAGTTTCTCCTCACGCTTGAGCACCTCAGCTTCGCGTGTCGTCATGGCCTGCTCGCGAGCCTCCAGCGACAGACGATGCTGCTCCAGAGACTTCCTCACCACCTCAGCTTCAGAAATTATCTTCTCCTCGCGGCTGGCCAGCTCCTTGCGCTGGTCGGCGAGGGAGGTCTCGATAGCCGCTCGGTCGGAGGCTGCAGCCTGGCGCTCCGCCACAGCCGCCTCCCGATCCTCTGCAGCCGCCTTGCGCTCCGCCTGGACCGGCGCCAAGGCCTCTTGCGCCTCGCGCTCCGCGTTCTCGCGGATCTCCTGGGCCTGCCGCGTCGCCTCGTCGCGCTGCGCCTGAAGAGCTTGGTCGTCAGGGCCACTCCGCCGCCTGACTTCGAAGAAGCGGGCCCAGTCAGCAGCAAGGGCGTCATACCTCCTGCCAAGCTCCGCCTCCTCAAGGGCAAGTTGGGTCTCTAGCCCGTCTAGGGTGCCCCTCACCAAACGGAGGGCAGCTTGGCGGCTCGCGCCGCTCCGGCTCCGGTCGCTCAAGACCAAGGCCCAAGAGCCCTCACGTGGCGCAACGTCCTCCGCCCCAGCGCCAGCCTCTGGTGCAGAAAGCACAGTGCTTGGACCAGGGTCAGCACGGGGCCACGGAGCGGGCCCCCACCGTCTTGTGCGTCGTTGTTCTCCACGACGACCTCCTCGTGGGCCGCGGGGGCTGGCGAGGGAGGCCTAGCCACCAGAGGCTCAACCGCAGCCTCGCCTGCTGCGGCCTCAGAAGAAGTGGCCTCCCCCTCAGGCTCGGAATTTGGAGGGGGCGGCGGAGGAGTTCCCTCCTCCATCTCGACGTCGGCGCCTCCCGGCGTCTGTGTGCTGGTCCCCGCCGTCTCCACGGCGGGTGTCTCTGGGGGCTCCAGTGGAGCATCAGGGCGCGGCGGCGACGGAGTCTTCGCCGCCTCCTCAAACTGACTCTCGGCAGGAGGTGGCGAGGCAGTTGCTTCTTCAAGGGGCGTCTCCCCACAGGCCTCATGGCCTCGTCAACAGCCGGGCCCGTGGTGACTGTCACCACGGGCTCCTCAGTCTCCTCTCCAAGGGGCGCTGTAGGCCCCTCAACAACGGTCGTAGCGTCGCGCCGCACGTCCGCAGCCTTGCGGAGTCGGCGACGCTTCGCATGAACCAGACCCCTGATAATCAAGACAGTGAGATCCTCGAGAAAGGCAAGAACTCTCGATAAGCAAGAACGAGTCAAGAAGAAGCAGTACTCACCCAGATGACTTGGCGCGGGTGTCCACCCACACCTTGTTGGCGGAGCGCCGCAGGCCTGTTGAGGCTCCAGCGCTGGGCTCCTCAGGGGCCGCCCCAGCTTTCCTCTTGAGAGGAGTGCTCTCCAGGCTTCTGGCGGCCCGGTCGTGGATGGCCTTGGTGCGGGGCTCGCACCGCTTTGCCGCGGCCTCCGGGCCGCTATCGTCCCCGTCTTCGTCTTCTTCTTCTGTGGCCCGTCGTGACGGGGCCACCACAAAATCCTCGTCCACATCGGACGATACCTCCAGGATCTCCTCCTCAGGGGCCGCCTGCTTTGAAGAGCTCGCCTCCCCTAACGAGGGGTTGACTCCTCCGGCGGCGGCGTCAGCTTCGGCGTCTGAAGCAGCAGAGGACTCGCCAAACAAGTCTTCCTCCACCACAGGCGCCGCAGCCCCCTTCGCCTCTTCTCCCTCCAAGCCCTCTGGCGTGAACGTCGGCATCATCTCCAGAACTGCGAGGCGCTTCTTTGGAGTGAGCTGGTGGAGGGGCCTCAGGTGCTCAGTGCCCGGAACAGGGATCTCCGGGGCGATGAAGAGCGTGCCTAAGATGGAGGCGACGTCGTCTGGCGCGTGGGCGCTGAGGTGCAAGCGCATTGGATCTGCCGGGCCGGAGTACATCCACACCGGCTTCGTGTGCGCCTGGAGGGGAGCGATGCGCCGCCTCACGAAGTCCTCAGCGACCATCTGCCCCGTGAGGCCAGCCTCGCGGACGAGCTTCATGCGCGAGACCAAGTGGGCAATCTTCTGGTGCTGGAGCTTCTCGCTGGACCAATTTGAGTTCTTCAGCGGCGGCGCCTCAGGCTCATCGAAGAAGGCATTCCGCTCCTTGGCGTCGACGAGGACCCACTTCTGGCGGAAGTCCTCCACCTTCTTCGTCACCCTCGTAACGGCCTTGTCGCCATCCCACGACATGGGGATGTAGACGGCGCCCATCCCGTCTGCGATGCGGAAAGACACGCACCCAGACCGCTCGCCGGGCGCCGTGTTGCGGAGCGCGTAGAAGCTCCGGAAGAAGGCCACGGAGGGCATCACTCCCAGATACGCCTCGCAGAGATAGGCGAAGATGGCGAGAATCAGGATGGAGTTCGGGTGGAGGTGCAGGAGCTGGATCTGATAGAAAGCCAGCACCTCCGCAAGGAAGGGAGAGAACGGCGGCACCAAGCCGGCGAACAGCGTGTGGACGAAAATGGGGTACCACCCCGCCGCCAGCTTGCCGAAGCGCGCCGCCTTGACGCCGCTGGCGCCATGCTCATTATTCCTCCCGGCGACGAGGACCTTCAGCCTATCCAGCGCCTCCGCTGTGGAGACGCGAGTGCCGATGAGAGCCGGCGCAAGCTCCTCCTCCCGCTGCGCTTCAGCGGAGGCCTCCACCATCGCCGCCTTGCCTTTCTTGGGGCCCATGGCTCGCGAAGGAAGGGCGGCGGAAGAGCTCGGAGAAGAACGGAAATCGCCGGAGTAGTGGAGCACCGGAGGTGTATGCAAGAAGGAAAAGGCGTAAATGCGGCGGAACTGCTGCCGGCACAGCCGCGGCAGCCTTTATATCACCTCAGAGCGGTTTCCGAGGCGTCGTGGGTCCCACCACGACGCCCACCTCCTCCGGAGAAGCCGAGACGCACCAACCGCTCGCCACGTGTCTCGGGCCGGCCGGACACTTTGGGCCCATGACGCTTCGCCTGCGCCCCCTGGACCGCGTCGTGCCCGTCATGGGCCCGGGGGCTACTGTCAGCCCAGTAAGAACCAGGGTGTACTGGGCCAGGCCTCTATAACCCTCAACACTCGGCGAGTGAATCTCGCTAAGGACCAGGCCTGCAAGCCTGGGGTGCCCGCGGGGCAGAATCGCCTCGCGGAGGCCTGAGGAGGCAGCTAGGGCCTGTGGAGCCTCTACTCCGCTGCCCCTCTCCAAGGAAGTTTTCCCTGAAGGGAAGTCAACGCAGAATCCTCCACAGGGCGTTCCCGCCCACGCGAGGGTTCCTTCACTGTAAAGCAAGCTCTGCGGAGCGCACATGGCTTCCGCAGCGGCCGCAGAGTGACCGCGCCTCTGCGCAGAGTGACGACGGAGCTACAGTCCCACTTTGGTGATAAAGGAGTCAACAAAGCAGGGGCAACGGCGCAGACCACCAAGCTTTCCTCTTTGGTGATAAGGGAGCAGGCCGGCGCTACGCGCCAAACGCGACGTCACCGTGGGGACTTCTCCCGCTCCTCTGCGGCGGCAGCTGGCCGTCCTGGATGGACGGCGGCCTCTCTGCTGCGGCCTCAGCTTTTGTGCCCATGGACCGCGCTCATGGACGCCCAAGCAGCGGTGCACCGTGCTCCCGACCGTTGTCGCCATGTGGTAGCTCCTCCGCTGCACAAGGACAGGGAGGAGGCCCGGGGCGCTATAAAAGGAGCTGGTGCACCACCCTAAGGGGGATCGAACACATTTTACTCCAGTCTAGCTACTTGCGCGCAAGGGAGAAGAAGACAGTAGTTTCCCTCCCTTGTACGCGCCATTGCCACAACAGTGCCTTCGGCAAGCACGCTGTACTGTAACCTCTACAAGCAGCAATACAGACAGGCAGGACGTAGCGGTTTTACCTCCACAAGAGGGCCGTGAACCTGGGTACGCGCCGTGTCTCTCTCTGCCGTGATGTCCCTCCTCAGGCACGACGAGCAGCGTCGCCGCGCCGGATGAGGGTTGATTGACGTCGTGTTCAGCCCCTTACACGAACTCTCTTCGCGAGTGTGACTGCCCCTGTTTCGTGGGAGTCATTCTCCGACAGACTACGATCCAACAAATCATCGGGGAACGGGAGTCCTGTACTCCGAGCTTGCCCAGTATGGAGGATAGGTGGGTTCCTGGCTTGACACAGTTCCAGGCGAGCACGACCAAGGTGACGCCTTGTGGTCATGAGTTCATCCATCAGGGAATGGCTGAACTTTGTCATTGCAGCCCCGTAGGTAACCAGGGTGATTACGACAGGGTCGACTTCCGCCGTAAGGGGAGTTTGGATAGTCGCCACACCTGGCTGGGGTCTGGCTGGGAGAAAGTGGAAAGCTCGGCTCATTGCTATCGCCGGTTCCGAGTACCGGAGACGGACAAGAGCTTCCCAGGCTGCTACCTGGATGGCTTGACTAAGAGTAGGCATGCTCCTGCCTTGGATCAGGTAAGGTTGACTTGTGCCCAATGGACACGAGCCAATGTGCACTTCTGCTTGAAATTCACCCCGGCAGGCGAGAGTGAGTTCTCGAACACCACATATCGAGGGTGAGCAGGGTTACCAAGAAAATGGCAGACGGCCTTCCAGAGCATAAATGGAAATCCGCCATGATCCTCAGCAGTGGTTTCCAGAATGACCCTGGGGTTTGCCATTGGGTTATTTTGGCTCTAGGTAAAGAATAAGAACGCGGGATTCCTGCCTCAAGAGAGTTGGGTTGCTAAGGATGGTGAGTGAGGGTGGGGATAGATGGCAGATAGAACGGGGTCTCATATAAGCTAGGCTGTGGCAGTTCCTTCTCAGGGAAGAACCCGGCGAGCGTCTCTCATGCAGTGAGACAAGTTCTACTGCACCTTACTGTGGACCGACACCTGGCCATGCCGGTTAGGCGGGGATGGGTCAAATCCATCGGGCTCACTGTAGGGGAACATCACAAACAAACAACAAACACACAAGGTACATTTAGTACCAATGGACGCCTAATACTCGTGGTAGTCGGGTGGTATAACTAAAATTCCTATCATATGTTTTTCCTATGGGTTGTGGGTAAACATGGTTGATGAAGTCTTCATTTTGTCTCCTTAGGCTTCTGCTGGAAGAAGTGAGAGGGTCGAATTCGCCTGAGTAGAATGGTTGATGTTGAGCGGAGGTCTTCGGAGATCTCTTGATTTGTTGATATCGATGATCTTGGCATTTGTAGACCAATGACCTTGATGTTGAATGTTGAGTATTTGAGATGGATGCTTCTTCTTGTAGGTGCTAGCTAATTAGGTCTCCATTGGGTTCATCGCCAAGTATTTTGAACAGGTAAGAGGGAGTAGAGAAATCCTTGGTAAAATTTTAAAATAGAAGGGTAAGACTCAGAAATTATTTGAGAAGATGAGAAGAGTGGAAGTCATTTTTGGACTTCCCTAGAAAAAGATATATTTTTGGTATTAATATATTTTTAACAAAATATTTGCTTTCCTAACTAACGTCCATGCTAACTAAGGTCTGTTACAGTCAGGATGGCTCTGATACCAAGTCTGTGAGGACCCCGGATTAGCTATCCGAGATACTCGTTATGTTTCCTGCAACAATCCCATGATCAGTCTGTTGTTGCACATAATTCGAATTGGCATCACAGGACATCCATAAATACCGAATAAATATACTTACGTGATTGAAGTCATAGGCTTCAACAGGACTTGCAGCGGAAATCACCAAACAACGGGGAGCCCAAATCATTCGCCTTAACCCTACAGGCAGCTGACTGGGAAGCGCCTTAGTTCGCAAAGACGCCAGTGAACTCCTCTTCTTCGAACTGCTCCTCTTTAAAATCTGGCTAAGACAATAGCCAGGGACGAAACCAATATGAGTACATTTGATTGTACTCGCAAACTACCCCAACTTGCGCATGCACTAGTTTTGATGATCTTTAAAACCTTTAGTTTTAGAAAAACATCTCTATATCTTTATTGAAAAAGAGAAGAGTAGATCTTATATCCTTGTTGAAGGCAAAATATTTTGAAAAGTAGTTTCTCCATATCTTGGTTGGAAACAAACCCTTTGGAAAAATAGTTTTCTCACCATGTTTGTTGAAAAAGGGTAAGAAGTCTTTTTAAACCTTTTTCTCGAAAATATCCCTTTGGTTAAAAAGGTAAGAAATCTCTTTTAAAGCCTTTTTCCTCGAAAATCACCATCTTGTCCATTTTTCCAAAACTCTTCCTTTTCCGATCATAGCCCCTTCAGGGTCACTCATTTTCCAGCAACCTCATACCAACTTATTGGAACAGGTATGAAACATCATCTCCACTTCAATTTCATTTTAAACTGAAACACTTTTCAAAACTTGCACATGGTCTTAGTAGTTCTTCCCAACTGTCCATATCCGAGGACTCGGCTATTCGAATAGTTTTACCCTCTGCAGAGGTAGCACGCTTTTCCCACATCCATCCGGCAACTCATCGTGTCAGCCACGTCCCGCCATACAAGGTGTATGCGAAGTTGAGTTTCCGAACATAGCCTGTCCTTTGCTCATGCTAGTATAGGATCCTACCGCTACGAAACCGGTTCCATCGACACTTAAATCCATGCCCGTCGGAAACTAAGTGTGAGGACTTCGTAGTTCTGCCCGGCGAATTTTAATGGCCCTACAAATCCTCTACTCCAATTCATACATACCAACTCAGCTGGCAGTCTTCTCTTTAGAGGACCCGGGTCAGGGGCAGGTCACCAAACCATCCCCTCATGGAACGAGGTCATCCTCGTTGTTGAGGCATCCAGTACTAACACGAGCAAATTGTATGACTACGCCCTTGCCCATATGTGGGTAAATATGGTCGCACAGATTTTCGGTTGGGGATGTAAGTACAAGGACACAATGTGCATTTTCATAAACATCACCATACTCCATTTCTCCATTTCATCACCGACATCTCGGCATACCATAATTCATCCAAGGATTTTCAAAGGAGTTTTGAATAAACAATGTTTTTCCCATCCTATAGTTTTATATAAACAAACTGATATTTCCACATAGAGTGGCAAAATAGTTTTTCATATACTTTTGAAAAGGCTTTCAAAATCATTTCCAATTTTCATAGCAAAATACTTTTAACCAAAACTTGGGTGGATCGTAATCTCACCAAGAGAGTTTCATAGAAAGCTGTTGAGTAAAAACAAATACATTTAGAAATTACTGCACACGACTAACACCTCTATATCGGGTGTCGCACTAATGTACTTGTATTTTGGAAAAAGGGTTTTCTAAATCATAGCTTTAGTGGCAAACACCACATAAATCACTTATGCTCTTTATACGTAAAACATGTGAATCAAAATAGATGTATATAGATGCAAGCTAAGTGAAGTAGCTTGCCTTGCTCAAAGTGGTACTGCTCCTGATCTTCTGGTTCAATAAACTCTCCTTCCTTGATAACTCCGGCAACGTTCTCGTCTAAACGTTAAACAAGCAATACAAACAATCACTACACTAACTCAATCAATATCACAGCATTACAATCTTTAGATGCTATAGATAGCCACTGCATATATCAAGCAACACAATGTGGTTTCAATTTAATTGAATTAACCTTTATTTAATTATTTTCAAACTATGGCAGAAACTGGTTGTACACTGTTTAATTCACCACTTATTCTAGGTTGGTCACAAAAATCCAAACTAAGCCTCTATGGATAGCTACTGATGTGTAGAAGACAACCCAATTGGATTGAGGTCATTTGGGGTTATCAAACTCTCTACACAAAAGCTTTAATCCAGAAACTTATTACTCAAGTTTTAGCTACCATTTAATTTATGTTGCTTTAGAAATTAAATCCTTTTAGGGGTGACTAACCTTGGCTAAATGTGATCTAAAAAAATTGGTTTTAGCTCAATTGATTTACCATTAATTTTCTATAATTGTTTTAGTCCAGAAAGGCCTTCTTCTAATTAATCTGATGCTAATTAATTAATAAAGATCAGTTAATTCTACCAAAATTAGGAGAGCTAAAATATGACAGTACCAAGCTAACAAAATTGGTTTCAAGTTATTTGGACTAATATAACTCCAGGAACAAATAGTTTGGTGTTTTAAACCTTCTGGAGCACTTTTATTAATACACTTTTAGTGTTCAACCAAATGAGATGAGACCACTTTGGTGAGTTAAAGAATTTCATAAGCTTTCCAGATCATTTGAGTTTGATTTATTTGGATTCCTAAATCACGAGATATTGAATTTCAAAGTTCATACCAGTACTGAAATCCTTCTGGAATTTAAATTAGAGAATCTAATTGATTTGGATAATGTTGAGAAATATGACATGTGGGGCCTACACGTCAGTGACTCAACGGAAAACTGTTCCCGTGTCGGAAAAGTTTAAAAGTCTGACGTGTGGGGTCCACACGTCAGCGTGTCATTTACCGAAGCGGTACGTGACCGTCGGTCTCTAATCCTACGGCTAAGGAGTGATGACAACGGCGACGACCGGCGCCGTGGCTCCGGCGACAACGAGGTGGTTCAAGGGCTCACCTAGGGGGCTCGGTTGGAAGCGGCGAGGACGTGGATCGACGACGGAGGTTCGGGGAAGGTCGCTGGAGGACGGGTGCTCGCTGGGGCGGTCCGGTTCGTCGGCGGCGAGCTCCGCAGCTTCCTCGGCCGTGCTCCAACTCCGGCGAGTCCCCTGCGTCGCTTCTGGGCACGAAACAAAGAGGGAGTAAGTGCGGGAGGGTGCGGTGGTAATGGTGAGGCTGTTGCGGTGCAGAGAAGAGAGAGGGGGAGAGCAGCACGGCGCAGCCGTGATCGACCTCTTCTTCGGTGCGGCAGTGCACAGCCGAGCTTGTGCACGATGGCTGTGGTGGCGTGCTCGCCCTCCTGGCGATGCACGGGTGTGAGGGGTGTGAGGGGGAAGTGCTGGCGATGTGTGGAGAAGAGAGGGGGTGCGGGGTGGTTTTTATAGCGGAGCTCTCTCACGGCCATCAATGGCACGGAAGTGCAGAGGGGGTAGGAGAGGTGCGGGGTCCGTCTGGAGGTGCCTGGGAGGTCGCTGGAAGCTAGGGGGTGCTGCAGAGGTGGTCGGCTGGTCGGGGGGGAGCAGAGGGCGCGCGAGCTCCGGTGCCGTGCTCTGTTCGCCATGGCGTACGGCGAGCACGGGCGCGTGCACTGGAGGCGGTAGGGTGTGGTAGGGTTCACCGAAGGGGCTGTGGTGCTCGTGGGCGTTGCGGTGAAGCAGGTGGAACACGAGGTGCAAGGTGGAGCAGTGCGGAGGCGTGCGGTGCTCTCCGTTGACCTTGGTGTCGCCATGACGCGCAGCGCGCTCTGGCACGGACGGTGTGCACGCAAGAGGGCTTCTGCGGCGGTGCGGTCCCGTCGGGCAGGAGCAGAGGGATGCGTGGAGGGCGGTGGACACGGCGCGGCGTTGCCTCGGGGTCGCGTCGGCCTCCTCCACGGAGGTGACCCGTGCGGCAGAGCACCGAGGACGGCAATGGCGTGGCGCCGCTTGCACTCCACCTCTGGGGTCAACTAGCTTGTTTCCTTCGCCTCCTTCGAGAGAAGTGGACGGAGTGGGGGCTAGGGGAGTGCTGGATTGCACCGAATTGACCTCCAATTCTTGGATTGAAAATTCGGTTTGGGAAGAACACAGTGACGCCCACAATGTGTTCGATCTAATTCCCGAACCAACTTCAAATTTTTGATTTCTGAAATTTATTTTCATAATTTGCTTCAATTTGTTTTATCTAGGTTTGTTGTGCTGTTTAGAACTTTATTAGGCCAGTGCAACATAGCACAATTCTTGATTTAGAAAAGATAAAGAAGATATTTGATATTGGATTTGGACTTTTGGAAATATTTTAATTGAGAGAGGTAAGTTGCAAGAATTAATTGGGAATGATCAGACTACCATTCCACTAAAGTTTTGTTTGGAAACAATTTCTCCCTTTGAAATATTTTTGTGTCATAATCTTAATAACCCCTAAAGGTTAAAGAAGGGATTTTGGAATTTGACAAATTGAAATATCTTTGTAATTTGGGAAATTAGATATTTTGAGGAGAGAGTAATATGACAATGAGATGGTTATTAGTGCATCTCATTCCTGGATTTTATAAGATAAAATAATTGTTATAGCAAAAATAGGGGTATGGATAGGGAGGGAAATTAAATAAGACCCTTTTCTTTTAGTTAGTGTTTTTATTGGAAGTGTGTGAATAATCAAGTCACCTTCCAATTGTTGTCAGGGGTGTTTGAGTGTTTTCAAGCACAGTTGAACAATTAACCACACAAGCAATCAATTTGGCAGGAAATAACAACCAACACTAGACAACTATTTATAAATTCTTAACCAGGTTTTTAATCACTCAGACAAGTGGTGGGGTGGTGATCAAGTATCATCCTGACAAGAATAATGTAGGGAAAAGTTTAACTCCATAATTTGATATTTTTCCAAAGGGTTGCTAAAATATATGGGCAACAAACTTCCCACCTTTATTGTTTTCCAAGGAATAAAAGTGTGAGTTTAAGATAAGGGCTACCAATACAAGGGAAATAGCAAGGTTGGAGATAGTATATAGATCTCCATATTTTTGGAAACAATTAATTTTGAAAGTACTTTTGTTTTCTCAAAGAGTAGGTATTTTGGTTGTTGCTAAACAAAGCATCCTTTGAAAATAAGTTGGTCCAAAAAAAAGAGTAGAGAAGATATATGGAATATTTGTTCTTGTCATAATATGATCACAAGTTTAATATATATTTATATTGGTTGGGTCTTAGATTTACTAGTCAAACAACTCAAACAACAAGTCACACTAGTTCAAACATAGCAAAGGGAAGGAAAACACAATCATCAGCAAAACATTTCAAAAAGTTTTTTGTTGGTTCTGAATTTTGGGGTCTGGTAAAACTAAGTTTTTCTTGGTTCCAAAATTTGGGATGTTACAGGGGGGGGGGGGGGTGAAAGATCGATATGTCGACTAGAGGGGGGGGGGGGGTGATTAGGCGACTACCAAATTTTAATTCTTTTTCGATTAATTAGGGCTTGATCAAAGTATAACAAGGTTGACTAGATGTGCACTAGATGATAGCAACCTATGTGATACAAGCAATGTAAATAACGTAGCGGAAGCAACAAGTAAAGGATAGAAATAACCGCAAAGTGGAGACACGGAGATGTTTCCCGTAGTTCCTTCCAAGGGAAGTACGTCTACGTTGGAGGAGTGTGGAGCCACCTAGGCGCTCCAATAGCACGGATGTTCTCACTCTATTCTCCGTGAGCTTTACCCGTGGGGGTTTGGCTTTCCACTATGAGGTCACCTTGATGGCGTTGACCAAGCCGGTACACAAAGGTCGGGGAACTCCACAATGAGTTGGAGCCTCCCAACAATGCCTCGGACTTCCTCCGAGACTCACAAAGGCACCTCGAGTTACAAGCAACCCAAGATGCAAGTTCCACACGAATAGTGTGGGGGGATTTGAAATTCCTTCGGTGGAGATGTAGATCTAGACCTCCTCCTTCACTCCACAAAGTATCAAGAGGTTTGGGTGGTTGGAGTGGGAGATCTTAGAAGGTTGAAGCTTTCATCAATGGAGGAGAGAGAGCGTAGGAAAACTTAGTCTTCAAGTGAGGAAGAAGACCATTTAAATAGCCCCTCCAAAAGTGGCCGTTGCACAGCCCAGATTCCCGCGGCGGTAGTACCGCTGGGGGCAGCGGTACTACCGCTGCTTCCTTCGTCTTCAATTTAAACGGCTCGATTTGCTGGAGCCCGCGCCCGTCTCCAAAGCGGTACTACCGCTGGAGGCAGCGGTACCACCGCTGCCCAGCGGTACTGCCGCTGCGGTACCGCTGCGGCTACCGCCCAACGCAACAGAGGGTGGAAAACAGCGGCACCTCGGGCGGTACTGCCGCTGCCCAGCGGTACCACCGCTGGGGCTGGCGGTACTGCCGCTGTCCAGCGGTACTACCGCTCCAGTACGCTGGAGCTACCGCTGATGGAAACAGTAGCTGAAAAACGGCGGTACCTCCAGCGGTACCGCCAGCGGTAGCTGGCTGAGCTTGCGAGGAAACTCTGCGCAGCGGTACTACCGGCCCTCCTGGCGGTACTACCGCTGCCTGGAGCAGAAAACAGTTAAGACCATTTTGCAAGCTCTGTTCGATGACGCTTATATCAGAAAACCCTGGAAGCTCAAAATACAATGTTAGATACATAATTGTGCTATCACTAACACCAAAACATCATCTAGGGAAAATGCACTTTCAATCTCCCCTTTTTGGCGTTAGATGACAACACAATTATCGCAAGGCAAAAGGTTTGTAAAAGATAGACGGAGCTCCCCCTAGACATGTGCATTATTCATGAAATGCTTTTGAATGCACAAACGCACACAACCTAGGATCAAAGCTCCCCCTAGCTTTTGCAAACTTTGCAATAATATAAGATAAAGAGCTTGCAACAAAGATAAGACATGAACAAAGATAAACATAAGCTAAGCAATTAAGGTTCACATGTCTTACACCACATGGAGAGATCCACAACTTAAAATAAAAAGTGTTCACAAGCATACGAGAAACAATACGAAAAACAAGCTTGTGACACACAACCCTTGCGAAACCCCGTACGAGCTACTAGATATCTCTCCCCCTTTGGCATCGAGACACCAAAAAGGGACAGACCGATGCTAACGCCCCATGGGTCACTCGAAACCGAACGGAGGCTGCTGAGAGGTGACTTCATCTTCTTCATAATCTGCCCATGTGATCACCTGCCCTGCACTGTCCTGAGCTTGCCACTCCTCCCATGGAGTGATGTTCTTCTCCGAGCCGGACTGCACTTGTTCTCCTTGAGCACGACGGTGAGCAATTTCTGCTTGGCGAGCCTTCATCGTGCTCTCATAGACATCATATTGGTTCCTCTCAACTTTCTTGGTCAGCTTGAAGAGCTTCTTCATAGAAGTAGCCATCCAAAGGAAAGGCCCTTCCTTCTTAGTGTGAGAGGGACCGGCTTCATCCACAACTTCTTTGCTCTTCTTCTTCTTCGGATGGGGCTTAACAAGGAGCCGCTTACTCTTGTGGGGGATCCAACCCTCCGTGTCCCCAAGTTCCGCAACATCGTTCTCCTCAACCCACTTCCAAATGATGATATGCATGATGAGAGGAGCAAAAGCGATGTTCTTCTTCTTGATAATGACCTCCCAAAGTTCATGCCAAATGAAATCCATGACATCCAACTTCTTCCCTTTTCCTTGCATCTCCCTTGTGAGGAGCATTAGATTCTTGAGATACCCATGAATTTCATCAATGTTGCCCACCTTTGGGTTGATGGTCTCGCGATAAATCCTGTGCATGATGTCCCAAGTGGGAAAGAGTCCTTTTGACTTGCCAAACCTTCCACTTCTCAGCGCTCTCCGGGTCATATAGAGGCAAAAGCTTCTCAACTTCTGCAGCCTGCACCCCCGTATGATGTACACGGAAGTGAGTATCATCAAAGTCCTCGTAGAGGACGGAACCAAACTCCTCATAACCAAGCATCTGAGCAATTGCAGACCACTTCTCTTCAAACTTCTTCTCCTTTGTCATCCATGTGATGGTGCGCTCCGTCTCATTGCCAAAGTGAACGGTGGCTAGAAACTGAGCCACAAGCTTCTCATCAAAATCTTGTTCCAAATCCATCGTGGGTAAAAGCCCAAACTCTTCGCAAATATCAAGGGCTTCTCCAAAGTAATCAATCTTGTCCCTCATGTGATCCATATTGATGAAGTGTTGCTCCACATGGTTCTCCACCGGCTTCTTCAACAAGATCTCATTGTAGCATTGTTCTTGGAACTTGTTGTGAAAGAAAGGATTGTTGCCCCGAACGGAGGGAATTTGATCCATCCTCTCAATCACATGGCAATTGACAGCCCGCTTGACCGCAAAATCCTTGTCCGACATCTGACTAGCAGTCTTGGTCCTCTTGGGCAGGGTCTTCTCCGGAGGTGGAAACCTCCGGCGAGTCACGGGAACCCCATCAATCTCATCTTGGACCTCATCAGCATCATCGGTCCTTGGTTTCTTGCGCCCGATAGTCTTGGTGCGACCACGAGACGCACTACCTGTGAATAGCATGGGAGGGGCAAGCACATAGGTAAGAATGCACCATTCCATTATTTTGGAGACAAAGAGCACATGTCTACAAAATTGTATGAAATTAAAACTAGAGGGAGAGTGCCAAAACTAGTGTTGGAGATGTAACAAGAGGTAATATTATGGCTTTAAAAAGCACTAACATTATCTAGGGTTACTCCTCTAAATCTAGGAAGAGGAACTTTCAATCTAGCCACAAATTTCGCAACAAAATGATAGACAAGGTTCTAAATCCACAAATACACACATCTACCTACTCAATCTACCACGAATCCAAGAGGAACACCACACATTTCATCTCTATCCATCAACCAGATGAGAGAGAGGGATAGGGCATACCGAACTCATGGCGGAGGATCGAGGAGGAGGAGAGGTGCAGGAGGCGTCCCACGCGTGGAGGAGAAAGCTCCGGGCCTGGGAGGTCTCCTTCTCGGCGGAGGAATGGCCGGCGGCGGCGGGATCTTGGGAGGAAGAGGGCACGGGGAGGAGAAACGAGTGGGAGAAATAACCCCCACTGCGAGTTGACCCCGTGCCTTATCCAGGAAAAATCCCGCGAGCGGTACTACCGCTCGATCCAGCGGTAGTACCGCCCCTGGTAATTACACGGACCCAGGGCGATACCGTGCTGCACAGGGTGCAGCGGTAGTACCGCCAGGGGTACCGGTAGTACCGGCGCCTGGGGAAAAATCAGCTGGGGCTCAAAATGAGTCCCGAAGCCGATTTGACCGCCGTTTCCGACCATCCAAACAACCAAGAGTATGAAAAAGGCATTTTTAGAGAGAGATAGGGCTGTTTTAATAAAGAGTGTTGGCTTGGGATAGACAAGTAGCTGAGAAAGGAGAAGAAACTCAAGTTTGCAAAAACCAAACTTGAAGACTCAAGCTTGAGTTCTCTCCCCAAAAAGAAGTCTAAAAGACCAAATAAGATCCAAATAAAACCAACTCCTCAAAAGGAGGAGGGCGGTGGCCTAGGCCACCATGTATGAGCAATTATCAACCCAAAACCGCGAAGATATATCTTGGGTTTAAGGCCAATACTCATCGTTTAAGAACAATTTGTCACCGGAGTGACCAAATAAAGCACGAATTGTCTATCTGCGCATAATAGAAGTAGTGTTGACTCATGAGTTGAGCTACACTCCCCCTATGTCCATGCATGCATCTAAACTAGTTACGATGTCTACTATGGGTACTTGTGCAAGGCGGTCAAGCAAAGTTGCTCGCATCAATTACATTTAGTTCATTCCTCAACTCTCGAAATCTTGGTTCATCAAGGGCCTTGGTGAATATATCCGCAAGTTGATCCTTGGTGTGGGGACCCCGGACTAGCTGTCCGAAATACCCGATTATGCTTAACACAACGATCCCGTGATCAGTCTGTCGTTGCACATAATCCGAATTGGATACCAAAGTTTACATCCATTACAATACCGAATAAAAAGTCTTACATAAATGGTCATTTACACCAAGTTCTTACATAGGTGCCTTCATGGGCCAAACCAAAATATATCAGCGGAAGCTACGGCGTAGTAGACATCATATTCTAACGATGACAACCCGACAGGCAGCTGACTTGTGGAGATCCTTAGTTGGCGTAGAAGTCGCCATATTCCTGCTCGGCGTAGTGCTCCTCCTCGTAGTCTGGCTAGGATAATAGCCAGGGACGAAACCAATATGAGTACATTTGAATGTACTCGCAAACTACCCCAACATGAGTATGCATCTTATTTGTTTTAAAACATCTCTATATCTTTATTGAAAAAGGTAAGAAGAGTTTTATAACCATCTTTGAAAGAAGTCACCATTTCATTTTGTTTCTCAAAAACTCCTCCTTTTCATGACCATGGCTCACCATAGTCCATTTATTCCCACAACTCCTACCACTTCATTTGGTATAGCTGTGTAACCCATCCCCATTTCAATTTCTTTTAAACTTAAAAGCTTTTCCAAAAACTTGCACATGGTCAAAGTAGGGTCTCCCAGCTGTCCATATCCGAGGACTCGGCTATTCGAATAGTTTTAACCCTCTGCAGAGGTAGCACGCTTTTATCCCACATCCATCCGGCAGCTCATCGTGTCCGCCACGTCTCGCCATACAGGTGTATGCGAAGTAAGCCGCCGACCATAGCCTGTCCTTTGCTCATGCTAGTATAGGATCCTACCGCTACGAAATTATCATCCTTTCCATCAACCCAGTCCAGATTCCCCGTCGGGAAACCTAAGTGTGAGGACTCGTAGTTCTGCCCGGCGAGCGAACCCTTCAATCCCCCATTCTCCGATGCCAGGACCCAGGTCAGGGGGTAGGTCGCCATGACCATCCCCTCATGGAACGAGGTCATCCTCGTTGTTGAGGAGTCCCATACTAATATGAGCAAATTATATGACTACGCCCTTTTCCCATATGTGGTGGAGGTGGTCGCACAGGGTATTGGATGGTTGACGTAAGTACAAGGACACACTGTGCATTTTTCATAAACATCACCACTTTTCCACTTTTCCAACACAACATCGACACCTCGGCATTCCATAAACTCACCAGACATTTCAAAGGAGTTTTGAATAAACAACATTGTTTTCCCATCCTAAAGTTTTATATAAACTACTACATAGGGTGGCAAAATAATATCCATATACTTTTGAAATGAGTTTTATAAATCTTGCTTTGAGAGTAAAACATGTTATGAAAGTAGATGCATATGTTGGTAGTGCAAGCTCAGAGAATAGCTTGCCTTGCTTGGCAAAGTGGTCTTGCTCTTGTTCTTCGATTTCAGCAAACTCCTCCTCGATATATCCGACAACGTTCTCGTCTAATTAATAAACAAACAAAGAAACCAATCACTAAGCTATACAAGCAATTATCTCAACACAACAACCATAACCATCACAATTAGCTACTGCACCCACAAACCACACAATTTGGTTTTCAAATAAATTGAATTAAACATTAATTAATTAAGTCCAATTTATGGCAGAAACTAGTTATTCATGTTTAAATCCACAACTTGAGTTCTGTTGGTCACAAAATACAAACTAAAATTATATAGAAAGCTACTGATGTGTAGAAGACAACCCAATTTGAATTGGATCATTTGGAGTTACCAAACTCCCTACACATTGGATTGAATCCAGTAGCTTAATAATTAAGTTTTGGCTACAATTAAATTCTATTTCTCCAAAAATTAAACCCTTTTAGGGGAAACTAAACATGGCTATAAGTGAGCTAACAAAATTGGTCTAACTCATTTGGGTTAACTAATAAACATATTTGTTTGCTTTAGTCCAGAAGGGTTTATCTTAAAGTCAACAATTAATATTGCTTAATTAATTCTATCAAAATTAGGGGAGCTAACACAAGGCAGTACTAAGCTAGCAAAATTGGTTTGGATTTATTTGGACTAACAGAGTATCAGAAAAAACAAGTTTAGATTTTAAACCATCTGTGGCATTTTCAATAATACTTTTTAATATTTAATTAAATGACATGAGACCAATTGGGTTGGTTAAACAATTTTATAAGCTTTCCAGAACAATTGAGTTTGATTTATTTGGATTCCTAATTCTCAAGTTATTGAATTTATAAACTGAGTCCAGTACTGAATTTTCTCTGGAAATTTAAATTCGAAAAGTGTTCAGTTTGGATAATGTTGAGAAATCTGACGGGCGGGGTCCACCCGTCAGTGACTCAGCGCACGCGGGAAATTATAAAACGCCGACAGGTGGGCCAGCCCTGTCAGCCACACGTGTATAGGAACGTTACGTGGCCGTTGGATCTAGATCCAACGGTCCACGTTTAAAGGCCACGGCGGCGACCATATTTGGGTGGCGCCGCGCGCCGGCGCACGGTCGAGGAAGCTCGGCTCACCTAGGGGGCTCGGGGAGACTCGGGGATGACGGCGTTCGACGGCGGAGAGCTCGGGGATGCTCGTGGGGGCACTTGAACTTGCTGGGGAGGGCTGCAGCGACGGTGGCGATGCGTCGGAGTTCCACGGCCTCAGCAGCGGATTCCGGCGAGGTCCTGGGGGCTCTCCTGTGCACGAAACAACGGGGAAAAGGTCTCGGGTGAGTGCGGTGTAAACGGGGATCAAGGTGGCGTGGTCAGGGGAGGAAGGGGAGCAGCAACGCGGTGTAGCCGCGTCGTCGCCTACCTCGGGCAGTGGCGGAGCTCGAAGAAGCTCGGGAGCAGCTGGGGCTTCGCGGCAGCGTCACCGCCTCCTGGCGGTGCACGAGAGGTGGGGGAGTGGGTGAAGGGCAGTGGAGTGGAGTGAGGAGAGGTCGGACACGGGGTGGGGGTATTTATGCCCGCGGCGGCGGTGCACGATGGACATGGCGCAGGGGAGCTCCCGCGGGTGTGCTAGCTCGCCGTAGGGCGGGGGAGGATGGCTACGGTGGTAGGGGGCCTGGGAGGATGGCTACACGTGGAGTGAGCTCGCGAGGTGGACGGTCCGGCGAGCTCTGTGGTGGCTTGGGCGGTGGGGGCGCGCGACGGTGATGATGTCCCCGGTGACTCGGGTTCTCCTGAGCGCGGTGGAGGCAGGGGAGAGCATGGTGAAGCGAGGGAGTGAGAGGGGGCCAGAGAGTGGATGATCGCGGCGATGCCACGCACGGCGTCCATGCCGACCATGGCGCGGCGGCCGCGCGGGCTCGGTCCCCTCCGAAGCTTCTCGTCGACGCCAACCTCCCCTCTTTAATTTCTTGAGCGCGGCGAGGTCGGGGAGAGGAGAGAAAGGGATTGCCAGCATCAATTCGACGAACAACGCTCGAATTCGATCAATTGATCTTCGGTTTGGATGATTTGGGGAAGAACACAGTGCAGGACTGCAATGTGTTCGATGAAATGCTTAAGCCAAATTTGAATTCGAATTTCTGAAATTTATTTCATAATCTGTTTCACATATTCAAATATGGTTTTGTGGTGCAGTGGTTCACTTTATTTGACAAGTGTTGCACCACACTTTTTGTAGTTTGAATTTAATAAAGAAAGAAATAGAATTTCAAATTAGATTTTGGAATATATTTTGAGATGGGAAAGTTATGGAATAAAAAGTGAGAGTGATTAAATATCACTCCCCTGAATTTTTATTTAAACATAAAATAATTCTCTCACTTTGAGAAATTTAATGTGACACTTGTCACATGATTTTATGTGTGGTTCTTGTTGATTTTGTTTCTTTTATTTTCTTCATGTCAATCTTTAGAGCAAGCAACACACATTTAGCAAGAAAGAAACAACACAAGCAACAATAGGAGATCAACACATATAATTAAGTAAAAGTTTTTGTTGGCTCTCATTTCTGGAACTAATAATACTGGTTGATAATTTTGGGATGTTACACTTGGTTCCTACAAAAGAAAGGTCAATGTTGCCCCTTTCCACGTGCTCCCGGATGAAATGATGACGAACTTCAATATGCTTCGTCTTGGCATGTTGCACGGGGTTGTGGGCGATCTTGATAGCACTCTCATTGTCGCAAAGGAGGGCACCTTGGTGAAGTTAATACCATAATCCTTCATAGTTTGAACCATCCATAAGAGTTGAGCACAACAACTTGCGGCGGAGATGTACTCGGCTTCGGTGGTGGAGAGAGCAACACAATTTTGCTTCTTGGAAGACCAACACACCAAGGAGCGGCCAAGAAATTGACAACTCCCGGATGTAGACTTCCTATCCTTCTTCTCTCCGGCATAATCCGCATCCGATACCCATAAGATGAAAGCTTGAACCCTTGGGATACCAAAGACCAAAGTTTGGGGTATGAAGCAAATATCGAAAGATGCGCTTAACCGCCACTAAGTGGCTCTCTTTGGGAGCCGCTTGATACCTTGCACACTTACCCACACTAAACATAATATCCGGTCTAGATGCACAAAGATAAAGCAAAGACCAATCATAGAGCGATAGAGTTTTTGATCGACATCGTTACCCTCGGTGTCGGTGTGGAGGTCGACGGAGGTGGACATGGGTGTCTTGTAAGGTTTGAGCTCCGTCATCGTGAACCTCTTGAGCATGTCTTGGGTATATTTGGCTTGATTGATGAAGGTACCTTCCCTATATTGCTTCACTTCAAATCCTAGGAAGTACTTCAACTCCCCCATCATGGACATCTCAAATTTGCTTGTCATTAGCTTTGCAAACTCATCATTGAAAGCATTGTTAGTAGAACCAAAAATGATGTCATCTACATAGAGTTGGCATATGAAAAGATTGCCACCCACCTTCTTGGTAAAGAGGGTGGGGTCAATAACACCAACTTGGAATCCACGGTCTACAAGAAACTCTCGAAGGTGCTCATACCACGCACGTGGGGCTTGTTTAAGGCCATAGAGTGCCTTGTCGAGCTTGTAAACATGGTCCGGATGGTTGGGATCCTCAAACCCGGGAGGTTGCTTAACATATACCAACTCATTAATAGGACCATTAAGGAAAGCACTTTTAACATCCATTTGTTGCAATTTAAAGTTATGATGAGATGCATATGCAAGCAAGATGCGAATAGATTCAAGACGAGCAACGGGGGCATAGGTTTCACCGAAGTCAACACCTTCGACTTGAGAGTAGCCTTGTGCCACCAATCTTGCCTTGTTTCGAATGACAATGCCGTTCGAATCTTGCTTGTTCTTGAAGACCCATTTGGTGCCGATGACGTTCTTGCACCCATTTGGCCTTGGCACCAACTTCCACACCTTGTTGCGCTTGAAGTTATTGAGTTCTTCATGCATGGCATCAATCCAATCATGATCTTCAAGAGCTTCATACACCTTCTTGGGCTCGATGAAGGACACAAAAGCATGGTTGGTGCTAAAGCTTGCCAATTGTTTTCTTGTGACGACCTTGCTTTGGACACCTCCAAGAACTTTGTCCAATGTATGCTCTAAGCGAGTTAATTTTTGCTCTCTTCGCAATTCTCTTCTCTTCTTGGTCTCCTCCGAAGTTTCTTGAGAGATGACTTGATCATTTCCTTCATCATCGGAGTCATGTGCATTGTTTTGATCTTGAGCTTGATCTTGATGAGGACCACCTTGATCTTGTTCTTGATCATTGTCGTGTGCACCATCTAGAGCTTGGTCTTGAACATCAAGTTGTGGAGAGGAACCACTAGGTTGATCTTGTTCTTGACCTTGCTCACTTGTTTGAGGGCTCGGAGTTTGTTCTTGGTTACGGGGAGGATCTTGAGTTGGTGATGGTATGACTTGAGGAGGAGCTCGAGGAGGATCTTGAACTTGAGGAGGATCCTCTTCAATGGGACGAATGTCCCCAATTGCCATCCTTCTTAGAGCGAGCTCCATAGGTACATCACCTACAACATTAGGATCAACTTGCCCCACTTGGGAGCCATTATCCTCATCAAACTTCACGTCACTAGATTCTTCAACTTGACCGGTGGTCTTGTTGTAGACTCTATAGCCGTGAGAGTTTGTGGAGTAACCAACAAAGATACCCTCTATAGATCTAGTCTCAAACTTAGATAACCGGTTACCTTTCTTGCGAATGAAGCACTTGCATCCAAAGACACGAAAATAAGAAAGATCCGGTTTCTTCCCAAGAAGAATCTCATATGGGGTCTTGTTCAATAGCTTGCGGAGATATAACCGATTTGTTGCATGACAAGCGGTGGAGATGGCTTCGGCCCAAAAGTTAACGGAGAAGCATACTCCGCAATCATGGTCCTAGCCGCATCCATAAGAGTCCGGTTCTTCCTCTCCGCAACACCATTTTGTTGAGGGGTGTATGGAGTGGAATATTGATGAGCAATCCCTCTTCACTAAGAAACCCCTCCACGGTATAGTTCTTGAATTCGGACCCATTGTCACTTCGAATTGTCATGATCTTCTCTTGATATTGGCGTTGAGACATGTTGATGAAGTCAATGACTCTTTGTTGAGTCTCACTCTTTTTCTTGAAGAAATAGACCCATGTGTATCTTGAATAGTCATCAACAATCACCAAGCAATACTTCTTCCCACCAAGACTATCATAAGATAATGGACCAAAAGGTCCAAATGAATGAGCTCAAGAATCTTGTGGTGGTAATCTTCGTCTTTGTGGATGGGCTTCTCCATGTTGCTTTCCTAGAACGCATGATCTACACACACGATCTTTGGAAAACTTAATATCGGTTAGTCCAAGAATGTGATACCACTTTGAAGATCATGGAGTGTTCTCATATTGGTGTGGGCTAGTCGGCGGTGCCAAAGCCAACCCACATCAACTTTAGCCATTAGACAAGTCGCGGCCGACATGCTCTCTTTCGAGAAATCAAGCACATACATGCCGTACTCGACATGTCCAACAAAGACTACTTTAAGAGATCCCTTCACGGTGATGATCACACTCTCGTCATCAAAATAACACCCATAACCACTTTTAGTAAGTTGATAGACGGAGAGTAAGTTGTAACCAAGGGACTCAACGACAAGTACATTCTTGATAGAGACTTCTCTAGCAACAACGACCTTGCCTCGTCCCAATACCTTAAGCTCGCGGTTGTCACCAATTTTGACTCGTGAATATTGAGGTAGAGGAGGTTCAATATCATCCACCAAGTCAATGCGTCCGGTCATGTGTTGGGATGCGCCACTATCCACCGTCCATCGACCCGCACCGGACGCCACACCCTACAAGGAATCAAGTCTTTGATTTAGGTACCCATTTTTCGATGGGTCCTTTCTTGTTAGTCACAAGGGTCTTTGGAACCCAAATAGCCCAATGATAATCATCACCATAAGAAGTGCCAACATATTTAGCATAAACATGACCATCTCTAGATTTCATAAGAACATAAGATGGGTTATATTTGCCGGCAAAGTCATTATGGGTAGGAAGGTCCCTTGTGACCTCACCACCCACAATGGTGTTGGTCTCCTTCTCTTTAGCCAACTCCCCCTCCTTCACAAAGATAATAGCTTTTGAAGAGGGAGAAGCTTCTTCTTCTTGTTGTTCTTCTTCTTTGACTTGGTAGAGAAACCAAGTCCTTCTTTTCCAATTTGATCCTTTTGATTGCTCAAAAGGTCATTGAGGTTCTTTTCTCCTTGGGCACAAGCCATAATGCCCTTCTCAAGTTGAGATTTCAACTTAGCATTCTCTTCAACAAGGTTAGCATGCTCACAACAAATAATAGATTTAGCAACAATTTCATTTGATGTGGAGCAATAACTTCTTTCACTTGTTGACCTAGGAATTGATCATGAGACTTCTCAAGTTTGGCAAAAGACTCTTTGAGGGTTTTGAGTTCCTCATCAAGTCTCTTGTTTTCCTTCTCAAGTCTAGCATGTTCAATGCCTAGCTCAAGCTTCTCATTCTTATAGACTTTAGAAGTAGCAAGAGCATGTTCATGATCCTTTTTAACTCTAGACATGTCAATAGCATAGGATTCCTCGGAATTAGATAGGGCCTCCTCAAGGGACCTTCTACGAGTTTGCTCCTTTTCAAGAGCGATAGAGAAATCCGCTATCTCATTAGCATAGTCAACCTCACGGTTTGCCATGCCCGAAATGATCTCCTCCTTTTGATCTACAAGAGAGTTAGTTTCCTCAAGTTGCTCCAAAAGAGCATCAACATTCACTTTGTCTTCTCCTTAAGATTAGCTAGCCACAAGTCCACCTCATTTGGACTTTGGGGCTCCTTCACAACATTCTCTACACAATCCAATAAGGAAGGAGGTGTAGAGGCAATAGGTTTAGGAGAAGGAGTTACCGAGGTGGCTTTTGCCATGAGACATGTGTAGGGAATGGACTCATTTTCATTGGGGGATTCAAATAGGGATGACGGTGTAGAGGAAGGTGTAGCTATGGCAATGCGAGCGGTAGCTACAACTTCATCTTCATCTTCATCACCGGACATGTATTCTTCCAAAACTTTTCTATCTTGAACACACAAGGCATTGGAACCCTCTTCTTCACGTAGTTCTTGTTGCCGTTGCCCTTGGACTTGTCTTTTCTCACAAGCTTGCCATTGTGGTCCTCTCGATTCTCCCAAGGACAATCGGCAATGTAGTGATTGAGATTACTACAATTATAGCAAGTCTTTGGACGGTCTCCTCTTGGTCTTGCAACGAAGTTCTTCTTAGCAAAAGGTCTTGATGAAGATCTCTTGGAACGGTTGCCCAAAAGGCTCTTGAAGCAAGGGCCATGTGCTCATAATAGTCTTCTTGTGTCTCCGTATCCTCCTCTTCAACTCCATGTTCAAACTCTTCTTCACTAGTGATGGGTGGACTTCAAAGCAACATTTGGAGATTGTCCCGCAAGTCCCTTTGCCGAGCTTGAGCATGAATAGAGCTCTTGACAACCATCCCAATGGATACAAACTCGTTGAGCACGGTGTTGGAGTCAAGTGTTGAGAAGTCCGGTCTTGATCGAATGGTTTGAGCCAAGCCTTGATTTGAGGGAGTGATGGCCTTGAGAAATTTGCGCTTGATCCAATTATCACTAATCTTCTCAAAACCGAAATCATTCAAGGTGATGGCAAGAGCGGAGAGTCTTCGATAGAGATCTTCGGGGGTCTCATCTTCATTCATCACAAACTCATCGGCTTCATCTTGAACCGCTTCATACTTGGAAAGTTGAATGCTTTTGTTCCCCAAGAACAAGTTATGAAGATTCTCCCAACATTGCTTTGCCGTCGTGCACATACGGATATGCGTGCGATAAGTTGGGCTTGCGGCCGTTTGTATCATGTGCATGGCGGTGGCGTTGAGTTGATGATTGGCCTTCTCCGTTGGAGTCATGTTGTGTGGGTCTTGAGGATGGAAGCCTTGCTCTAAAATGTCAATCAAGAAAACACAACAACTAGACATGTGTGAACGCATAGAGAATTGCCAATTAGGAAAGTCTTTTGGATCAAGCTTAGGAGGTGCGCCCATATTGGCGATGTGTGGCGGAGAGACGTGTTGGTGGATTGTGTTATACACTTGTTCCGGTGGAACATTAGCATACACCCCGGCGGCTTCCTTGGGGTTGAGTTACCATCCTCGGAGTTCTTTGTTTCGGGATTGGCTTGCGCCTTTCCGTCCGCATTGACAATACCCGTAGAAGGAAGAGTATCTAACTTCCCGGGACATTTTCCAAGGAGGGTAAATCAACCTTAGGAGGATCCGGTTTCCCTAGGAACTCCTTGAACATTTCTCGCATCGATTCCTTCATGCTTATGTTGAGGTTGGTAGTGATCTCGGTATTGAGATTCGATATCTCACTCTTGAGTTCACTAACAACCTCACCAAAGCGTTCATTAGTAACCGATGCGAGAGGGTCCACGACGTCCGACATATTCTCTTAGGCGGTGAAGCCTTAGATAAGAGACGAGGCTCTGATACCAATTGAAAGATCGATATGTCGACTAGAGGGGGGGGGGTGATTAGGCGACTACCAAATTTTAATTCTTTTTCGATTAATTAGGCTTGAGCAAAGTATAACAAGGTTGACTAGATGTGCACTAGTGATAGCAACCTATGTGATACAAGCAAGGTAAAAACGTAGCGGAAGCAACAAGTAAAGGATAGAAATAACCGCAAAGTGGAGACACGGAGATGTTTCCCGTAGTTCCTTCCCAAGGGAAGTACGTCTACGTTGGAGGAGTGTGGAGCCACCTAGGCGCTCCAATAGCACGGATGTGCTCACTCTATTCTCCGTGAGCTTTACCCGTGGGGGTTTGGCTCATTCACTATGAGGTCACCTTGATGGCGTTGACCAAGCCGGTACACAAAGGTCGGGGAACTCCACAATGAGTTGAGCCTCCCAACAATGCCTCGGACTTCCTCCGAGACTCACAAAGGCACCTCGAGTTACAAGCAACCCAAGATGCAAGTTCCACACATAGTGTGGGGGGATTTGAAATTCCTTCGGTGGAGATGTAGATCTAGACCTCCTCCTTCACTCCACAAAGTATCAAGAGGTTTGGGTGGTTGGAGTGGGAGATCTTAGAAGGTTGAAGCTTTCATCAATGGAGGAGAGAGAGCGTAGGAAAACTTAGTCTTCAAGTGAGGAAGAAGACCCATTTAAATAGCCCCTCCAAAAGTGGCCGTTGCGCAGCCCAGATTCCCGCGGCGGTAGTACCGCTGGGGGCAGCGGTACTACCGCTGCTTCCTTCCTCTTCAATTCAAACGGCTCGATTTGCTGGAGCCCGCGCCCGTCTCCAAAGCGGTACTGCCGCTGCGGTACCGCTGCGGCTACCGCCCAACGCAACAGAGGGTGGAAAACAGCGGCACCTCGGGCGGTACTGCCGCTGCCCAGCGGTACCACCGCTGGGGCTGGCGGTACTGCCGCTGTCCAGCGGTACTACCGCTCCAGTACCGCTAGAGCTACCGCTGATGGAAACAGAAGCTGAAAAACGGCGGTACCTCCAGCGGTACCGCCAGCGGTAGCTGGCTGAGCTTGCGAGGAAACTCTGCGCAGCTGTACTACCGGCCCTCCTGGCGGTACTACCGCTGCCTGGAGCAGAAAACAGTTAAGACCATTTTGCAAGCTCTGTTCGATGACGCTTATATCAGAAAACCCTGGAAGCTCAAAATACAATGTTAGATACATAATTGTGTTATCACTAACACCAAAACATCATCTAGGGAAGATGCACTTTCAGGGGGGGGGGGGGGGGGGGGGCAGCAGCCCAGTTTCGCCTCCATGAGGCTCCGCCAGTGCATGCAGTACTTGGAAGAAAATAGTTAAGCTTAAAAAAAGTAGAGAATAGCTAGAACTATGCATATTTAAATTCCCGTGAAAAAATGTGCTCACTTAACGACCTTTTTTTTATTTAACCGAGTTTCATAGGGATCTTGGAGGATTATATATATAGGAGGGAGTATTTTCTATAGAGTTTGCTTGGTACTCCCTCTGTCCTACAATATAAAACGTTTTGACAAGCTAAATCAATTTGCCAAAACTTTTTATATTATGGAATAAAGGTAGTATGTAATAAAATATTTGTTATTATTTGGATTTTTTCTATGTGCTACTTTGTACGGTACTCAGTAGGAAATAGTCAAGCTAAAAAAGTAGAGAATAGCCAGAATGACATGAATCTGTGTGACACTAGATCATTTTGTAAATGTGTTTAGTCATAATTATAATTTGACACAATTTGTACCATATAGTTATGGAGTAATTCTTGGTCAAAGCCTCATGTTGATAAAACATAATATGACGAGAAGGAGCATTTTGAAAGATTCTAATTTTTTAAAAGTAAGATGCTCATGACACATCGGTATATTTGTAGGGATAAATAGGTTATTTGGACGCCACAAAACCTATATATATGTAACATATTATTGTTTTCTATAATAGACCATACATTTGTCTATGTATGTATCACACTAATGAAAATATTTGTTAATTAAATTTTACAAGTATGTAGATCTCATCTAGATGTCTTTTGGATCACGTCGAGATGTATATGCAATACGTCTTTTTCAGAATTTTTATTCACTCTGGGAGTATATTACTTTTCTTCACATTTCCACTCTTTTTTAAATATAGTTTTCCATAGTCTTTCTTGAGTATGAACAATGAATTACCTGTCCTATTATTTAAAATTATAACTAGTGAGTCATGCGGTATCTAACTTGAAAAGTGCATTCATAATATGAAATCATTTTTGGTGCTTTGTGCATATGTTAGTACAATCTAGTGGCCCAAGTTAAATCTTCAAGAGTGTGTCAATGTCTAATGGATCTTCTTGTTATATGTTGGGCGTATTATCGTTTCATCTACTCCCTCCATATTCCATTTATTTTTACATGTCATATCAGTTTTATTAAATAAATTTGATATCATTTGATGTTTCTAAAAAGTACTACCCATAACCGTGATTTTTCATATAATTCACGTACCAATAGAACAACTATTAGTTAAAGTCTCACGTTAACGAAACCTAATACACCAGAGGGAGTAGGATTAGGCGATGGGGCAAGAGCTAACCAACAACTATTAAGCACTAAAAAATGATTCAAGAGGGGTCTAAACTTCTTTTTTACTTGAGAGGTGTCTAACTTGATAAGAAAAAGGGAGTCCCAAGTATCAGTATCATAAGATTTCCCCCGTATTTCCTCGTTACACGGGTCTCAGATGAAAATGCCATCAAAAGAAAAGATGGATACAAAGAGGGCCGACACGGAGCCAAATACAATTCTCCATCTCAAGCCAAATGCCCTTCTCTATCTCAAAAAACAATAACAAGTGCACAATTCAAACTTCAACGGTCAACATTCAAAACCCAATCCCAAGGAACAAACCCGCCCCGGTCACCGCCCCATTCCTTCTCTTCTTTCCCTCCCGCCGCTATTCAAACAAGCGCACGCTCGCTCACGTTCTCGTTCAACTTTGCCGTCCACAACCTATATATCACCGCACTTTCGCCTCGCCCCCACACAAAAGACCATCGTCATCCGCCGCCATCTAGCGTCGACTCCTATATACGGTCTGCTCTCGCGCCCCACCCTATCCACACGGATCGATGGTCACGCCGGTGACTCGCTTCCGCGCTCGCGGGTTCCGCGGCGCGGCGCGTGGTGCGCCGGAGATACCGCTCGCCGTGAGGCGGACGTGGCAGGACGCCGGCGAGCCCGAGCCAGCGGTGCCGACGCACTTCCTGTGCCCGATCTCGCTGGACATGATGAAGGATCCCGTTACGGCGCCGACGGGGATAACGTACGACCGGGAGAGCGTGGAGGGGTGGCTGGAGCGAGGCCACGCCACGTGTCCCGTCACCGCACGGCCGCTGCGGCTGGAGGAGCTCGTCCCCAACCACACCACGAGGAGAGTGATCCAGGAGTGGTGCGTCGCCAACCGGGGCCTCGGGGTGGAGCGCGTGCCCACGCCCCGCGTCCCGGTCTCCGCCTTCGACGCGTCCGAGCTCCTGGCCGCCGTGTCCGCGGCCGCGAGGCGTGGGGATGGGCCGAGGTGCCGGGATCTCGTGGCGAGGGCCAGGGCGCTCGGGAAGGAGAGCGAGCGCAACCGCAGGTGCTTCGTGTCAGCGGGCGCAGCCCGCGCGCTTTCCTCGGCGTTCTGCCATCTCGCCGGCCAGCGCGTGGTGCCGGTGACTGCCCTAGAGGAGATCTTGGCGGCGTTGGTCGTGTTCTTGCCGCTTGACGAGGATTCCAGGCGCCGCATTGCGTCCCCAGTGGCGCTGGATGCCGTTGTATCCATCCTGTCTCACGGCGAGCTCCCGGCGCGGGTCAGCGCCGTCGTCGTTCTCCGCGAGATCGCCTCGTCGTCCGATAGCCAGTGCATCGAGGCGATGTCCAAGACCAACGCGATATACCCCGCGCTCGTCATGCTCTTGAAGAAGGCCGTCTCGCCGCAGGCCACCAAGGCGGCGATGGTAACCGCCTACTACCTCGTTGCACACACCGAGCTTGCCGCTTCCCGCATCGTTGACCTCGGCACGGTGCAGCTCCTCGTCGAGCAGCTGGTGGACGCCGACAGGGGCACGACGGAGAAGGCGCTGGCCTTGCTGGACAGCCTGCTCCTCACCGTCAAGGGCCGCGACGCGGCTTACGCGCAGGCGCTGTCTGTGCCGGTCATCGTGAAGAAGATGCAGCACGTGTCCGACATGGCAACAGAGTTCGCCGTGTCGGCACTGTGGCGGCTGTGCAAGAACTTCGCGGCGGGCGACGGTGGGTGCAAGGCCGAGGCGTTGCAGGTCGGCGCGTTCCAGAAGCTCTTGCTACTGCTGCAAGTTGGCTGCGAAGGCGTGACCAAGGATCGGGCCAGCGAGTTGCTCAGGCTTCTGAATGGATCCAGGGACGGCGCCGAGTGCATCGACACGCTGGATTTCAAGGCGCTCAAGAGACCTTTCTGAGTGTGCATATCGAAACTTGATTAATTACGATGTGGATAGAACCTGAACCATGTAGATAAAATTAGGTTTAGATTCTCTCTATCGTTTGGAAGAATTACAATACCCGCGGTCACGGGAGAATATTTTCGGAGCATGGGAAGATGCGATTCCATTCAGAATTAGTAAGAATGACACCTAGAAGGCCACTAAGTGTCAAAAATCATGGAAAATATTATGCATCTGTAGAATAGTTAGAGATTTGCGCTTGTGAATTTCGGCCAAAAGGATATCGAAATCGGTAAACTATGCAAAAAAAAACACAAAATGAGTTATCAGCTGTCCAAGCTGCACAACTTGTTGGGAACGAAAAAATCATAAAAGGATTTTTGCATACTGGAAAAAGGGTCCTATTTTCCAGAAAATTTTACGCGGACATCTTTTAATCCATGGCTATGTGTATATGACTTTCCCCGTGATTTATTTTTTCAAAATTTAAGTCATGCCATTTTTCTACATTGCAAGAACCTAAAATCATAATAGTGATCTACCCATATTGTGATTATTATTTGCCAAAATAAGTACAAAACATAACTTCCCTGCTCTTGCCAAGGACCATTTTGGAGCGAGATAAAAGAAACAATATGTTAGATCATGCATGAAATTTGCAGATGAAAATTAGGCTTGCTATTATTCATAGCCTGAAAACACTTTTTAGGGGTCAGCTAGTTTCTCCTTCTTGTTCGCTTCAGTGAAAGAGTTGCCGTCAACGAGTTAGGGTTTGGAATAGGTGGTAAAAAACTCAACAATTACCGGATAAGAAAGATGGATGGTGGAATGCTAGTATGATGGGTGGATGAGGAGGGGGATTATACCAAGGCATTAGGTTTTGGTGTTTTGACCGGTGGTGGCGAATATGTCGACCGCAACCGTTGAGAAGTATGCCTGCTGGTGGTAAATGGTTCTATCCTAAAAGACGATGACCATACATATAGTTCATGACAAAGACACAATTTTTTTTGGACAACCAAATAATATAGCCTCCGTAATTTTGGTAAATTGCATGCGCCAAGCGTAAAAATTATAAATTAAAGTAAACCCTCATGTGAAAAAAAAAAACACTAGCACAATGCCGTTCATCGCTATGAATAAAAAAACCAAACTATGAACATCCGGTCACATTTCTCATGGCTCATGGACGAATGGAGTAGGTTCACGCTGGTTCTGAATCTTCCTGGTTCTGCGGCCGTATGGGAGATGCCAATATGCCTCTTCCTTTCGGCAGCCTGCTGCGCTCATCGAGCTTCCCAAACGGCGGACACAATTTTTGACTAGGACGAGAGGAAACGCCAAGTTTCCAATATATAACTGTAGCATGGCCGGCCGGACACGGACAGTAGGTTCAGTAAGATTATTGGTGTGGAGTGGTTGCGCATCTGGAAGCCAACATTTCAGAAAGGCCAAATCAAAAGACAATTCTCGTGCCCTTCCATTTCAGAACCTGGTTTTGATTCCAGGAACAAACGTTATCGGTGTGCGCTAGCTATACGACTGGTCATCTGTAGTACTCCGTAGTATATGTTGGCCGCACAAACATTCCCTTTGCTCGAGTCTGTCGGAACTTCTTCCTTTTTTTTTTCAAGAACAAGCAAGGAGCTTGTCTTCTTTATTAAGGTCCGCGGCAGCGGGTAGTCAGCCGGCATTGTAGAGCTTCGGCTCAGTCAGTTCTTGTAAATTTACTTCTTCCTTTTTTTTTTGACCTTGGTACTTCTTCCTTTTAGGACCGAACTTTCTTGGCTTTATCCTTTTATAAGGCAGGAGGCACGGAACTTTCATTGCCAATGTACGTAATCCATGATCTCCGGCCGGTAGATGCCCAAGAACAAAATGTTCAGGAGACACGGATCAAAGAGAGACGCGTCATGCGATTCATGAGCTGATGGGACATTAGCCGGTTCGCCCGCGTCACTTTCACCTAAACCTCTAATTTTCACCGTCAAAGTTTCATGCGAGACAAGTAATCCGACGACAACGACGAACGACTATGACCTTGGACCCGGCTCTCCCCCGCTACAGTAGAGGAGAGAAGAATTTTTTCACCCACCGCTTGATCCAGCTCGCCGGCGTCGATCTGCCGGTTTCCCCTCCCTCCGCCGGCCGCTCCGGCGGCGGGAGGGTGGGGAAACCCAGGATCTTGCCTGTACATAGTCTAGGGTTAAGGGGGCGGCCTGCCGGCGGCGTCGGGAAGAGGATGGCGCGGTCGGTCCGGCTTTTTGTCGAGGCGGAGATCCTTTCCGGTGGTGGTGCTTCGCGGAGCGCGGCCATGGATCTGCCTCTTCCGGGGTGCTCGCAGCTCCGTGGAGTTGTGTTGTGCCTCTTCCCCGCACCGGAGCTCGTGGAGCGGCGGCTTCGGTTCGAACGACTCGATGGAGATGGTGATGAAGACCAGGGTGAGGACGACGGCGACGATGCGAGGTGGAGGCTCTGTCGAGCTGAGTTCTGTCGACTTCCCGTCCGCCTGGGGACTCCTGCCGATCCAAGGTTGCTGAGGAGGAGTGGCGGCGGTGCGCCGCGGTACGTCTTCTTCGACGACGGCGTCCTCGACGACTTGCAGATCCTGTGTGTAATTTTCTTCGATCTTTCGGCTGTTCTGTAAGTTCCTGGTGTTTTCACCGGATCTATCTCGCAAAAAAAAAAAAAAAAAAAACGACGAACGACTATGACTGACAAAAACTAGCTGCATGAAGTGGAGTGCTGCTTACCAGTTCAACTGGCAAGCAAGACACTTCGAGTATGGCAAGTATAACTGTACCAGTCTGGACTGTGGACTAGACCAGCAGATCAGTTCAGTAAATCCATACGTGTAAACATCCAGTCACGCAGTCGCCATCGATCCGATCGACTGGTCCTGCACTACTAACTTGCACTCTCCGCCAGTCAGTAAGCACGTGCCCACAAATGGAAGTTAATTAATTTAGAACGGAGGGAGTAAAAACTAGTAGGTACAAACACGGCGGCAGATGAAACAGATTTCCTCGCTGACGCTTACCGTAAGCATTACTCCAACGTCTAGCAGCTTAATCAATTGGATTGGAACATTGGATCGTCGTCGTTCAACACCTAATTTACGTACCAGCGATCCATCGATCGACAGCAACCTGCCGATCGAGATCGCGGTCGGTCTACGCGGACCGGAGACCCGATCTGCTAGAGTAGCTGCAGGTCACGCACGCCTAATGGCTCATACTCTGCGATTAATTGAACAATTGGTAGTGGTCACTGTTGGGTTCTGTTCGTTGTGCTGATGATCGTCTTGGTGAGACCAATTCTTGACGTGGATTGATGGTTGCACTTGCACGAACGCTAGATCGATCTTCATTTGGAGTGTCCGACACCAGTGGACTGTAGTGACAAGGTTGAGCGTACTTCTTTCGGTGGGCACTGCTAGCAACCAACGAACTTCTTTCGGTTGCAGCTGAATCAACAACTAACCTAACTACTGCACAAGACAAGATGGCCTCAGAGTCACGACATGATGCAAATTAAGAGTGGAACCACGTCGATGGAGGGTGTATAACCGAAGAAGTGGGCAGTGTGCTCTCATAGTCTCATCCAAACGGCAGACTTTTCCAGCTGCACAGTCACAGCTAGACCGCGCATCCAGGTGTGACTAGGACTAGTCCAAGTCAGGGTCCACGCTGTTCGTTCGTATTAGGACTGTTGTAGCAACTCGGCTGTTGAAGAAATTTTGGCCCATTGGAAGCCCATTGGGGCGTATGATAGCTATTGTGCTATTGGAACGGACAAGCACACAGTCGCAGCGACATATTTGCGGACAAGGTGTTTTTAAAAATATTTTAAAATATCAAAAAATTATGAAATAAAATTTCGTGTGTATCTCCAAATATTTTATGTTGGCACACAAAGTTTCACGAAAATAATTTTTTGTGTGCTCTGTATAAAAAGACGCAATTTTTTTTTAATAATACATTTTTTTAATAAATTCGAAAAATATTACGCAAAATAACGAAATTTCAAAAATAATACGGCCTCGGCCAGGCCTGGGCCGATTAGGTCCTGTCGGCCAGGCCTGGGCCGATAAGGCCTTATCGGCTCTGTCTAAGCCGACAGGGTCGCATGGTGGGCCAGGCCTGCGTCCGACAGGCCGTCACGCGTCAGGGAGGGGTACTAATCGGCCAAGCTCTGGCCGACAGGCCTCTCGGCCAATACTGGGCCGATAGGTGCTGGATAAGGCCAATCCTGGCCACATCTTCTTCCTCGCGTCCTCTCTCTCCTTTTCTTCTTCCTCTCGAAAACCAGCAGCTCCTTGCTGCGTTTCAGCGGCGATCTGTCCATCCAGCCACCAAATCTTCCTCCTAGAAATGTTAGAGAGTTAAGGCAGCTCAGATATACAGATGGGTTAGGTTTTTGTGTGATTTCGTGTTGTTTGGTTGGAGCAATGATGGAGTTTAGGTGGAGGTTCGTGTAGGGTGGTGGTGGTGCAGCGTGGTGGTGGTGGTGCAGTGGTGTTGCTGGTGGTGCAGCGGTGGTGGTGACGGTGCTGGTCCATTGAATCGGCACGCTTCAAGGGTATGCGTTTATCTGGCTAATTAGGGTTTACTGTTGCGCTAGTAATATTAAGTATATAGTTGTTCCCGGTTATAACAGTTAATTGGTGTCACATTTTTAGGTTGTTGAGATGAGTAATTTAGTGAAATGTTTGTTTTACTATGGTCCTGGCGAAGTTGTGGTAAATGAGCATGGAGCTGATTTGGGTGAGTTTCGATGGTCAGAGTTGGAACTGAGTGACCCAGAAACATGGTCTATAAGTCAGCTGAAAGATTGGTTGGCAGCGTGTTTAGGGCTTAATCCTCAAACAGACACTGTCGGTGTGCATGCACTGTGGACGAAGTCAAGGTCACCGGTGTTTTTTTATTTGAGGCCGATAGATCGGACCTCTCAGATGGTGCGATGGTTGCAAGGCTGCGAAAGCAGGGGATGTACCCCTATCGCGTTACTGATACCTGTCGCGAAGGAGGTGATTCCGCCTGAAGGCGAGGGAGGGCACGATCCTGGCCAGAGTAGTCAGGAGATGCAATTTTCTGGACATGATTATAATCAGGGAGATGTTGGAGGTGGTGGTTATGACTATGGCCAAAATAGTCAGACAGAGCAGATGGAAGAGGAAGATGTTGGAGGTGGTAGTTATGAATCTGGCCAAAATAGTCAGACAGATCATATGGAAGAGGGAGATGAAGATGCTGCTGAGGCAGCAGCAGACGATGTATTCCAAGAAATGATGGAAGAGGAAGACGAAGATGGTGGTAGTGCTTATGGGCATGATTCCGACGAGTCGGATGACGAACATGTGGTGCCAAATCCTGCGTCATGGAGTCATGATTTCTCGTCGTCAATGACAGTGAACGATGGTCATGATTCTGCCTGGGAATACCATCAGAACCAGGTTTCTGCGGGTGCTCTATATACCGACAAGCAACATTTGCAAGATGCAATCATTAAGTGGGCAATGTCGACTTGCAAGACATTCAAAACCAAGGTGTCGAGTAAAAAATATCTGACAATGGAATGTGAGGTAGCAGGGTGTCCTGGAAGGGTGCACGGTTATCGTCCTCACTTCGGCATAAACTGGAAAGTGAGCGACGTAGTACAACACACATGTAGAATTGAGAGTATTCCTCAAGATCATCGTAACATTTCGTCGACGCTTATAGCTCGGTTGCTGTACTCAGAAATAGTACAGGGCAAAGCTATGGAAGCGAAGGCTATTATACATAAGGTGTTCACCAGGTTCAAGTACACAATATCTTATGGCAAAGCTTGGAGGGCTAAGCAGATGGCACTTGAGAAAAGATTCGGATCGTTCCTAGACTCATATGACTCAGTTGTTCGGCTCCTCTACACATTGCAGGCCCGTAATCCAGGCACATATGTTGACGTCAAACACTTTTGGATGGCAGAGTTTCCAAACGTAAAGGTGCTGCATCGTGTGTTCTTCTCTTTCGGTGTATGCATAGAAGCTTTCACTCACTGTCGACCAGTTATCTGTGTTGATGGTACATTTCTTACTGGCAAGTATAGGGGACAGATCTTGACTGCCATTGGTCAGGATGGCAACAATCAGATCGTGCCACTTGCATTTGCTTTTGTGGAGAGCGAGAACACTGAAAGTTGGACTTGGTTCTTCAGGCAGCTTAAAATAGCAGTAGTAAAAGATAAGCCGAACGTGTGCATCCTTCATGACCGCCATGCTGGTATACTGAACGCCGTCAAGGCACTCACAAACCCTGTGGCCGCGGAAGAAACGCCATGGCTAGACCTGCAGAGTCGTTGGTGCATGCGCCATTTGGGGGCCAATTTTTTCTCACAGTTCCGGGATAAGGCTTTGATGAATCTATTCAAAAAACTGTGCAAGCAGAACCAATTCTGGAAATACACATTCGTACGTGGTAAGCTTGATGACTTCACTAACCAGCATGTTAGGCAGAGGAGAGCTGCACGAAATGTTGCAGTAGCAGCACATGTGCAACTTGTGGCGCAACAGCTAGCAACCGGACCTCCACCAGCTGAGGATGTACCTGTTGGGCTTTGTGACTTGCCAGGATTTGATCCGCCTGGTGTTAGGAGAAAGACTGGGAGGTTGATTAAAAACTTTCAGCAGTGGATAGAGCACGAGCCTCTTGAGAGGTGGTCTTTGCTGCATGACACTTATGGAGCCAGGTACGGTGTTATGACTACCAACCTGGCTGAAACATACAACTTTGTTCTTAGAGGAAATAGGGCATTGCCACTTACAGCCATTGTGGAGGGTATTTTTGAGGGCACAGTCAAATACTTCAGAGAAAGACGCCAGAAAGCTCACATGCATATCGTTAACAACCCAAACACACCTTTTTGTGAGAAGATTACGGAGTACATGGATAGGAAGATGGCAAAAGCTCGTACTCATGCTGTGCAGGCCATAGGAAATCAAGAAAGGAGGTTCGAGGTACGCTTACCTTCTGACAAGTTTGGTTGCGGAAATCAGCTCAGAACGCATGAGGTGCGAATTGGAAATGAAGCCCGACCAACATGTGACTGCACATGCAATAAACCAAAATTGCTTCACCTGCCCTGCTCCCATGTATTGGCTGCGTGTGGCAACTCGGACTGTCAGCCATCTCGTTCGTTTCACCATATTATTTGAACGAGTCTGTGCTTAATACCTGGACCGGTGAAATGGTGGGATTTCGAGCTGTGGGTAATTTTAACACGGTTGACCCTAATGAAAGGCAGTACATCCCCGACCCAAGGCTACTGCGTCCTGGTAGAGGTAGACGACCGTGCAAGCGTATCAGAAATGGTATGGATGAATCTGAAGCCGGAGGCCCGACAGTGCAATGTTTCTTGTGCAATGATTTTGGTCACAGGGACACTGCTTGTACAAAATTCCCACCTACGAATGCTGCTCCGGCAACTAGAGCAGCTGCTCCACGTGGGCGAGGCAGCCGAGGACCAAGAGGAAGGGGAAGAAACTAGGATGTTTTAAATTTGGACTGTGCTTTTATTTGTAATAATGAGGATCAATGTTTTAAAATTGGACTATGTTTTAATCTGTAATATGTGTGGATCAGTGTTTGTAGACAATGTTTTTATCTGTAATATGTGTGGATCAGTGATTTAAATTTGGAGTTTGATTTCATCTGTAATTTGTCTGCATTTGTGGCTAAAAAAGAGGAGGGAGAGGTGGAAAAAAATGGAAGAGCCTCTCGGCCCAGCTTGGGCCGACAGCCTCTTGTCGGCCCAGTTCAGGCCGATAGGCCCAGTCGGCCCAGCTCTGGCCGACCGGTTTCTCTGCCACGCGCAGAGCCGGCCGACAGCACATATCGGCCCAGGCCTGGCCGACAGGACCTAATCGGCCCAGGCCTGGCCGAGGCCGTATTATTTTTGAAATTTCGTTATTTTGCGTAATATTTTTCAAATTTATTTAAAAAAATGTATTATTAAAAAAAATTAGCTAAAAAGACAAATTCAGTGCTCAAAAATAAGTTTGTACTAGACATTTTATTTGTCTTTTTTACACAGGACACAAAAAATGTCTTTTTTTTTGGACAAAAAATTGTGTGTCTACATAAAATATCTATATGTACGCCCGAATTTCTTTTCAGATTTTTTTGACATTGCGAAATATGGTTTTTCATAATAGGAGATCTAGTCCTACAACCCGGAATGGATTTCCGCATATTTGCGGCGTATTAGTTCATTTTTTACTTCTAATACTCCCCCTATTCACTTATGTAAGGTATGCAGATATTTCAATATGGACTAGATACGTCTACATACATGTATTTTTGAAAAAAAAGCTAAAAGATCTTATAAAAGTGAACGGAGGGAGTAAAAAAGTTCTAGTTTTCTTTGGGCTGAACTGTTTCGATGCACATAAGTATTTTTGTTACGAAGTTCTTAATTCAAGTTATTACAAACGAAGATCATATGAAGTCGATACATGAAGCATGTTAACAATAATCTTGCCTAGTCAGTTTTTTGAAAGCGTTTAGTTTCCTAACGCATTTGGCTTGCATGCCATGTACCAGTCTGTGTCCACGTATAGCTAGGAGTCAAACTTGTAGTTTACATACGTGAGTTAGGCACTAGTAGGGAAAAGCCTATCTGTGGCACGGGTAACAATAGATTCTTGTTCCTCGTGGTTTGCGGCTCATGCGACCATTCAAAGCTCCAAACACATATGATCTTATGTGATCTCTACCGGGTGCACTGAATAGCAATGAGACATGATCAGCAGAGGTAGAGATTACGTATTCACGATTTTATGCAACTTTTGAAGTTTTGAATGTTTTCTGGTTGGTCATTTTTGTTTTGTTTTCTTATATCTGTTGTAATAACACTAGTAAAGTCAGATTGATGGCTAGAACAATAATATAATATTTTGGAGATTCACAATAAATAATCTCTATGATATCTCTGTATTTATTTTAGCAGCAGCTCAAATCACATCGTCCAAGTACGTACATGCCACTGCGCTAGAGGCTTAGAGCAGCACTCGGTATATCACTCGAAGTAGAATTTAGTGATTTTCGCTGAATCACTGTTCTAACGGACACAACCAGCATCTTCGCAAAAATAGTGGCGCGGAAGACTCGCTCCTTCGCTCGGCCCTGGCCGTGAGAGAGAGGGAGAGAGAAAGAGAGAGAGATTAAAATAGCATATGCTGAGTGGGCTAAAGGGGCGAGATTTGAAAAATCTGTTGGAGTGTAAACATAAATGGGACACATCTTTAGCAAGCCCACCAAATAAATTTACAAAGAGTAAAATTTGGCGCTATCATTGGACTTATTTTGTTAGGACGTACGACTATGGGGCTATAATGATGAGCTAACACAACACAAATCAGGTTCGGAGATTAAGCGATAAAAAGGGAAGTCCAAATTCCAATATAAAATTACAAATCGATGAATGCAACTTTGGAGATCACCACTTCATCGATCATCTCCCATCGCTGCGACCCCAAGAGTATAGTCTACTCCTTAATGAATGGAAAGGCAATTTTTTTGCCTGTTAAAAAAAGTACTTGTATGATTGTATCTATATGTAGTTTATTCTCTTGCAAGACGTATGCTGACAACAATTCCTGGTGACTTCGCCACGTGCATAGTGTATCTCTGTCTGCCCCTACGGACATCTTATTTTTTTTAGATAAGGGGGTGCGGATCCCCAGCCTCTGCATCCAAGAGATGCACACAGCCATCCGCAATTATTAAACATTCAAGGGTACAAGTTCACAATTCATGGATCACTTAAGGTAGACATCTTATGTTGGGATCATAGGTACTTCCTGGACACGATGCGCCTGGCCCCGTCTTCTTCTCGAATGGCGGTACTTGCGACATCGGCGACGGCAGCACAACGTCGACAGAACCGCTGGAGGGGGGTTCCCCGGCGTATGCTTGACATGAGCCGGACGTAACCATGAGAACCAAAAGCACGGCCACCACAAGCTTTCCGACCATCATGGACATGGATTCGAAGTTCTAAGTGTGCACTGTTGTCTCTCTTAATTTTGAGCTATCGATCGACGGATGAAACTAGCTTGCTAGGCTTTTCTGTGCTGTGTATGTGAGTTGTAGTTCGAAGATTAATTTGGACGGTTATTTATAAGCTAGCTAGAAATCTCTTGTCTCATGCTCATATGCACGGCAGAATATGCATTAAGTGCGAAAAAATTCCATGGTTTTTTACGTGTGTGACCAGCCGGTTAATTTGACAGTATACTAGTTCAAACTTGCAATGCATCTACGCGGTTTCTAGTACGTACAGCGTACTGAAAACTTCACGTTCGCATGCACGCCATGTGGAAAAATTCTCACGAACAGTAGTCGGTCGACGCATACTAGTTCAGTTAACGAGTGCACAGCCGCGACTCTTCTACGACGCATATGTAGCTAGGCACGTACAGTAGCTTTCAACTGATCGGTCGCTTCGTCTCTGCCGTGAGTACTGTGCCTATTTCAACTAGTCACGGCAAGGAGGTCGCAGCATGTGTTCTTCCGTACCGGTGTGCGAGGAGGACGGACTGGAAGTGCTCGGATCACACAAGAAAATAAGTATTAATCCTAACCTTCCAGAGAGGTAGTATCCGTTTGGCCTACAATAAATTAAGGCCTTAGCCATATATAAAAAAACTAGAACGCGATGCCGCGCGTTGCAGCGGGTATTTCTTGAGAAACTTTTTCTAGTAACTTTTTGAGTGAATACATATAGAAGAGACCATAATTTCAAATAACAACTATATAATTTTCATCACTGAAATAATTGGCAAAAAGGCACGGGCGAAACTAATTCCGGTGTTATGCTTGTACATGATTTACTTGTGTAACTACATAGCGACATGGTGTGATCGTATTATTCAAACGTCATAAAAAATTGCCGTGGACTATTTGATGGGCTAAAAAAGATGATGCAGATACTTGCATGTAGAGATAGAAAATAATTAATAAATGTTAGTGGGATGACATGGACAATTGATTGGCTAAAAAATAAGTGATGTGGATAGCTTGCATATGGAGATAGAAAAATATTAATTACACTTAGTGAGGTTTTGCTTTATAAGAAGTATAGATAGATAGATAGATTAGGGCCTTAGGGGCAAATAACTCTATAATTATGAGCTCAACGGATCTGTTTTTGGAAACAAAGCTCAGCTAATCTGATGTCAGTAGTGGAAGGATTCGTATGTAGTTAGCACGAATGAGTTCGTCGATTAAGGATTGAAAACTAGATAACATGTTCCTACGTTCAGATGATTTTTTTTGCCGCACCAGTTGTCATTTGTACATACTACGGTTGCCAAATTAATAACAAACACCTGCCAAGATAATAATGCATAGTTGTCAGATAATTTTAAACATGTTTCTTGGCATTGCAATGATATGCAGAGCTTGGAACTGAGTATTTCTAGTGTATCCAATAACTAGGATATGATATCATTCCACTAAATGACTACACGTATTATCATGCAACCTTGCGTTAATCAAGAATGACATAACATGGCAAGTTGGCAACTAAGTTATCATAGTTTGAAAATTAAGTAGTGTCTAATCAAGTGATTGGCAACTGACAACATTTTTTTTAAACATGTCAACGTGAGAATTAGTTTTGAAGATCTCATTGCGGTCATGCCAATAGTGAAAACGGAACGTCAATCGGATTATCTGTTGATATATTTTTATTGACAGTTTTAAATCAGAGCAATCTCTGATTATGTCATGACTGCATATCAGTGATCTGGGTTTTTCGGCTAGGATGGGCAACCAAGCATTTTTTTTTGTCTCAACACAAGAAATATAATATGCCAATGTATAGATATAAAGCTTTCTAAAGGACAACATAAATATATTCATAAGGTTCCACAGAGCGTTGATTTTCTTGAAACTAGACAAGGAGCATTGATGACTAGGTGTATAATTTGCAATATAGGTCTTGTTGGAGATGTTTCTGAACAGAGATACAATTTCTCCAGTTTTTTATGTTTCAACATCACTACAATACAAAATTACAAGTCAATTCATCGAATTCTCCGTTCCTCAAATAACAATTCATCATATTATTGAACTACATGAATGAATTTCCATATTTAGTCATCATTAATGAATCCATGTAGGGATCTATATAATACACACATCTATTCAAACTTACAAAGAGAGCAAGACAAAAGGATCTAGCACCTTGAAAAGAGAGAGCCCTAGACTCGGTAGAGTCATGTATGTAGAAGAGAGAGGGAGAGAGGCCTCACCCTAACAATCCAGTGGGGCGGCCGCTACATAATACATTTCATTATTTTTTCATTGCTTTAACTAACTCAAATAACTCCAACAAAATTAAAGCAAACATGCACGATGTATAAGAAATCAACAAGCTCAACTCTTGAACCCTGACTATATCGATCCTTATGTTACATCACTACTGCAAATCGAACATTTATTTGGCTCCATGCAAGCCAGACAAGTAGACACAAGAATTCGTTGTCCGATGTCTTGTCACCAGGCCAGTGTGTATTCATCGATCCTTATGACGGGGGAGGACAACGGTTGTTAGGATCACTAGTACTTCTGACTTCACACATCGACGAGCCTGCCCCCGTCTTCTCCTCGAACGGCGGAAGCATGTGGCCTCGCCATTGAGATGTCCGTGACGGCGGCACAATGCTGACGGAACTGCCAGACGAGGGTTCCTCGGCGTACAACTCGTCACCTCGCAAGGGCCTTCTAGCCGCCCGGGTGCATGACCATGAGCCGGACGTAGCCATGAGAACCAAAAGCATCATCCCTAAAACCTTCCCGGGCATCTTCGACATGCGGTCGTAAGTATACGCCGATACTAAATTTCTAATCAAATAACAGTGTTGTCTCTCTTTTGAGTTCTCTCGATCGATCAGACAAGCTAGTTATGCTATAGTGTTCATGTGCAGGCTGTGCTGTGAGGTTATGCTCGAATCTTTGGTCGTTTATTTATAAAGGAGGAAGAAGCTCAAGTCATACTCATGCATGGCAAGACTAGCTACGAAAGTTCCATGGGTTTTACCTGTGTGACCTGCCTGTTAATTTGGCTATTCAAACTTGCAACATGCACGCGGTTTCTAGACTTCTAGTACTGCCAACTTAATGCAGGCATATCGTGCATATATACTCTCACGACCTTGAAACAACTATAGCTAGTTCAGTTAAAGAGAGTAGTACAGATTCTTCTAGACAGTCCATGTATAGCTTTCGGTCGCTTCTCTGCCGTGACCATTGTTTCAAGCAAACACGGATAGACCGGGAGAAAACGTCAGCGGATCGAGAAGGATACCATTTTATGCTCAAGGTTGATTGCCCCGGGAACACACGGCCGGAACAACACTGTAGCTTGGTTAATTTAGTAATTTTCCTAGGCCGAAAAGATGAAACAGATCAAAGAAACGCATTATGCGATCCATTAGAAAGATAAAAAGAGGAAAACTGAAAGTAAATAGACGGAAATCATGCATTCATTAAGTAGCATTGCCACATGCAGGATATAAATCGTAGAGGAGTTCGAAGGGAAGTAGATGTACTATTTCTTTTGGAGAGTAGAAAATCTTTTACTTCAAAATGCGAGCTAATCCTTATGAGCGTTTAATTGGTAAAGTCATGTGGTAAACAGAAATATAGTGGTTACTGTACTAATTTAGTTGGGTATTGGTATTCCTTGAGAGATGTATAATAATGAGCTCAGCTAATCTGATGTCAGTCGTGGAAAAATTTGTGCGCAGGTAGGTCAGTAGTCAGATTTTTGTGTTCAAGTCCAAGTCTACATTTGAGTCGCACATTCTCACGGAGAAGACAAAGACTCCGGATTCATATCCTTTGTTCTGGCCATCTATCGACCGGATCGATACAGGCATTGAAGCGTACACAATTACTTTATTGCGACCGGCAAAGTCTTGCCAGTTGCCACCTGAGAGAACTATGGATCTTCAAATAATAATCACCCTGGCAAACCCCGCTGCACACATACGGGCGCAAAGAGCCCATGCATAACCGGATGGAGCATTTTTTTTATTAGACCGATAAACAAACTATGTAATGTCCCCTAAAATAAACAAACCAGGTAGTCCTTGTCTGCTTTATCAAGAACAACAATTATATTTTCCTCACAGAGATCTACATACCAAGTTTTTCTTTACTATAGTACTGTAGTAACGGACTACAGAGGCTAGTTGGCCACGACAAACCGATGTTTGCACGCCAATATGAGAAGGCATTTTGCAACAGCTGCATAGTATGAAAGGAAAAAAGAGACATGCACAGCCACCAACCTTTTTTTTCGACAAACATTCGCCTCCGTATCCATACCTCTCTCGTCCACTCTTTTATAGTTGTGGCACAATCCGCTTTTGTATGTGTTTTTGAAGTTTCCATATTCGTTTTTGCTCCCGCTAACAAAATACAGAATGAAGTATGATAGCATCTATAGTAGTTATGTCTTTTCCACTCCATTTTCAGCCCTACTTGCCAGGACAGTATTCTTCATCGTTAACATAGATTTCAGTTGCAGGGTTCTCTGATTACCATGTTGCTCCTAAATCTTCTTCCTTTAGCTCCTCAAATAGTGTTCCTGCAATAAAAAGATAACATTTCTTGATACATACTTTGTGAAGGAAATGCAGTTTTCCTTGACCCAGAAACAAGAAGACAAATGGAGAAGCTCGAGATTTGAGTGACATTTTTGTCTATAGCAAGTACCCAGCTTCAGATATACAGGCCATGGAACTACACAACGGGTTGAAACAACAAAATCCAAATCCATGAGAGTTAAGTCCAAACATTATCAGCCAAACTCAGGTCAAAACCCAAGCCTTGCTTTAGGACAACACAACATTCAGTTTTCATGTCCATTGCAATCTCTCGCTGACCCGAGTAAATCAAATTGTTTCAGTCAGTCGTGCCTGGTTCATAGTTTAATACTGATACCAAAATGTTGGATTAATCAAACCCAGAGCAACATAACTAGGACACGATCATATAAACCTGCTCGCTAGCATGGACCAAGGGACCCTTAAGTTACAAATTGGGTACTCCAAACCTATTCACAAGCCCATGCATAGTGCTGAGTACTGATACATGATTAGGACTACCACCACCCAGCTACAGATCTAGCCTATCAGTATCTAACTTTTTGAGTAAGAATGTGAACTCAACTATCAGAGTTAGCAATGCTACACAATGCAAGCCTTCATCCAATGCGGTTCAGAACAGTTGCACATGGTCTCATGTTACACATATTTACTTAAGACGAGATGGAAAACCAAAACCTAATGACGATTCAGCCACTTGACTCAGTTGTTCAAACGATTTATAATAGTAAATTAGTGAAATTCAAATTGACGCGTGAGAACTCAAAGGCATTGGAAGTGTTCAGACTGCTCAACCATACGTAGCATCAAATGAAATAAACAGAAATTCACCTTGTTGGCTTCCCGTAGTTTTGTGGCGTCTGCATTGTTTCTGAAGTGCTCACGGACAGGCTTGAAACAAGGAAAACATGTTAAGCTCTCGAAAAACACAAAAACAAAATGCTGCAAATACTAAAAAAGAAAATGGGCACACACTTTATCAAAGTTACTACTGTAGGATACATTGCCCAGATCAAGAAGAAAACATTGGGACTAGAAAGAATACCTTTTTTTTAAATCTTGGTTCCATGTTTAACTGCAACCTTTTGCAATTCAACACACCAAGAAAATGATGCAAAAATTAGTGGTATGCCATTTGGTTGTGTAACTTTATTTGGCTAAACTAAATGCATTATTTAATTAACATTGCTTTCCGTAAGAATTAGACACACGAAAAAAGTGTGGTTTATCAACCAGACTAGCAGCTGATTAGTCACAAAAGTTACTGGATAATCATAAGGGTCTTTAGCAGAGAGATGAAGAAGAAAAAGTACCTGCAATATTTTGTTTATTGCCTTTACAAGGGCCAATTTCATGTCAGCAGCATGCAAAATACCACGTTTATAATCAGCTATTAGCATTTCCATGTTTGTGAATATCCTACATATAGAAGCAGTTTATCAGAACACAAAATGCATCATATACTAAATTGGTTGGGTATAATTTAGGGGTGGCTTCCTCTGTACCATCGCAAAGATAAACTCCAACTGGAAAATACCATCCACGTATCACTCACATGTGGCCTCATGGCCCACTTGCCAGTCTTAAACTTGAATTGGATGGTATTTCCCGTTTTGTACATCTTTATGATGGCACCAAACTAATTTACCTGATTTTATATTATTTAATGCCAACTTTTACTCGAGAAGATATACTAATGTGCATAAGGAACAGATAAAAGTGTGACTTTGCTAGTCAAGTTCAACGGAATTTACTTCTGATGACCATTTCTCTCCTGGATCACTTCAAATTTTCCTAAGCAGGGGAAAATAACGCATTTGATATAGTCCAAACACGGGTTGTGTTTAACTGCTTGTGGAGGACAGAAAGCTCTAAACATTATCTTGTAACTTACATCATCCTGCAAGACACAAAATGCCTATTAATTATCGCAGTTACCTTGGGATAGAAGTAGAAAGAATAAAAAAGAGATTACATGCAAATGTACATATCTGTGAGGTTACACTAACAACATAAAAAAAAGGGAGGCACAATCACTGTCGAGAATGCTATCCTACTTTGCATATATAAGAGATGAAATCATGATGCGCAAACACTATAGCTTCTCTTATCTAGTTATCTTGCATGAGTAGTCACTAGTCATACTCGAGTGATGTGTCTGTAGTACCAATTTTCCACCATTCTCTTCCACCTTCACCCCTCTTTTTCCTTCCACAATAGTCTTGTTTTTAATTTATATTTTCTAGCTTAGATGAATTTATTCCAAGATCACATGGTAACTTCATAATAAAAACAATAAGCTGTAAGGAACTTTTTGATCACGCTCTTCACACCTACTGCATCAGTTTGAGTTAAACAATGAGCCATGAGAATATAACCAGAATTGGTACAAGAATGGCCAAATATACCTCAGTATCTTCCATAGAGATAGCACGTCCAGGATCAAGCCTCTCTGCAGCTTCAGGGTATTGTAGTAAATCTGGAAGCATATCTGTAATTCCAAGTTAAGGATAGATAGGTGCCTTAAGATATCTACACCAATGATGATCAGCTTATTCGTAGTGGAATGAACTTTTTATAAACCTCTTACATTTACATGTACTAGTGGAATGAACTTTTGAGATTTTTTAATAGTACAAGTAGGTTGAAACTTTGACTATTAGAGTAAAAGAACATTCTCAAACTGACAAAACAAAAAGGAAAAAAGTTCATCATTAAGATCCGGTTCAACAGAATGATCGGTTCATTTCCCATTTTTGTGTCCTCGCAGTACTTTCTAACTAACGCAGTAACCGCTCTCTGATCCATGTCCAACAACCATATGTCAACCTGCTGAGACATAAAAGAGAGGGTTTAAATACATGTTTATGGTTACATACTCACAAGCAGGCTTAAAATCAGGTTAAAATTACATGCTTTCAAATCTAGGTTGAGATAACATTAATTCAAGCAGTAATTTTGTTGCATGCTTGATCATCTCATGACCTATCTCTGATCGTAGGATAACATGTTGATGCAGAGTCATTTCTTGTTGTCCAGGTGTTTTCTATGGTTGATTCATGTCGCAACTTTGTGTGACCCTTGATGTAATTCGGATGTAAGACATACTTTATTTTTAATAAAAATAAAAGCCGCATGCATCAACCGATGCAGAGGCTAGGGCGCTCTTTTCTAAAAAAAAATCTCATGACCTATCTAACAATTGAAATTACATCACCATTTCCATGGTGTTTCGAGGTGGAATAGTATGGAAGGATTATAATGCACTGGATATATCCTCTTGCCATTCACAGGTGTCAAGCATGGGATATACTTTATATCACTTATGTCCATACTTCTCTATAGTTAACTATATACAACTCAGCCTCACACCCTCGCTCCAAGGAGCAAAAGCTCAGGTTCTACACAAAGGAGCATATCAAAGTTGAGCTTACCAATTTTGCTGTCAGAATCATTTATCTACATAATTTAACCAGCAATTTTCTACCGTACATATGCCTAAAACGGTGTACTTAGGTAAACAGGACATTTGGTTTTACATCCACAACCAAAATACCACAGAAAATATCTAGAATTAAAAAAACGAAAACAATCAAGTAAAATGACAGATGTGTTGTGAAATAAACAAACCTTCTAGAATACATAGCAGCACACTGAAGGCATGGCAGAAGTACCTCCGTAACTTGCAATATTCCAGGTCCATAAGGGGCCGTCTTTCGGCAACACCTGCCACACAAACAAACAAAAGGTTCAAAGCTTGGTGATAAGAAGAAAAGCTAAACACTTAGAAGCTCTAAACAATATACCTCTTTATGTTATCAAGAGTGTTTTTCTGGCAAATATCCATGAAAAGTGGCAAAAAATTGGCTGCTTCGCTATTCATTACATCTGATAACAAAACAAGCTCTACTCTGTCAAGGTCCATGCCAGCTGCCTTCACAGCTCAATATTGTAGCAGACGATAGTCCGCATTTTATTCAGATCGCTGCCAACCTTATAGCTCATCTGGGCAAACCAATCTGCTATCAAAATTTTAACCTTGAAACCAGCTTTGACCATCCTGTTCACATAGGCTGTTTTCCTAATCCCCTGAAAGGAGTGAACATATTCATTTAACAAATTCATTTGTGGACATTGTATTACAAGTGTGAACACTGGGCAACATTGCACTCAAACATCAGCAAATGAATGTCCTGACTCCTGAGGAGTACAGATACATATGTTCACAAGGCAGTATCTAGCACTCACCTGGGAAATGTGCATCAAGGGGGATGGCACAACCCAAACGTAGCAAACAGGGGCAGCCTTGTTGTTTAGCAGTAACAGAAGTTCATCCTCGTTGATGAACTCCTCCCCCATACTCCTCAGAACAGAAAGTCTATCAGCTATGCTCGTCACCCCTGTGCCCCTAAACAAATATAGGCCAACATACATCCAATTACAAGAACTCATAGGCCATTGTTAGTAATATTTTTTATGCAAGCATGGGCATACCTGCTGATGTCGACAGAAGAGTCAGCTGAATTATCCATTGCAGCAATTTTTGGGTTGCTAAGCCCGGATTGGTTAGGACCTACAACTAGAGGCTCACTGGATAGGTTTGTCTGCAGCAACAGAAGCAGATGTCAGCGGATAAAATTAGCTGGTAGCAAAAGGTAATGTATAATACTACCTACAATTAAGACTGCAGTCCAGGACGAGGTATTTGACGAATGTGTGTTGGGAAAAAAGAAATCAAAGTTGACTTCCAAACTAGGAGGCTACATTGAAAAGACAAAAAAAATTCCCCACCTACTCGATTTTTTTTTATCTCCCAAACGTCAAGTGGACTTTATTTTACAAATAAAGCCTACGGACAGCGAAGATAACTTGTTATATCCAAGTCACACAGGGCACCAAACAGTAGGACATTTGATCACAGGGAATACAATGTAAGCTAGGGCAAATCGTCAAAGCAAGCTACAAACGTGGACTCCCGTGGAGAGAGAGGGAAGGGGAAGGCACGCGGCGGAGCTAGGAACTGCGGCCTCTCCGGCGGCGGTGCTGAGGAAGTTGGGGCGCAGCGCATCAGGCGGCGCTGGCGGCAGTGGGAGTAGCCGAGGAACCGGTAGGTTTCCAAAAAAATCGACTGGATTTCGAGAACTTTCACCTGCATTAAGAGAAGACGATGTCGGCCGGGAGAACGACGGTGCCTTGTTCCAACCCCGGAAGCTTAGGAGGTGGATGACGAGGTCTCGGGCCACCTACGGATGGCAGCGGCGGCGAGGCGCCGGAGTAGCGACCGAGTAGATTTCCCCCCAGGGTACGGCGAGGCAGGAGCAGACGCAGGGTCCTACACGCTTATTGCGAATCGCACAATTGGGCCGGCCCATTAGTTGCCCATTAGCCAACGCGGAGTCCTATCCTATGGCACCGATCGAGTCCAACTCCAACTTGAAGTACAATCCGGACGGCCTTAATTCCCACGCATAACCTAAGTCGATTTCACAGATAACCTCGATCGAGGAGCCAATTGACCGCACAACGGTTCTGGAAGCCAGTTGATTTGCAGGCCAAAGAGCGCGCGCGCTCGTTGAGGGATCGCCGCCGACATCACCGGGGCCGATCCATCCCGTCTGTCCGGTCGACATGGACGGTCTTGTGGATTGGACTGCCCGAGCATGTGACGCAGTCATCGCCGCCTGCGACAAGATTACGGCCACCGCGTCGAGCGTCAGGAAGGAGGCCGAGGCGTTCAGAGAGCACGTGGAGGCGGCGCCCCGCAACCCGCGCAACGGCCAGGCGCCGATCCCGGACGACTGGGAGCAAGTGCCCGATCAGAAAGTACCTGCTGCTGATCACGACGGTGCGAACGACAGGCGCTCGTGCGTGATCTGCATGGAGCCGTACGAGGCCGGCGGCGACGGGCGCAGCGTCCTGTCGGCGTGCGGCCACATGTTCCACAGCGGTTGCGTCGCGACGTGGCTGCGCAAGAACCGCTCCTGCCCGCTCTGCGTGGCCACGACAGAGGAGTGGGCGCCGCCGGCCGCCACACGCAGGGCCGGCAACGCCGTTGTACATTGAATTTTAAAACATACTTCCTTTTAATTTCATTCTGACCACCCTGGTCTATATACACTCCCATCCATTCATTGGAACATTACTTGGGTATCCGCAACAAAAGTTTGTTTTTTGGTTAGGATTTAATTGATAATATATAATTAGGAATAATACTTGTTATATTAACCGCATGCGCATATGCCCCTCTAGGCAACCGTCACTTGTTAGAGCATCTCTAACCCATCCCCTTTCGGCCGTTAGAGGAGTATATTTTCTCCTCTAATGGCCGGAGCTGTCTCTAGCCGATCCCCAAGCCGCGTTAGAGGAGGAAAATTTTTAGGAATCGGCCTCGGCGACTCGCAAATATACGCGTCGGAGGCCCCGAACCGCATATTTTTTCTCCTCCACCTCGTCGCCACTGCCCCGCCGCCCCGGTGCACCATTCTCGCCGGCGTTGCCCCCGCCGGCCGCCGTTTTCCCTCCGCCGCCAGCCCGAAGCACCGCAACTCCATTTCCCTCCATCCGCCCCTGTCGCCGTCGCCGGAATCGACCACTAGAGCCGTCGCATCGGGGTGGATCCCGCCGCCGGTCGGAACCCAGAAAAAGCTCGTCTCCGGCGACGGCGAGGTCGCTTTCGGTAGGGAAAAGGCTCGGGAGGGGACGGAGGCGGTGTAGAGCGACCACGGGCGTTGAGTTGGTGGCTGTGGCTGAGGTCCGTGGCCGACCGGTCGACGAACTTCTCCCGGCGGCGGAGACGCTGGTCCGTGGCCGTCCGGTCATCGCGCAGCCGCCAGGAGGGTGTTTGTCGGCCACGACCTTGCCGTCCGACCGTCCTCTAGCCCGCCCGCTCGTCCAGCCCCCTTTTGGCCGGCTCAACTGCTCCGGCCGCGATCTGCCCCTGCGCCGCGCACAAGGTACTCGACCGAATTCCCGTACCAAATTTTCTTTGGTGACCGATAGCATTCGGCTGTAGATTAAGAGGCTCAGAGAGATGATTTTCGACGATTCCTCGTCGGAGGAGGAGGAAGAAGAAGACGAGGATTTGGAAATGGCAATGCTTATGATCTTGAACGAAGATTTTCGGGCGCCGAGGAGGGGATCTCACAGTTCGGCCGTGCATGGGTTAATCGAAACAGAGCCGAGGGGCATGAGAAGATCATGCGAGATTATTTCAACCCCGATGCCACCTACACGGACAAGCAATTCCGGCGCCGGTTTCGGATGCAAAAAGACTTGTTCCTCACCATCACAAGAGCCGTCGAACGACATGATGATTGGTTCAAGCTTCGGAGGAGTGCTACGGGTGAGGTCAGTGCTAGCCCGGTGATGAATTTATTTGGGCTTGTAATAATGAATAATTTGATTTATTACATTTATTTGGGTTTGTAATAGTATAGTTTTGTTCAAAAGTTTTGATTTGCAAAAAACAAAATTTTACTCCTCTAAACTTTTTGGGGATCGGTTCCGCCGCGCTAAATTTAGAGGAGCAAATTTGCTCTACTAAAGGAAAGGGGGCCGTTTTCTCCTCTAAATTAAAGGGGATGGGTTAGAGATGCTCTTATACTAACCACATGTGCGGACGCCCTTCCAGGTAATTGTCATGACGGTTCCCTCGCTCCCCACGTCGTGGACGTGTCACCCCTTGTATAAATACTTCGATCATTGATGGAATAGATGGGCTCAATTCATTCTATCACTTCGACACAGCGGCGGAGCCACGTTATAGCTGTGTAGTCATGCGACTACATAGGTTTTTTGCAAATCGATCAACCCCGCATATCCATACTTCCCTGCTGGACAAAAAAATATACAGAAATTGACATCACAGGCCCAGTTGTGTGTTATCAGTAAGGCCCATATAGCAAAACAACCGAACCAGGCTCAATTAGATTCCTGAATCACCCACGATCAGTCCACGATGCGCAGCGCTCTCGACTTCTTCTCTTCCGCTTCAACTTCCCGTGTAAATTCCCCAAATCGCAAAATCGATCTGTAAGCCGAATTAGGAGCCACGCCATGCGGAGGAACTTCGTCTCTGTCTCCCGGTAGCACCGAGAGATAAGGTCGCCTGCTGCCCGTGCCCGGAATTCGCTCCTCGGGCAGGACCTACTCTGCCACTCTGGTTCTCCGGCGAGGCGGCGATCAGTCGCACGGCCACCTCGGCGATCACCGGCCAGGCACCACCACATTCTGGATTCGTCTATCTCGACGCGCCGTCAGTTCGTCCGTCTATGTTCACAACAACAGGACGAGGCCCTTCCCCTTTTATTGTAAGTTTTGATTTCCTTTTCTTCAAATTTTCAGCAGATTAGTTCAATTTAGAGATTCAGAAATATTGATCAATTCTTGTATGAGCAATACGAATCTAAACTTTCTAATTCTGTAAGAATTATGTGTGCACTATACTGTATTAGTGTTTTTTCTTATGGCAGTAGCTTTTTTATGTCAGGACTGAAGTTTGGTAAATGGACAAGTTTGTAAAACGATGGCAGTCAGAGCCAAATGCTGAAAATTCTTCACGTAGAGGAGCTGAAAATGAGGTACAGACTCCTGTTGATTTTTTTTTTTGAGAAGAGGCTCAAGGAGCCCTGCTTTTATAAAGCATCGAACCACCAGTTAGGGAAGGGAAAAAAAAATCCCCCACTGTTACAGACTCCTGTTGATCCTAGAGCTGCTTTGAAAAGGGTGCTGGTTAATAGCAACGCAAGGCCACGCTCAACCGTAGAAAATGAATTACTATCAAAGGATCATGTATGATGTCATTGATCTATTGCGTGTAGAGCTGGATGACCGCTTTAGTGAGAGCAGCACAACCTTGCTACTTGGGATGGCTTGTTTGGATCCTTCAGATTCGTTCTCTAATTTCGAAAAAGGAAAAGTATTGGCAATGGCTCAGCTATATCCTGATGATTTTGAAAGTGAAAGCAAGATGGAAGAGCTTAGCGTCCAGCTTGACAACTTTATTGAAAATTTTCGTGATGATTCAAGACTCTCCAATCTGAAAGGGGTTAGTGATCTTTGCCGAAAACTAGTTGAGACAAAGAAGCATACAAGTTTTCCCCTGGTATTTTTTTTGGTGAAACTAGCATTGATTCTGCCGGTCGCGACGGCAACAGTTGAGAGAGCATTTTCTGCAATGAAAATTATCAAGACTGATTTGCGCAATAGAATATGCGATGATTTCTTATATCATTGTCTCATTACCTATGTTGAAACTGATATATTTCAGTTTATTAGTACCGATGCTATTATGTATACCTATCAAAGTAAGCATGATCGCAAAGGAATCCTACCATGATTATGTTGCAATAAAGTTCAATTTTTGTGCTCCTATTTAATTTGTCTACATACGATGTGCTCTCAAAAGAAATTTTTCTTACATAAGTAAAGTTGACATCACAGAGTTTGAATCCTGGCTCCGCCACTGCTTCGACATACAACAGGTGGTCATCACTTCATATATGCTCGAGTATCTCATCTGATGGATCCGAGTGTGGAGTTTACTTTCTGACCATGGATTTTTGGGGCTGATACCGGCAAATTCACATGTTGGGGATGGGTAAAGATTTGCTTCATGTATATCCATAGGATATCCGTTTGATGGGTGGGATCCATATGTCATTTGACCAAAACCATCTACTCACTCTGTTTCTAAATATAAGATGTATCATTTTTTTCCGATTCGGATGTATTTAGACATGTTTTGTATATACATTTACTCATTTCGTTCTATACCTATTCCATGCCGAAATATGTAAAACATAATATAATTAGCCACAAAGGGAGTTACTCCTTCCGATTCATATTAATTGCCGTTGAATCAGATATATCTAGACGTATTCTAGTGCTAAATAAATTAAATTCAGCGATAGTTAATATGAATCGATGGGAGTATGTGAAAATGAGACAATTAAATTTTGTCTTGATTGGTCACATTAGTAATGTTATTCATTAATACCATTTGTACACTTCTACTATTATTGTTGTTTTCATTTATTTTCATTGCTTCATAGATATCCAGCGTGATATCCATCAGATATGTATTCGGAGGACATTCTCTGCCCACGCATAGCTTCGCGGGTGGCCAATGGATGGGCATATGGATATGTGCATGGATTTGGGGGAGCTCTTCCCGTCCAAACCCGCCCCATTGGCATCCCTACTTCCCGACGTATGACTTCCTGGATGCTCAGTTAGGTGCAACACCATGTCGGATTTGACGAGCAATCATGGAACGAAAGGACATCCTGCAACCGGGTCTTGTGCGCCGAAATGTGACTCATGAAAATATGCACATATGGAATACAAATCAGCTGCAGAAAAGCAGTGTGCGGACGGTTTAATGCGCTCATGATAATCCAACCCAGCAAGTTAGGGCGTGTTCGGTTGCACGCAAGAGACCCATGCATGCAATATGTTGGTTCATTTGATTAGCTAGTCTCGGATCCAAACTCGGCATGCTGGATTTGACACCAAACTTAGAGCCACTATCGTCGCGTGCAGAAAGGAGAATGCACACACATAAGACATAACTCGTGCGAGCGAGTAGATGGCGTGAATTTGAACGTGTTAGCGAAAAAATGACACAAGAAATTTGGTCACATCCCACAAAATCTCTCACCCTATGTACCATCCAACAACTCAGAGCCAAAACCCGCACCATAGTTTTCCTTCATTCGAGCTTTCCGTACTGGAAAGTTTCTTCACCGACGAGTACGTAAGCGGCACCATCTATCTCGGTTGACAGTGGCAAGTTTTTTTCCTCCTCTTCTCCGAGATGTTTTGTGCCTCTTGTTCTCCTCCGTTTGATGGGTGTACGTAACATCAAATCCTAAATTTTGTAGCTTAGATCTCTGAGTAGATCTGAGTACATTTGAAGGCAATATGGTGTTTTACACATACTGCTCATGATATGGTGTGAGGATGTGGTGGGTCAGATGCCGTTCTGGTAGTATTGTATGTTTTGCTTATCAGCAGTGATGATGTTAATGGTGTTGTGGTAGATCGATACTTATGTGCTAGTATGACAAGGATAAGCATGTCTATTCCATGAATTTTGTGCATAGTACTATATATGAAAGTTCGAAGAAACCTCTCCCCCTCCCGCGTCCACGTCACCCGAAAAACCCTGGCCGTTCGATCGACCGCACGGACGTCCCAGATTGCTTCAAAAATCGCGCGACACTGTAGCGTACTGTAGCTCGAGAGTTTCTACCAATCAGAGCTCGCGCACGAATTTTGGCGCAGCCAACTTTACAGGAACAGCCTCGCAACCTGAGTAATTAACCCGCAGTCCAAATTTAACGCAGCGAGGGACCTGTTTGCGATTCCAGCAAAACACAAGGGCTTTTCTGCAAAACCGCCCGCAGAATCCCCTCCCTCCCCTTTCTCTCTCCCGCGACGCGGAGGTCGCCGTCGCCGCCGCTACCGCGTGCCCCGCCGCTCCACCCCTCCCCGCTCAGATCGACGGACGTGGGGAGTTCCGCCGCCGCGCCCTCTTCAACCTCGTCGGCGAACGCGTGCTGGGACGCCGGAATCGGCCTCGCCGTGCTCCGCGTGCGCCGCCACCGATTCGGTCGCCGCCGGCGGCTCCGGCGACCAGACGGTCCAGAGCGCCGCCCCTCCGGCTCCCCTGCGCCTCACCTCGCGGATCCGCACGGTCCTCGCTCGCCGCGCGAGCGCGAGCTCGGCAGAGCGGCCGCCGCCGCGTCCGCCGCCGGCGGGTGACGTCACGCGATGACGTCACCGCGGGCCCGCCTGTCAGATTTCCCACTTCTTTTAATAATTGCAGAAAATGCTGGAAATTGAAAAATTCATATCTTTTAATCCGTAATTCAGAAAAATACAAATAGTATACCAAAATTTGCAGAAAAATGAAATCTTTACAACTAACACATTTCCATGCATGATTAAACAACTGTAAATAATTTTACTTAGAAGAACTAATTTAACCTTTTTATATTCATTATTAAGCTTCTGCAAAAACATTTTAAATTGCTGAATATTCGCATATACTTAAAACAACATATTTTAATTCAGAATAAATATATTCTTTCAGTTTTTCCCGAATGTATTATTCGAATCTTTCCCAAAATATTTTTACGTCGAAACTATAAAATATTATTCGATTTGAAACTTACTCAAAACAACAATTCCTCACAATGACACGACGTTATTTCATTTTCTAACGACTGTTTAATCATTACATTTTCACGCTGATGAACAAAACCACCGATCATACGCCCGCGTCGTCAAACTACAAACATATGTGAACACTTAAATTTGCTAAAAATGTGCAAATACTCCAGGCGACAAATTACAACGAAATTTAGCATTTTGAATCACAACGTTCATGGTGGGCTTTACTAGGTAATGGAATATAAGAGCTGCTTTTATTTAATTTAGGCGATCATTTTTTATGACCCACAAAAGATAAGAGAAATGTAAAATAATCCGAATATTGATTAAGCAAAGGAAAAAGATAAAAAAGGAGATACTGTTTAGGCAATGTTCCCATTCCTTAAACAAATGATAATGGAGTTTTAACCTTTTTATATTCATTATTAAGCTTCTGCAAAAACATTTTAAATTGCTGAATATTCGCATATACTTAAAACAACAAATTCTAATTCAGAATAAATATATTCTTTCAGTTTTTCCCGAATGTATTATTCGAATCTTTCCCAAAATATTTTTACGTCGAAACTGTAAAATATTATTCGATTTGAAACTTACTCAAAACAACAATTCCTCACAACGACACGACGTTATTTTGTTTTCTAACGACTGTTTAATCATTACATTTTCACGCTGACGAACAAAACCACCGATCACACGCCCACGCCGTCAAACTACAAACATATGTGAACACTTAAATTTGCTAAAAATGTGCAAATACTTCAGGCGACAAATTACAACGAATTTTAGCATTTTGAATCACAACGTTCACGGTGGGCTTTACTAGGTTATGGAATATAAGAGCTGCTTTTATTTAATTTAGGCGATCATTTTTTATGACCCACAAAAGATAAGAGAAATGTAAAATAATCCGAATATTGATTAAGCAAAGGAAAAAGATAAAAAAGGAGATACTGTTTAGGCAATGTTCCCATTCCTTAAACAAATGATAATGGAGTCATTTTTTTTACACTACTCCAAACATTTTACATCTCTCTTAACAATGGAATCATTTGTCTAAGAACCATAAGTAATGTTACAATTTATAATACCGAAGACATTTGTCTTATAAAAATCACAAATATTTGGAGTATTATTTGAGGGAAAAAAAGATAAGAGAAATGTGGAATGTGAAGTATAACAATAACTTCGAATTTATCCGCCCGAAAAATATGACAAATATATGAACATGAAAAAAAACAATAAACGTTGATTATCTATAGCATATGAACAAATTACAAATTTGGATATTCCAAAATTTCGAATGCATTTCAGGTCTGAGCATTTAACAAATGAAAAATAATTCAAATATGACAATTATACCAACATGAACACAAAAGAAACGGTGGCTACTTACGGCGTACGATCAAATTTCAAATTTCAATATTTCAAAATTTTGAATGCCTTTCAAACTGAGCATTTTACAAACTTGAACACAATTTAAATCTTAATAACCTCCCAAACTGGAAAAAAATTTGAAAACTGAACAATTTTTAAACGCAGGCTATTTTTGAGTTCCAATAATTTTCAAATCCAAACAATTTCTTAATGACGCGCGGCGTATGCCGCGCTAAGTTCCCTAGTATAATGTAGATGAAATGTTATCTTAGTCATGTGTAGTGTGCTAGATGCATGGTTTGTGGTAGTGTGTTGAGCTGCTTGATTTTCACTGTTGCGCAGTCCATGTATCAGGGTGATCGTTTGTATAAGGATTGTCTTTACACATTGTGATTCTCATCCTTGTACCAGATTTACCTTTATACATGACACAATGCATTGAATCATCCGATCTTTACCAATCATGCATGGTCAACAATGTTTGTCCCGAGTTACCATTGTAGTGATGCATACTTGTTATCCAATGTAGGCGTTGGTGCCCTAATTTGTCCGAAACCCAACCCTATCCCTCCTATGTGGAGGATTCCTAGCTGCCATTTCCTCAAAATATAGAGGTGCTAGAGTACACGCGTATGTGTCCTATGATGGTAGAGATGCCTAAGCATTCATATGTTAAGGAGTTAGATAGAAATTAAGCTGACTATTAAGGCCGGCGCACATATGCACTACAAGGAAACAACTAATCACCGGCGTGCCGTTTTTGGCATCACCGGCGAGACATGCCCACGCCGGTAACATCACGCCAGTGCTATTTGAGATCACCGGCGAGTGCGAGGCCACGCCGGTGATCTGTTTGGAATCACCGGCGTGTGTGTGTCCATGCCAGTGACGTATGGAGATTACTGGCGTGCCTAGTCACTCCAGTGAATAATTTTCGGAAATTAAAAAAAATGTGTTGTAATAGAATTTAATAGACCACAATTATCAGCAAAATACACAGGAATATTAACAGGAATAGTACAGGCAGTAGCTGCTGCACTCAACAAAGTTGTTATAGATTGTTCATCTATCTAACTTATCATATCTCTAGCTAGCTAGTCACTATCTTCATCACATGAAACTCATCATAGCTAGCTAGTCACTAAGTGTCTCGATCACCTGAGCCTGAGGCATGTCACCAAAACTGTCATAGTTGTTGGCAGAACTGTCGTAGTTGATGGCAGGCACATACGTGAACTAGGTAGAGACGTCACCATGGTCGAGAAAGAAGGTGCACTTCTCATTAGATTCCATGCCGTAGCGAATAACAAGATCTGTCCAACTAGCGCCACTGAAATATGTCAGGCCCATCGTGTTGGTGCACAAAACTCTGAAACTCGGGTGGGCGCTGTCCTCTGGACCAAGTTAACCTCAAATGTCCTGTGGTCGCTGTAGACAACACCCACATGCTCCAAGAAGTCACGTCTAGCACTGCACGGGATGTTCTGAGAAAACAACAATTAGACATTAGTGTTATTATAAGGCCACAATAAGAGAACATTTCACAGGACCATGGATAAAAAGACGAATAAAAAGATGCCTCATATGAAGAGTGCACACCATGAACTTCCAAGTGTCGGAACTAAAGGACCAAGAGAAATGTATAACGAATCTTGTTGTACATGTCAGTAGGTCCTTTAGACCAACACTCAAAATGATAGTGCACTTGAGTCTAATCATTGGCACATTCTACACAAATTCTAAACATCGAAGAAAGAGACGACACAAACAATACATGTTTCACAGTGTTGATTTTGCAAATAAGGACAATAGCGTGACTAAGTGTCAGGAGACAGAACCTTCGAAAGGAGGTTATGTCCTCCTGACACTTAGAGTCATCCTGTGAATCAAAGTCATCGGTGTAACAACATGGATAAAAAGAATAATAAAAAATGCCTCATATGAAGAATGCACATCATTAACTTCCAAGTGTCGGAACTAAAGGACCAAGAGACACTACTAGGAAACTAGCTATAGATAGAATCACTTTTTGCGGTGCACCAAATAGCCATGTGCCACAGAAATATTTTCTGTGGCGCATTGTTTTGCATGCGCCACAGAAAATTTGGAATTATGTGGCGCACAGAAGCCCCATGCGCCACAGAAAGGCATATATTTCTGTGGCGCATGGGATGTGGCGCATCTAGACCCATGCGCCACAGAAATATGGTGGGCCCCGCCACCAATGATTGGGTGGGTGCCCTTTCTGTGGCGCATGGGGCTAGGTGCGCCACAGAAATGTTGATTTCTGTGGCGCATCTAGACCCATGCGCCACAGAAAGTGTCATTTCTGTGGCGCATGTGGCCCCATGCGCCACAAAATTGTTGAAAACAGATCCCACCCCCTGGATCGCCTTTTCAGTTTTGCAAACAAGAAAAGAAAATGATAAAAAATTCAATAAATAAAATCCTTTGAGATATAGTTAGGTTTTAGTGTCTAGTTGGTATAGAAATTTTGCAATATGAATTTTGACCTTTGTTTTGCAAAAAACAGAAAAAAAATTAGAACGGCCATAACTTTTGCATATGACGTCGAAAAAATACGTTTAATATATAAAAAAAACTAGAGAAAAATTGGAGCTCGATTTCATCCTGGTGTACCCGGTGAACTTTTCTCAGATTCGGGAAATTCCAAAAGGAAAAAAAAAGTTATTTCAAAAAGAAGATTTTTTTCTACAAAATCAAAAAAAATTCAAAAAAATAGAAAAGACAATTCTGTGGTGCATATCCACATATGCGCCACAGAATTGTTGGGCGGGATTCGAATTTGAATCCCGCCGGCACCCCCTTCTCCCTCTCTTTTCCCCTTCTCTCCTCCACTTCTCCTCCACTTCTCCTCTCCCCTTCTCCTCTCCTCCACTTCTCCTCTCCCCTTCTCCTCCACTTCTCCTCTCCCCTTCTCCTCCCTCCTCCTTCTCCTCTCCTCTCCTCTCCTCCACTTCTTCTCTCTCCTCCACCTCCACCTCCGGCGACCTCCTCCACCACCTCGGCGACCTCCTCCTCCTCCACCTCCAACTCCACCTCCGGCGACCTCCACCTCCACCTCCGGCGACCTCCTCCGGCGAGACCTTCGGCGACCTCCTCCTCCACCCCGGCGACATCCTTCTCCTCCTCCACCATCTCCGGCGACCCCCATTCTCCACCCACCCATCTCCGGCGACCCTCTCCTCCACCCACGGCAACACGGCCTCTGACGAGATCCGACGAAATTCTGGCGAAATTCTGACAGCGAGATCTAGATCTAGATCTGGCCGCCTTTTTTTGAAATTCAAAAAAAAACTGTGGCGCATGGTGGTGGATGCGCTACAGAAATATTTCTGTGGCGCATGGTGTAGGGTGCGCCACATAATCGTGGGATTTCTGTGGCGCACGCCTGGATGCGCCACAGAAAAATAATTTAGTGGCGAGATATCTGTGGCGCACCCAACATGCGCCACAGATTTTTTTTGGGTGCGCCACAGATAGCCTATTTCCTAGTAGTGAGAAATGTATAACGAATCTTGTTGTACATGTCAGTAGGTCCTTTAGACCAACACTCGAATAGATAATGCACAAGAGTCTAATCATTGGCATATGCATTTAACAAGCACCCCACGATGCAAGAAAATTAACGAATTCGACAGTTAAATTAATGAGATGGAATAAAAAGATGCCTCATATGAAGAGTGCACATCATTAACTTCCAAGTGTCGGAACTAAAGGACCAAGAGAAATGTATAACGAATCTTGTTATACATGTCACGAGGTCATTAATACCAACACTCGAACAGATTAATAATGCACAAGCGTCAAATCATTGGCACACTATGGTAACAAGCACATAAGATGTAAGAGTCAACCTAGCTATCCTGTGAAATGATGTTTCAAAGCGATGACTCTGATTCTGAGAACAGTAGGCTCATGACATGTCGAATTTAAAATACCATGCGAGTTAGAACATTCTCTAGACAAAATACGTCAAATTTCCTATTCATGCACTCCGGATAGCCACAATCCTCACACTGATACATTTTGCTGCATATTATACATATACCAACATTAGGAGAGTACATTAAACAAGAAGTAGTCTAAACATGAACTAAAATATAATAAGTTGCATATTATGCATGAAAATAAAACATTAGTCTTAACCAAGTACAGTAGAAACATCAGTCTACACAGATAAGTGGACAAGTCAACATAAAACATGAACATAGTACAGAAAGAAGTGGACAAGTCGCTCTATGGGTCGTCGTCTCTCGAAACCTGAGCTCAGAACATCGGGTCGTCTGTGTCATCCGTATCCTCGCTCCCCCACGGCTGACCCGAAGAAGTGCGAAACGGAGGTATGCCGTCCCGCCTATTGACCTCGACCCAGTGCCTAGGGTCGGTGTGCTCATAAGCATCGGGGTTAGGCGGCCCGTACAACTGCTGCAGCAGCTGCTCCGCCTCCGCCCACTCCTGCCGCTGATCTCGCTTCTGCTGCCGCTCCTGCTCAGAGTCGGAATCCCAGTCCTTCTCCGACTCCTCCTCCTGCTGCTCCTCCTCCTGCTGCTCCACCTCCCTCCAAATCCCAAGGGAAGTGATGTCCTCGTCAGAAGGACCGGCGCCGTGGGAAGGACCGGCGACATCAAAAGGACTGGCACCGAACTGCTGGTAGGACATCAAATTCGGCTCGTCCTGCAGGAGATGCCTCACATACGGGTCGTCGTGGGGGCGCACGTTGCGACGTGCGATCTGTGCCTCAGCCAACTGGTGCTACTTCTCCATGGACATGCCCACCTGTCTGATCCCACGCGGTATGTTGTCATCCACACAGTGGCGATTCGCAGGGTAGTTCAGATCCTTATTCTTCTTCATATCCCCGTAATCGTGTACGGCGAAATAATCATAGGCGCGCGCCGCCTCCTCTGGTGTATCGAATTGCCCAGCCCAGTGCTTCCTCTTGTTTATATGGATCTGACATCCATACACGTTGCGGCCAAACTTCTTCCTAAAATACGCCCTCACACACTTAAGCCCCATTCCGTGGAAACTAAAAGATATTAAAAAGATATTCATTAGAATAAAAAAACAGAACTAATAGAAATATAAAAAAACTAAACAACTAGACTACAAATTATATAGAATCAAAAAACTACACAACTAAATTATATAGAATCTACAACTACACAACTATATACTACAAACTGCAGAACTAAATTATCTAGAAACTACAAACTACATCTCCTAAAGGTTTAAATTTAATGTGACAGTCTAAAACAACTTAATCTAACAATCTAGATATAACTATAACAATCTAACAATAGAGTTCTAAACTACACTAATTAAATCATCTAGCAATATAATGTGACAATCTAAAACACCTAAATCTAACAATATAGTTCTAAACTACACTAACTAAATCATCTACCAATATAATGTGACAATCTAATAAACAACTAAATCTAACAATAAAAAACTACACTAACACTAACACTAATAACACTCACGGCGGTAGACGGCGGCATCGGTGCGGGCGGGGAGGGCGGTGTCGGACGGTGGAGGTGGGGCCGGGGCGGAGTCGACGGAGGGGGGCCGGTGCGGAGTCGATGCGGCGGGGACGGCGGCGTCGATGCGGCGGGGGACGGTGGCGAGGGAGGGGACGAAGCCAGGGCCGGGGCGGCATTGATGCGGCGGGGGACGATGGCGAGGGAGGGGCCGGAGGCAGGGCCGGGCGACATCGATGAGGCGGGGACGGTGGCGAGGGAGGGGACGGAGGCGGGGCCGGGCGGCGTCGATGCGGCGGGGACGGCGCCGAGAGAGGGGACAGAGGCGGGGCCGGGGCGGCGTCGATGCGGCGGGGACGGCGCCGAGGTAGGGGACGGAGGCGGGGCCGGGGCGGCGAAGCGGCGTCGGCGAGGGAGGGGACGCGGTGGCGGGGAGGGGACGCGTCAGCGGGGAGGGAGAGGAGAGGGAGCGCGGTGCAGTTTTGGAAACTGCGCCGAGGAGAGAGAGAGAGGGGGAGATTTGGAGGCCGGGGCCGTTTTTTTTCAATTTATTTTTCTTTTTTTTAGCCGGAGGCCGAGGCTGTTTTTTTTTTTCAATTACCGGCGTGTTTGCTAACGGCCACGCCAGTGATTATACTTGAAGTTACTGGCGTGTCAAGGCAGTCCCACGCCGGTAATGTTTTTCACCGTGGCAACTTTTTTGGGCACACACATCCCCGGTGATTAAAGCGTTTTACCGGCGTGTAAACATTCCCACGCCGGTGATTAGATGCGAATTTTGGTCGCAGCAGATCACCGGCGTGGGTTTTAGGTGGCCGCCGGTGATTACAAGCCGGCTATTAGCTGTTTCCTTGTAGTGATGAGAGGGTTAATGTAGGGGGCGACCAAGAAGTGGCCTAGTTTCGTATCCACCTTTGTCCTCAAGAAGTTGCGTGATATCATTGCCAGCGGGGTGAGCACTGATAAGTGTTAAATGCACACGAACGCTTGCCAAGATGATTTTGAGTTATGTGGCAGAGAGGTGTTTTCACAAGAGGTGTGCAACCATCTTAGCAAGTGTAGAACCAGGTTGATCCAGGTGTGAAAACTTAGATATCTTAGCGGTGCACAATGGGAGGAGGAAAACTTCACCATTCCGTTGGACGTTGAACACGCCACATCGGGCACGCCATGGTTAGCTAACCTAGCACTTGTTTTCATTTGATCTAACAAGTCAATCACAACTAACTATATTGTCTTTCAGTCTTAGGGCATCCCAAGGACGTTGAGTATCTCAATAAGCCCATCCCCAGAACTAAACAAAGATGTAGAACATCTTATCATTCGGCCTGACTACTTACATGTTTGCTACTGACAAGTTTTTCATGAGCTCAAGTGAGCCGCTTGGAGCACCTGACTAAGAGTTGTCTACCATCACCCATGATTGCCTTGACAAGGTTGCTGGTCACATACCTGGTTCTTAGAAGAAGAGGAAGATGGTCGCCTTGGTGGAGGATAAGGTAATTGTCTTCACTGACTCAACCCATCAAGGAGGTGACATCAGTTACTAGGGACAACAAGCCTGTTGATGTGCACTGGTCTAGAACTCTGCAACACTATCATAGACACCCATGAGTTTAGTCCAAAGGCTTTAATGGTGGCTTTGAGCCACCTCATGAGGGCCGGCTCTTGAATTTCAGAGGCCCCGGGGCGAAATCCATCATTGGGCCCCAAAGAGAAAAAATTGATTTCATACATAAATATATTAAATTATTCCCCTAGAAAATAGATAAAATTATTGTGAAGGCATAAATGCCAACAATTTTCCTTTCGCCTCGCATATCTTGTTGTTCTCTCTGTTCCAAACCACAAGCAACATACTCAAGGCTATAGCGTAAATAAAATTGTTCACGGCTTTTTAGACAATATGTTCACATTTAAAGGACATGTTGTTTAACGAAAAAAAAATTAAAGGCCAGGTGAGTAGGCGATGGGCCATGTGCGTGATTAGATCGAGAGAAAACGAAACGTTGATACGTCCAAAACGTATCTATAATTTTTGATGTTCCAAGCCTGTTATATATTGATTTCCACATGTTATCTTACACTTTATATCATTTTTATGCATTTTCTGAGACTAACCTATTAACAAGATGCCACAGTGCCAGTTCCTGTTTTCTGCTGTCTTTTTGTTTCAGAAATTCTATTCTGGAAATATCCTCGGAATTCAACGCCAATTTAACTGATTTATTTCTGGACCGAGGAGAAGCACCAGCCCGCCTGGCCCACCTGGCTGCCCTTCGACGCCGCTCTTTCGCCTATAAATCACATCTATTTAGGAAACCCTAAATACCCAAGCGAAAATCCATGAAAAGTTCTGACCTCGCGCTCATCGTCAACCCTAGTTCGGGAGGGTTTCTGAAGCTCTTCTCGGCACACTGCCGGAGGGGAAATCATCACCGGAGGACTCTACACCATGCCTGCCTCCGGAGTGATGCGTGAGTAGTTCTTCACGGGACTACGGGTCCATAGCAGTAGCTAGTTAGTAGTCTCTCCACCTTGTGCTATCATGTTTAAATCTTGTGAGCTGCCTAACATGATCAAGATCATCTTTATGTAATGCTATATGTTGTGTTTGCTGGGATCCGATGAATTGTGAATTTATGATCAAGTTTGTTCATCTATCTATATCATGTTTTATCTATGCTCCTGCATGCTCTCCGTTGTTAGTAGATGCTTTGGCAAGTAGATGCTAATGACCGCAAGAGGGGGTATTTATGCTAGATAGTGGGTTCATGCCTCTGGAAGCCTGGGCTTGATTGACAGAAACAACTAAGGCTATAGATATGATGTTGCCACTATGGAGAAAATAACTTTGCTATGCTTATGGGTACGCTTATCTGTCATATGGTTTGTTTACATTACACTCTTTACTTAATGCTATAATCCGTTGCTTGCAACTTAATACCCACGGGAGACCCTGAAGCTATCCCTGTGAGTGGATTATTAGTCATAGATGCTGCTAGTAAGCGGTCTATGTATATTGTTGTAATGACCAATAGATCTGACAGTGAACATGTTCTTGTCATATATTGCATTGTCATGAGTTTGCACTTTGTCAATTGCCCAGCTGTAATTTGTTTACCCAACATGTATGCTTGTTTATCTGTCTTATGGAGAGACACCACTAGTGAACTGTGGACCCTGGTCCTTTATTCCACACTGATACAAACACCGTTTTCACCACGCTCTACGTTACTTCCTCGCTGTTACTTTTTGTGTTCATCATCATATTCCACACCATACGTTTAATCCTTTGTATTCAGCAAGCCGTGGAGATTGACAACCTTCCTGTTTTGTTGGGGGCAAAGTACTTTGATTGTGTTGTGTGCAGGTCCACGTAAGTAACCGGCGCCGCTGACACCATGTTGAAGCTCTTCCAATTACTACTGGATCTGACATTCTTGGTTTTGTAATCAAGGAAAACTGCTGCTACACTACATCATACCCTTCCTCTTGGGGTCTCCCAACGAACGTGTGTTTCCATGTGAACAAGCAACATTTTTTGGCGCCGTTGCTGGGGAATTGGAAGCTACAGCAAGGGGAGTTACACACCACCATTCTCTTTACTTTGTTTTTGTCTTGCTTAGTTTATTTTTGTTCTAGCTTGTTTGCTTTTAAAATCGAAAAACACAAAAAAATTAGTTTAAGTTTTATCTCCTGTTTTGTTATCATGTCTAATCCTGCTCCTGTTATGATCACACCCCTTTAAGCGAAATAATTATGTTTAAAGAAAAAGGCAGGAGAAAGCTTTAAAAGTGCTTGGGCGAGAATGTTAGAACTGAATAGAAATATGAAGCCTAAGATGGAGTTGAATGCACTCATTAAGTTCTTTTACTTCGGATTATTCTCTTTGTATCAGAACTCCTTAAATGCCATGGTTGGTGAACACTTCTCTGAGTACGATGCAACAAAAGCTTATAAAATTCTTAACGGTCTAGCTATTTTTCCCATATTAGACAAAACTGATGAAGTTTTGGAAAGGGTGGATAAAATAGAGGAATCACTTAGTAATATGGATTTGGGAAAGAAGGAGAATGATTCGAGTACTGATCAACCACATGTTGCACTGAGAAATGATTGGGAACCTTTTATTGAAATTAAAATTGGTAGTGAAAAATTTCTTGCTTATTGTGATATTTGTTCCACTATGTCTATAATGCCTCAAATAGTGTATGACGCTCTTAAACTTGATAATATGTTGGAGTATCCTGTTTTTCATTTCCATGCTAACGGTACCATCTCAAAAGTTTAGGAAGGACTCATGTGCAAATCACCATACGAAATAAAGCTATTCCCATTGATTTTGTGATTTTGGCTAAATCCCCTAGTAACATTGTTCTTGGTAGATCCTTTCTAAAAGAGCCTGGGTGTTTTCTTAATGTTAAGTTTGGATATATGAAATTACATAATGGTAAATTTTTCTATCCTATAAGGAAAAATGATCCAACTAAAAGGCTTAACTTTGAAGGTATTTCCACTCTTGAGATTACTTGATCTTTTTGCTACTGTGCCTAGCTGAAAGGCGTTAAAGAAAAGCGCTTTTGGGAGACAACCCAATTTTATTTCCTCTTATTTTTGCTTTTTTGAGTCAAGGAGGTTGCTTTCTTCTGTAACAACTCCTTTGTATCTTTTGTTTTCATTTTTGTTGTGCCAAGAAAGCCTCTAATGCAAGAAAGTGCTAAAGATCTATTTGCTGTCCAGAAACAGATTTTTGTGCCTTACGGTAAATATTCGTGACAAATCATGGATCATTATTTTAATCTGCAAATTGTTGAGCGGAATCCAGAGCTTATTAACTATCTTTCGTTAGTTAACCATTTTTTGGTTTGAGCATCGGAAGTGCCTCGAAAAAAATCGTCTTCACGGACTATTCTGTTTTTGACAGATTCTGTTTTTGTTTTGCATTGTCTCTTTTGCAAGTATAGATTTACGTTCTTCGGGGAGAGACTAGGATCTTGCTTAATAATGGTAGCAAACCTGGCCACCTGGGCCCATGCTCGCGGGTCGGCACGAAAGCACGCTGGCCCAACTGTCGGGGGAATACTTTCTGGATTAACCCGCGGCCCAGTGCGACTTACTTTACTCGCACGGACAAAGGCCCACTTGGGAGCAAGCCCGGTATTGAACCGCCATAAGGGGAAAGATCTAGAAGACATATCCCGGAGGACGTGAAGACCAAGTAGTCTCCGAGTAGGCCTCTGTGGACGTATTCCTTATGGGGAAGTTTCCTTTGTAACCTGCGAGCCTCTGTGTATATAAAGAGGACTCGCAGGACTTAGAGGGGTCAAGCTATCAAGCCCTAAACCCTAGCTCATACGGCGAGTACCAGATCGGATCGCCTCCATTGTAACACCTCGATTATCATATCAATACCAATCTAGGGTAGGCAGGAAGTAGGTCTTTTACCTCACATTGAGGGGGCCGAACCTGGGTAAATCTGTGTTGATCTTTGTTCCTGCGATCCCAAGCTCGGAGATGCTTGACTCGCGTAATCCCACACCTACGAAGTCATCTATGACACCTGACGTGACAAACCCACGACAGTTGGCGCCCACCGTGGGGCCTGCGGTCAAGAGCGTCACGTTCCGCGCAGGATCCATGAAGGGAGCTGAAGATCTTGTTGTTGGCCGTATCATCACGGTCAATGGCACACCCCTCATCGACGATTCAAGCTGGGGGCCGGAAGCTGATTACTTGGAACCGGCCACATCATCCCCTTTGGATCTGTCCATGTCTTCGTCGGCTTCATTGGCGGCGAGTCAGAGGATCCATCGCAACATGGCGACTCAGAAGAAGGAGTCGCGGTAACAGTGGACCAAGAAGAAGAATCTATCAACTACGAGTCGCTGCCTCTTGAAGACGAAGAAGGCCAATCCATTGAGTATGTCCTTGAGGAAAGGCTATGCGGAGGCCCTGTGGATAGTGGCTCGCCCTCTGTAGAAGATCGGCACGTTGAAGGGGTCTACAGGACCACAGAAGCGGACGAAGGGCTGGGCATGCCACCAGGCAGCTTAGCCCCCACACCGCCGGAAGCAACAGAACAAGCCGCGCTAGACGCATCAGGAGTCGCGGCATCCGCTGCGATGACGCCAGGAGTCGCGGCCTCAGGAGTCGCAAACAGAGAGACTCCACCTGGAGTGCTGCGGAATCAGGGTCAAGGGTAGCCCCCAACGCAGCGGTCACGCCGCCACAGGGAAGCGTGTTGCTTACGCCAATATCTGCGGTTAACGCGGCTGCTAGGGTGACAGAATTGGAGGCTACCAGGATCGGGCTATATGATGAAGTCCAGAGAATCGCGGATGAGAGAGCCAGGCTGGCGCGTGAGGAACAGCGCCTCCAACAGGAGCAACTGCGACTCATCGAGGAAACCAATACTCTGCAAGGGTACAGGCCACCTTGCCACACAGACGCCATGCGAGTCGCCTGCAGCCAGGAACAGTAAACCCTATGGAGCTGTTCCAATCGCCTACCGCTGAACCAACAATGCGGTTCCGTCAGTCGCCACCAACAGATCCCATCAGTCGCCACCAACACAGCGCCCGGTCGCATGGTCAGGGGTCGCACAACCTTCAGTCGCGGTACCCACACACATGGCACCATCTGCCATGGTTATGCGGTCCGTGGCCCCGTTAGCTGCGCCGCGGTTCAAGCAATCGCTGTACCATCAATTGTACCAGCGGTTCCATCTTTCGCAGCACCAAGAGCAGCGGAGATACCTGGATCAAGGGCCATAGTACAGGCTAACAACAGGGCCATGATGCCCCCGCCATTGCCGCAGCCAACCTTTGTTCAGCAGTCGCCACAGCAGCCTCAAAGGTTCCACACGCCGCAAGGGCATTATGTTAGCCCAGTGAGAATCTCTTTGCGGCCACAAACATCTTGGCCAGGTTAGCGCCAGCAGGAAACACGCCAATGGACAGAGAGGCAGGCGCGCCATTGAGATGCTGAGCACAGCAGTAATACAGCAGGCAAATATGTCCGAACACGGGACGGCTGCACTCCACCCCTACAATAGCAGAGCAACGGAGAGAAGCATCCACGCGGAGTCGCCGCACGTTGCGACTTCAAGTTCGGCTAGGCGACAAAGGGAAGATCAACCTGCGGCTCAAAATCAACCTCAGCAAGTTCAACCCATAGAATTGTGCAGCGCGCGGCGGCTAATCCAATAGGAAGACCAGCTTCGTCCAATCTATCGTCGCGACTCAAAGGCCCAGTCTGTTTCAGCGAAAGAATCAGGTCTGAACCGTTTCCTGCAGATTTCAAAGGGCCTCGCAAGGTCGCCAACTACAACGCAAGCATGGACCCTGTTACTTGGCTCAACAATTACGAGATGGGCATGAGCATCCTAAACGCATCCGAAGAGATCTGCGCACGTTACCTAAACATGATGTTAGAAGGCGCAGCTCACATATGGCTGCAAAATTTGCCACCAAATTCAATAAACTCTTGGGATGAGATGAAGGAAGCTTTTATCAAGAATTTCCAAGGAACATGCAAGCGACTCTGCAGCATAGAGGACCTTGAGCGTTGTGTACAGAAGGAAGGCGAGTCGAGTCGCCACTGGATGAGAAGGGTCGCAGAATCATACATTCCTCAGATAACATACCACCCAGTTCAGCAGTCCTTGTCATGGAGAAAAATTGCAAATTTGAGCCGCTAGTCCACAAACTAGGTCGCATGAAGGATAAAGTCAAGAGCCTAAGCGAGGTAATGGCGGCGGCCAACAAGTATGCTAGCTCGGATAAAACCAGGGACGCATCTGATGGGGAGGAAGAGGAAAATACTGGCAAGGGAAAGAAGGCCAGTAGCAAGCCTCAACAACAGCAAGCTAGCAATGCCAATGCGAGTTATAACAAGCGCAAAAACGAGGAAGGAAACTCAGGGTTAGTCGCAAATACGAACACTCGTTACAAACAAAGCAGCGGCAGAGGAAGGAATTTTCACCCAGTTAATTTGGAAGAGGTTTTCAACCGCCCTGCGACATCCATATAGGAAAAGATGGGAAACCACCCAACCACACAAGGCACAGTGTTATCATTACAAAAAGTGGAAGGATGGCAACCACTCAACACAAACAACAATCATCAAAACAATGAGGGAGGTAACCACGGCGGAGGCAACAACAGCAACAACGCCGTCCCAAATCCGCAGCCAGATCAGCCACAGTTCCCAAAACAGTTGGGTCAGTATCATACCATTGTGGTGAATACTTCAAGGAGGGAACAAAAGCTGCGACGACGCAATCAGGCTGTTAACGCCATAGTACCAGCCGTCCCACAGTGGCTAAAGTGGTCCGAGCAGCCAGTAGTTTGGAGCCGCGAGGATCACCCAGGAGAAATAAATGAAGAGGGAAAACTCGCGCTGGTGGTTGCCCCTCAAGTCGCAGGGTACAAGTTGAGCAAAGTACTGATGGATGGAGGCAGCAGCATCAATATATTATACTATGAAACCTTCAAAAGAATGAACCTCCAAGAAAAGCAGCTACACCCATCAAGAACAACGTTTCACGGTGTCGTGCCAGGCATATCAGCTCAGCCATTGGGGCGAATCAACTTGGAGGTCGCCTTTGGGACACAAAGCAACTTCAGGAGCGAGTACATTTGGTTCGAGGTTGTAGATTTCCAGAGCCCATATCATGCGCTGTTTGGCAGAGAAGCATTCGCAAAGTTTATGGCTAGGCCGTGCTATGTGTACCTAAAGCTTAAAATACCAGGCCCCAGGGGAGTCATCACCATCAATGGCGACAAAAGAATAGCTCAAGAATGCGAAGAAGGCGACAAGGCCATGGCCAGAGCAGCTTGCATCGCAGAGAGCGCGCCCATGCGCGAGTCGCAGGAGAATTTTGATGACATCGTGAAGGCTAAGAGGCACCTGCCTGACTTGCGACTTCAGATTACGGCCGCAAGGGAGGCAAGGAAGTCAAAGGCTACAAGCCATTGCCAATAAGGACACATCCCAGGCATCGCGAGTTGCCATCAGCAGCCGCAACAAAATTATTAAGAGTTTACATCATCAAGCTGGCCACTCAGGGCTAAAAACTTCAATTCTGATCGCCACCTAGGCGCGATCGACCCAATTCTGGTCGCCACTCAGGCGCGACCGACCCAATGTAACACTTCTGATCGCCACCTAGGCGCGATCGACCCAATTCTGGTCGCCACTCAGGCGCGACCGACCCATGTAACATCTCTGGTTGCCACCTAGGCGCAACCGACCCAATTTCTGGTCGCCACTCAGGCGCGACCGACCCATGTAACATCTCTGGTTGCCACCTAGGCGCAACCGACCCAAGCATCACTTCTGGTCGCCACCTAGGCGCGACCGACCCTATGTATCATATAATGATTCTGAAATAAAGCATCTCAAACTACCAATTGAGCTGTGAGTCTTTTATTTTTTAATCATTGGTCCCTTGGGGGTGCGGCAGCTTTTTAGCGCGGCCTATTCCTTGGGATCGCCAAACAAGTGGCATTTATCGTGATTATACTCAACCTCTCTTGGATGCGACTTGCACTATGCGGCCAAAGTACTGGGGGTGCGGCGTCAATCGAGTTTGATTGCCTATCATGGCCGCTCTCGACCCTGAACACGCACTTTTTACCTGGGAAATACTGAGCCGCGCAAGGGCCTAAGTGAGGAAAAACCGAGACAAATCATAAGGACCAGCCTATTGGTCGAAACATGTACTGCTGAGAGTACTTAAGCAAACCATAATATTGTCTTATGACACATAAATTCTAACAATTATTACAGGCCGCTAAGGGCCAAGATCATAAAACCATTGTTTCTTTCTTCATTTGTGCGCAGCTTTTGGCCTGGGAAGGAGGAACAGGCGGCTTACCAAGCTTGCCAGAAGGAGCAATCGCAGGCTCGCTGGAGGGCTCTTCAGTCGCGGGCTTGGGGGCTGCAGAGCTGGATACGCCTGGAGAGGGGTTCTTTTCCTGCGGAATCACCGCACTGGATGACGGAGCGGGTAACTTCTCCCATCTGCTTCCATCTGCATTATACTTGCCCATATAGGTCGCAAGATCTATCCCCTCCACCAGTTCAGTCGCGTGGCCGCGCATATCCTTCCAAGTCGCCGCATATTCTGAGGCCGTCAGTTCGGTGCCATCCACCTTCTTCGAGGGCCTACCTTTTGCAACCTTGGCAGCATCAAAAGAAGGATAGTATGTCTTGGCCAAAGCAAGAACATGAGCCGCGCCGGTGCGAGCTGAGGACTCCTTCCAGTCCAAAAAGAACTGAGGCGCCCTAAGCAGTCTTTTTAGCAACCCTTCAGAATCACCGGGGACTGGCTTGGTCGGCAGCAGGCACTTAGACAGTGATTTCATGGCATCACAAGTTCTTCGCGAAAAATCGGATATACTCCAGCTGTTCTTGAGTACTGCCGCGCTGCTCCGGCATCTTCACCTACATCGAGGCATGTCTCCGTCAGCTCTACAACATACAGGCAAAGATAGTAGAGAAAACAGATGCAGATATGAGTCGCAACACTACCAGTTAACTCTTGAGTCATGATGCACACTTTGGCGTGGACAAGGTTATGGGCATCAGAAACTTTTTCAACTTTTTCTCAAGCTCGCCAATGGAAACAGCCTTGAGCCTTGCGTCCTCGTTGGCATCAGCAATGGCGTCTTTCTGAGCACTGATTGGAGGTCCTGCTGGACCCTCTCTTGGAACTTCTCTTCAACGTTTTAAGCCGCAGCTCGGTGGCTTTGGCTTGTTCAGATAACTTGAAGCTTTCATCAGATAGCTCGCCCATCCTGGTTTCCCTCTTCTTCAGCTCAGCGTCACGCTGGCCAAGGAGCTCGCGCAGCCTCTCCAGTTCAGAGGAGTATCCCCCAACTGCTTTTCCAAGGCGAGTTTGGCAGCTGTTATGGAGCTTAGTTCCTCCTACAAAGAGTACATCAGTTAGTAAGTACATATCAACAGCTAAAAGAGAAGCATCAAGTCTCCCTTTAAGTCAAAGAAGAAACTTGATCCTTGGGGGCTAGAGACAGATAAGTGGATAGAAGTTTACCTTATAAGCCGCAGACAGGTCAGACAGTGCCTTGCGGAGCTCCATGGCTTGCTTGTCATTTGAGGCAATGATGGCCTCTGACAGTTTCTCAGCGCGGCTTGGAGGAGGAGGAAGCAACCTCAGCACGCAGAATTGGCGACCGCAGGCTGTCGCCGCTGGCGACTCAATCACTGGCGCATCAGCATCCTTGGCCATTATCTATGGAGGAGGGTTGACCTTCTCCACGTCTGGATCGTAAGGGGATCCGTTCTATCCTCCAGAGCCACCTCTTGGGCAGCTGTGTCAAGAACAGGGACCGTGGCCAAGTCATCTGTGGTGGCCACGCCCTCTACCATGGCGGTATGAGCCGCAGGTGATAAACGCGGCTCAACCGCGGTTTCAGAAACAACTCCAGGATCAGCCGCGGATTTAGCCGCACTTCTGCAAAAAGCAAGGGCATTGTGTGAAGAAGAAGCACATAAGCCAGAATAAAAGTATTATAAGCGCAAGGAAAATCACTAACTCTGGAGCCATCTTCACGAAGGCCATAAGCTCGCCACTTGACGGTGAGGACAGGCCTTGGGTCCCAGAATCTACGAGCAGAAGTTTGCGTGTCAATAGAGGAAAAAGAATAAGCATTCAAGATGACAAGACAACAGAAATTACCAGAGTGGGGACCCATGTCTTCTTCAGTTGAGGCGGTGGGTTTGTACACACGCCTGGCAGCGGAGGAGGTCGCGCCCGTAGCAGGTTTGCGACGCTTCGTGGCCTCAGGATTTTCCAGAGCATCAAGCTCTGGCTCCTCACGAGATAGCCTCTTGGAGGCTCTACGGGGAGTTGGTCCAGCCGCGGCAGCAGAACTCGCGGCTGGCACTGGACTGTCATCCTCGTCCAGTTCAGTCTCTTCACCTTCTGAGGCCGCAGAGGCGACAGAGGGGATATCAGCAGTTCGCTGCCCTCTAGAGTGGGCAGCAACTTCTTTCGTGCGGCACGCTTGGGAGCAGCAGTGCCGGCGACGGTCGCAGGCAGCGACCAGTAATTCTCATCAGCCTGGATCAGGAAGATATAAGTTGCAGTATTAAGAAAGGAATGCGACTCAACTACGAAGGCGAAAAGACAGAGAAGAGGAGTTACCTCAAAAGGCTTGTTGTTAACACTGAAAGGGGCAAGCCCCACCTTATCGAAGGAGATGTCCTTCTCCTCAGTCACGCGGGTGACGAATTCCACCCAATCCTCAGGCCTCCAGTCCGAAGCCTTGATACGATCGACGTCAGCAGAGGTGCCTGTGCACTCAAGGAAGGATCGCTGTCGTGGACTCACGGGCTGAATGCGCCATTTGGTCCAGCAAGAGAGAAGATCAAGGCCAGTAAGACCATGACCTATTAAGGCGCGGACCTTGATCAGCGACTCATTGATGAAGGGCATGGCCGAGTCGCGAGGTTTTGATTTCAGTGCCTCGGTAGGCACGAAGAGGGTGTTAGACCAGGAGGGAAGGCGAGTTTCGCCCTCCGGTGAAGTATCTTGGCAATAGAAGAAAGATTTTTGCCAAGCCCTGGGTCGATTCGCCAGGGCTAGCTTGGGAAGGCAAGAGTTTCTATGGCGTTGAAGAGAGATGGCGCCGACCTGAACATAGGCGCCACCCTTGGAGACAAGTTGGCTGTTGCAGGTGAAAGAGGCCAGCCACAGATCGATGTTGGGGGCTATGCCAAGATAGTCCTCGCACAACACATGAAAATTGCTCACCTGGAGCATTGAGTTGGGCCCGATGTCGTGAAGACGGAGGCCTAGGCGTTGCAGCAAATTGCGGAAGAAGGGAGAACCTGGCGGCGTGAATCCACGCTCCACGTGCTCCACGAACATCACCAGCTCGTTGGGCTTGGGGCGCGGCTCGATTTCATCGCCTGGCGCCCGCCAGACGCCGTCCTCCTTCGGCGGCAAGAAGCCAGCTCGGCCAGATCGCAAGAGTTTCCTCCGTCACCCAGGATCCTTCCCAGTTGCAGGAGATCCTGCGCTTATCGTCAGATGGCTTCGCCTTGGGCGCCATTGCGAAGGGAGATTGGATTGGGGAACTAGGCTCGGGTCGAGGAAGAAGACGGCGCGGCTAGGGATGAGGAGATTGCAAGGGCAAGTGAATAATGACCTAGGTGGCCGCAGCTTATAACTGAAGGGACCCGCAACTAACGGCACAATCTGCGCTCGCAACCAACGGCACAATTTGCGCCCGCAAAACGAGTAACGGTCCGCAATTAAAGGAAACAGAATATTTCCAGAAGGGAGATGAGTCGCGCAGATAAGTCACAGCTCTGAATCGCATAAGTCAGAAGATTGGTCAGAACGTTTGCAGTGCGGCTCAGAGACCATTTCAAGAGGTCAGAAGGTTCTCACCGTAAAGTCCTAACCAATCTTGGGGGCTAATGTCGGGGGAATACTTTCTGGATTAACCCGCGGCCCAGTGCGACTTACTTACTCGCACGGACAAAGGCCCACTTGGGAGCAAGCCCAATATTGAACCGCCATAAGGGGAAAGATCTAGAAGACATATCCCGGAGGACGTGAAGACCAAGTAGTCTCCGAGTAGGCCTCTGTGGACGTATTCCTTATGGGGAAGTTTCCTTTTGTAACCTAGCGAGCCTCTGTGTATATAAAGAGGACTCGCAGGACTTAGAGGGGTCAAGCTATCAAGCCCTAAACCCTAGCTCATACGGCGAGTACCAGATCGGATCGCCTCCATTGTAACACCTCGATTATCATATCAATACCAATCTAGGGTAGGCAGGAAGTAGGTCTTTTACCTCACATTGAGGGGGCCGAACCTGGGTAAATCTGTGTTGATCTTTGTTCCTGCGATCCCAAGCTCGGAGATGCTTGACTCGCGTAATCCCACACCTACGAAGTCATCTATGACACCTGACGTGACAAACCCACGACACCAACCCATCAGGGGCATGCACGACACGCGCCTAACGGGCCGTGCCTGGGCCTGGGGGCGAGGCCCACGTGCCGGCATGACACGGCCTGTTTAACCGGCCAGCCACGCAAAATATATAACTCGCGTTTACTGGGGCTCGACCCATGGCTTATCTGGCTATGCACCCCCTGGTAACCACTAGCACCCTTATACGTTCATGTTTAATGGATAGCATATTATACAAGTCACGGCTTTTCAGTTAGCTAGTATATACTTTTGCACGCACGCACGTACGCATTTCAGTTAGCACGTACATATGTATTTTTAGTTAGTTAAAATTTTACATTTTTATTATTTATTTCTGAAATTTTATGACTTTTTCGCAATTTTTTAGATAAAAGTGGCACGTGGGCCAACTTAGGCCCATCAGGCCTAAACGTGCCCGTGCCGGCCCGTTTACTTCCTGTGCCATGCCTGGGCCTTTAGGCCAAGCCCGTGTGCCGGCACGGCACGGCCCACCTACTAGACGGGCCTTCGTGGGCCGTGCCGTGCTAGGCCCGCCAAGAGGTAAACGTGCCTAGGCCGTGTCGTGCCGGCCCGTTGGCCAGGTTTGAACAGTAGCTAATGTTTAAACTAAAGTTATGCAATATGCTTTTACAGAACCAAGTGAGCTTATGTTTTGATGCACTAACAACTCTAATGAAGTTTGCGAGTTGTCTTTGCAAATTGATGCACTAACAATTAAGAGAGGAGGATGATATGAGAAGATTGAGAAGAGAGAAAATCAATCTTGGGGAGGCTCCCTTGGATCTCCCCAGCATATATCAAGAAGACTCAAGCGTCTAAGCTTGGGGATTCCCAAGGCATCCCCTTCTTCATCAACAAATTATCAGGTCATTTCTAGTGAGACTATATTTTTATTGCTTCACATATTGTGTGATGTTCTTGGAGCATCTGTGTGTTTTATTTTCTGTTTTGCTTTTGTTTTTGTTTTCTGATCATAACTTAGTTGGATCCTAACATTCTTGTGTGGGAGAGAGACACGCTCCGCTTTTGCTTAGAATACTCTTGTTCTTCACTTATATCTGTTGAGTATTCTGTTTATGTTTTGTTAGCTTCTAGCTCTCGTTTTTCATGTATCTCTTGTTCAGAGCTATTAGTTCTTTTTGTAGAAAGTGCTCTCTTACTTCACTTATATTTGTTTGGAGAGTTGTATAATTGGCGTCTGGTTTGAACAGAAAATGCTAAGTGTGTGGTAGTTTTATAATGAAAAACTTGCATAGTCTTGTAGATCATTGAACTTTGATAACTTGATTCCTTGCAAATGTTTTGAGATATTAAGAAGTTAGATGTTAAATGCTTGCTGGTTAATTAAGCTAAAATATGATTAGTGGTTGTGTTATTAAAGCTTGTATCGTACTACAAACTCTTAAAATTGCTGAAGGTGTAGTTAGACTTGATAGCTTCTCATGTTTGAAGTAGTTGAAAACAACATAGTTGCGTGCTAAGGTCGGAGGATCTAACGGGCTACTTGTGCCGCCTTGAACGGCCCCTCTTGGAGTAAATTTAATCATGCTCTTAATGTTGAACCTGCTAGTTGTTTGCAATAAACTTGTGAGTTCTTTTTTGACTAATGTTGAGCTACGGTTTTTTGGCACTTCCACCATCCATATTTGCTAGCCTCTTCGGTGTTGTGCATTGCCTTCTGCTCACATTGAGAGTTGCGCATACTTCGCCAGTACATCCAACCCCGTGGGAGAACTTTCTCTTGTTCTCCTACACATAAGCCAAACATCTTCCTCAAAACAGCCACCATAACTACCTATCACAGCATTTCCATAGCTGTTCCGAGATATATTGCCACGCAACTTCCATCTTACATTACATGACTTGTTGTCATTCATTATTGTTATATATTCCTTTGCATGATTCTATACAACTGATGTGTGGTTTACCCATGTTACGCTAGATCATTGCACATCCTGCTACACTGGCAGGGGCACTCAGTTTTATACATCATGTTTTATTCATTATGAGTTATTTGTACCAAAAAGTCTGTCATCATATTAGAATGTTGCCCTACAGTGAGGGAGAGAAAAGTGAAAAGTGCCATGGAGGCCATCGAAAAGTGAAATAGAAAAAGAGAAAAAAGAGAAAAAAGAAAGAAAGAAAAAAATAAAGAGAGAGGGGTCAACATTACTATCTTTTATCCACACTTGTGCTCATGTTTAGCACCTACAGTTTCATAGTCATCATTTGTGCTCATGTTTAGCACCTATACTCCATGTGAGAGAGTTTTCATGTTTTACTAGTATAACTATGTGGGGATCTAACGTTATAGAACTTGGGTTGTATATTCTAATGATGAGCCTCCTCAAAAGTGCTCTAGTCTTCATGAGCAACCAAGTTGGATGCACCCCACTAGTTCCATTGGAGAGCTTTCATACACTTATAGCTCTATGTGCATCCGTTGCATGGCAGTCACTACTCCTTGCATAGATTCGATTATAAGACCCCTCTTGTCTGATGATCACTTATAGCTTTGTGAGATTTTCTTACATTGGCCTTCCAAACCTCCATTAACGTTCTCTTAGCCATAACATCCTGGTGCCAATACAAAATGCTTACGCTCACCGGTTGAGTAAAACTTCTAAACAGTTGATTCATTACGTTTGTGATACTTTTGCTTAACTGGATCCTTTCTATGCTTGTGGAAGATTGCTTGATGCTTGAGAGAATGATTGAACTTCTACACTGAATGCTTAAATCATCTATAATGAACTTTTGTACGGTTTCATGTCTTTATAGCATCTTCCATGAAAGGTTTTTACTTGTTTAATTGTCTTGCTTTATCATCTGTTTGTTTAATATCAAATATAGACTTTTGCTTTGAATGATTTGATCTCAGCTCACATGCTTTACATTACTATATGATCAAGATTATTTTGGTATCATGTCACTTCATACATTATCTTTTGTTATCGTTTACCTACTGGAGGACGAGTAGGAACTAAGATTGGGGATGCTTGATACATCCAAAACGTATCTATAATTTTTTATGTTCCATGCCTATTATATATTGATTACCACATGTTTATCTTACACTTTATATCATTTTTATGCATTTTCTAGGACTAACTTATTAACAAGATGCCACAGTGTCAGTTCCTGTTTTCTGCTGTCTTTTTGTTTCATAAATTCTATTCTGGAAATATCCTCGGAATTCAACGCCAATTTAACTGATTTATTTCAGGACCGAGGAGAAGCAGCAGCCCAAAGGAGAAGGCCGAAGGCCAGCCGAGGGAGGCAGGCGGGCCCACGATGCGACCAAGGGTGGGCCCGTGCCACCTGCCCGCCTGGCCCACCTGGCTGCCCTCCGACACTGCCCTTTCGCCTATAAATCACATCTATTCAGGAAACCTTAAATACCCGAGCGAAAATCCACGAAAAGTTCTGACGTCGCCGTCATCATCAATCCTAGTTTGGGAGGGTTTCTGAAGCTCTTCCCGGCACTCTGCCGGAGGGAAAATCATCACCGGAGGGCTCTGATGACGTGAAAGCACACGTTCGTTGGGAGACCCCAAGAGGAAGGTATGAAGCCGTGCAGCAGCAAGTTTTCCCTCAGTAAGATACCAAGGTTGTCAGATCCAGTAGGAGTAAAAGGCACCTCTGAAGGTTGTTGGTGGCGCCGTTTACTCGATCACCAACGTGGAACCTGCACACAACACAATCAAACTACTTTGCCCCAACGAAACAGTGAGGTTGTCAATCTCACCGGCTTGCTGTAAACAAAGGATTAAACGTATGGTGTGGAAAATAGTGTTTAATTGCAGAGAATGAAAAGGAACAATGATTGCAGTTGGTTGTATTATCAGTGTAAAAGAATGGACCGGGGTCCACAGTTCACTAGTGGTGTCTCTCCATAAAAGATAACTAACATGCTGGGTAAACAAATTACAGCTGGGCAATTGATGAATAGAGAGCGCATGACAATGCATATATATGACAAGATGACTACTATGATATTCAATTGGGCATTACAACAAGATACATAGACCGTTATCCAACAACATCTATGACTAATAATCCACCTTCAGGTTGACATCCGTGTTCCCCGTTGGTATTAAGTTGCAAGCAAAGATTATTGCATTAAGTAATGTGCATAATGTAAACAATACAATTATCCTTAGACAAAGCATTGCTGTTTTACCCCTAGTGGCAACAGCACATCCACAACCTTAGACGTTGCTGTCACTCGCCCAGATTACCGGAGGCATGAACCCACTCTCTAGCATAAAAACTCCCTCTTGGGGTTACAAGCATCTACTTGGCCAAAGCATCTACTAGTAACGGAAAGCATGCAAGATCATAAATAACATATAAGATAGATTGATAATCAACTTGATCATAGTATCAATATTCATCGGATCCCAGCAAACACAACATGTAGCATTACAATAAGATGATCTTGATCATGATAGGCAGCTCACAAGATCTAAACATGATAGCATAAGGAGGAGAGACAACCATCTAGCTACTGCTATGGACCCGTAGTCCAAGGATGAACTACTCACGCATCACTCCGGAGGCAGGCATGGTGATGTAGAGCCCTCCGGTGATGATTCCCCTCTCGGCAGGGTGCCGGGAAGAGCTTCAGAACCCTCCCGAACTAGGGTTGACGACGGCGGCGGCTACGGAACTTTTCGTGGATGGAGGCTCGGGTATTTAGGGTTTTCTGGACGAAGGCATTAATAGGCGAAAGGGCGGCTGGAGGCACCCGAGGGGGTCACCACCCCCCGGCGCGGCAGGAGGTGGGGCCGCGCCGGCCCCTGGCGTGGCTGCCTCCTCGGTCGCCTCCGTCTCTCCTTTGGACTCCGTGTACGTGTCGGGAAAATAGAAGGTTCTGTCCAAGTTTCGTCCAATTCCGAGAATATTTCCAGAACAGCTTTTCTGGAATACAAAAACAGCAGAAAACAGGAACTGGCACTGTGGCATCTTGTTAATAGGTTAGTCCCAGAAAATGCATAAAAATGCTATGAAGTGTATATAAAACATGTAACAATTGGTATAATATCAACATGGAACATCAGAAATTATAGATACGTTTGAGACGTATCAAGCATCCCCAAGCTTAGTTCTACTCGTCCTCGAGTAGGTAAAACGATAAAAACAAAATAATTTCTGAGGTGACATGCTACCATCATAATCTTGATCAAATAGTATTGTAAAGCACATGTTATGAATGAAGTGATCCAGGTCAATGGTCTATAGTTTGCTAATAAATAGATAATGAGCAAACAACTGAATCATATAAGCAAAAACTTTTCATGAATAGTACTTTCGAGACAAGCATCAAAAGTTTTGCATAAGAGTTAACTCATAAAGCAATAGATTCTAAGTAAAAGGTATTTAACCAACACAAAGGAAGATTTAAGTTTCAGCAATTGCTTTCAACTTTCAACATATATATCTCATGGATATTTGTCAACACAAAGCAATATAATAAGTACAATATACTAGCATATAAAAATTGTTGCACCAAAGTTGACACTAGTGTTTGCTTCTGAGATAGAAAGAAGTAGGAAAACTGACTCAACATAAAAGTAAAAGAAAGGCCCTTCGCAGAGGGAAGCAGGGATTAAATCATGTGCTAGAGCTTTTTAAGTTTTTGAAATCATATAGAGAGTAAAAATATAAGTTTTGAGGGTGTTTGTTAATTGTCAACGAATCAGAAAATGGAAAGTACAATATGACCCCTGCCAACCAGACTTTTAAGAGCGGCTCCCATGAAGGACGTTATTTCTACCAGCAAGGCAGATCATCCCTCTTTCTCTTTTGTTTACACATGCAGATATTTCACTGTTTGTCATTGCTTGACTGATAAATCAGGGCAAAAATGTGAAGAGAATTAAGCGGTTAAAGTTGTAATTAATTGGGACTGGGCACCCCATTTGCCAGCTCTTTTTGCAAAATTAATGGATAAGCGGATGTATATGCCGCTAGTCCGGTGGTAAAGTCTGTTTGACAGGTGACATAAAGACATCCACCCCGTCCTCATGAGCTTGGTAAACATTGACACAAAAAGGAGTAATAAAGTTTTGAATAGTTTAAAGGTAGCACATGAAAAATTTACTTGGAGTGGCAAGGAAATACCACATATAGGTAGTTATGGTGGACACAAATGGCATGGATTTTGGCTCAAGGTTTTGGATGCACGAGAAGCATTCCCTCTCAGTACAGAGTTTAGGCTAGCAAGGTTATTTGAAGCAAACACAGGATATCAACCGTACAACAAGACTCATATGAAAACATATTGCAAGCATTATAAGACTCTACACTGTCTTCCTTGTTAACCAAACCCTTTTACTAGAAAATATCTAGACCTTAGAGATACCAATCATGCAAACCAAATTTCAACAAGCTTTACGGTAGTTCTTCACTAATAGGTTTTAACACATGATACAAAAGCTTAAACATGAACTACTTGATAACTCAAAACAATTGACAAGTATCAAATTATCCAAGACAGTGATCTACAAGAATATGTAAGTCTTTTCCATTATACCATCTACCACATGCAGCATTTTCTGTTCCAACCAAACACCAATCAATTTATTTCAACACAAACTCTCCAAACAATTATAAGTGAAGCAAGAGAGTACTTTCTCTAAAAGAACTAACAGCTCTGAACAAGAGATGCATGAAAAACAGGAGCTAAAAGCATAGCAGTAGCTAGACAAGAATACTCAACAAGTATAAGTGAAGAATAGGAGTATTCAATGAAAAAGCGGAGCGTGTCTCTCTCCCAAACAAGATTGCTAGGATCCAACAAGTTGATCTCAGAAAATAAAATAACAATGCGAAAATAAAAGCACACAGACGCTCCAAGTAAAGCACATATGATGTGAAAGAATTAAAATATAGTTTCACTAGAGATGACCTGATAAGTTGTTGATGAAGAAGGGGATGCCTTGGGCATCCCCAAGCTTAGACGCTTGAGTCTTCTTGAAATATGCTGGGGTGATCCATGGGAGCATCCCCAAGCTTAAGCTCTTCACTCTTCTTGATCACATTATATCATCCTCCTCTCTTGACCCTTGAAAACTTCCGCCACACCAAACTCAGAGTAATTCTCATTAGAGGGTTAGTGCACAATCAAAAACTCACATGTTCTATAAGGACACAAACATGACCATTACTTTTAAACATTAGCTACTGCCACTGATGTTATGTGAAGCTCTTCCACCCAAAAAAGAATTCCACTCAACACTAGTAAAAGAGAGAATGCAAAATAAAAGACAGAATCTGTCTAAAACAGAACAGTCCGTAAAGACGAATTTTTTCGAGGCACTTACGTTGCTCAGATCGAAAAACTCAAAACTAACGAAAGATGCGTACATATCTGAGGATCACGCACAAAAATTTGCAGATTTTTCAATTTTCTGGCAATTTTATAAGAACGAAACGGTGAACAGCAAAATCTGTTCCTGCGCAGAAATCCAAATCTAGCATCATCTTTCTATTAGAGGCTCTACTTGGCACAACAATTCGAAAAAGTAAAGATACAAAGGGTTGTTACAGAAGTAAACAGCTCCTTGACTCAAAAAGAAAAGAAAAATTGCAGAAATAAAACAATGGGTTGTCTCCCATAAGCGCTTTTCTTTAACGCCTTTCAGCTAGGCAGAAAGCAAGAATCAAGTGTTTCCAAGTGTAGAAGCATCAAAGAAAGGTTGGAAGTTTTCTCAACAATGCATTGTATCTTATCTATATAAGTTTCAGAAACTCCCTTTCATTACTTTTAGGCACACTATCCTCATCAAATAGATTTTCAGGAACAATCCAATCAAAATTCTTTTCTAGTGCCTCATGCATTCCTACAAGCTTAAAAGGTATTGGTATTTTAACTTCTCCCTCATAATTGGATTCATTAGTGTACTTAAGCCTATCTTTTTCAAGCTTCTCAAGTGTATTAGCAATATCAATAAAATAGCCAAGCATCTTATAATGAATAAAAACTTTTCTAGCCTCCCCAGCAACATCACCAAATTCTTTAAGAAGAGTTTCTAAAACAAAATCTTTCTTCTCACCATCTTCCATATCATGAAGTTTAAGAAACATTTGCTGCATTATAGGATTAAGATTGACAAACCTAGCTTCCAACATGTGAACCAAAGAGGCAGCAGCAATTTCATAATTAGGGGCAAGTTCTACCAAGGATCTATCTTCAAAATCTTTAAGTCTACTGACATGACTAAAGAATTCTTCAATGTTATCTCTTCCAATGATAGACCCACTCCCACCGGTATATCTTTTAAGTAAACTTAGGGAGAAGCATGATGAAATAAAAGAAAGTAAGCGAAAAAATAAAGTGAATGCAAGTAACTATTTTTTTGTGTTTTTGATAAAAAAAGCAAACAAGATAAATAAAAATAAACTAAGCAAGACAAAACAAAGTAAAGAGATTGGAAGCGTGAGACTCCCCTTGCAGAAATCCTCTTACTCCCCGGCAACGGCGCCAGAAAAAGTTGCTTGATGACGTGAAAGCACACGTTCGTTGGGAGACCCCAAGAGGAAGGTATGAAGCAGTGCAGCAGCAAGTTTTCCTCAGTAAGATACCAAGGTTGTCAGATCCAGTAGGAGTAAAAGGCACCTCTGAAGGTTGTTGGTGGCGCCGTTTACTCGATCACCAACGTGGAACCTGCACACAACACAATCAAACTACTTTGCCCCAACGAAACAGTGAGGTTGTCAATCTCACGGCTTGCTGTAAACAAAGGATTAAACGTATGGTGTGGAAAATAGTGTTTAATTGCAGAGAATGAAAAGGAACAATGATTGCAGTTGGTTGTATTATCAGTGTAAAAGAATGGACCGGGGTCCACAGTTCACTAGTGGTGTCTCTCCATAAAAGATAACTAACATGCTGGGTAAACAAATTACAGCTGGGCAATTGATGAATAGAGAGCGCATGACAATGCATATATATGACAAGATGACTACTATGATATTCAATTGGGCATTACAACAAAATACATAGACCGTTATCCAACACATCTATGACTAATAATCCACCTTCAGGTTGACATCCGTGTTCCCCGTTGGTATTAAGTTGCAAGCAACAGATTATTGCATTAAGTAATGTGCATAATGTAAACAATACAATTATCCTTAGACAAAGCATTGCTATTTTACCCCTAGTGGCAACAGCACATCCACAACCTTAGACATTGCTGTCACTCGCCCAGATTACCGGAGGCATGAACCCACTATCTAGCAAAATACTCCCTCTTGGAGTTACAAGCATCTACTTGGCCAAAGCATCTACTAGTAACGGAAAGCATGCAAGATCATAAATAACATATAAGATAGATTGATAATCAACTTGATCATAGTATCAATATTCATCGGATCCCAGCAAACACAACATGTAGCATTACAATAAGATGATCTTGATCATGATAGGCAGCTCACAAGATCTAAACATGATAGCACAAGGAGGAGAGACAACCATCTAGCTACTGCTATGGACCCGTAGTCCAAGGATGAACTACTCACGCATCACTCCGGAGGCAGGCATGGTGATGTAGAGCCCTCCGGTGATGATTCCCCTCTCCGGGGGTGCCAGGAAGAGCTTCAGAACCCTCCAAACTAGGGTTGATGACGACGGCGGCTACGGAACTTTTCATGGATGGAGGCTCGGGTATTTAGGGTTTTCTGGACGAAGGCATTGTATAGGCGAAAGGGCGGCGTCTGGAGGCACCCGAGGGGGTACGCCACCCCCGGCGTGGTAGGAGGTGGGGCCGCGCCGGCCCCTGGCGTGGCTGCCTCCTCGGTCGCCTCCGTCTCTCCTTTGGACTCCGTGTACGTGTCGAGAAAATAGAAGGTTCTGTCAAGTTTCGTCCAATTCCGAGAATATTTCCAGAACAGCTTTTCTGGAATACAAAAACAGCAGAAAACAAGAACTGGCACTGTGGCATCTTGTTAATAGGTTATTCCCAGAAAATGCATAAAAATGCTATGAAGTGTATATAAAAACATGTAACAATTGGTATAATATCAACATGGAACATCAGAAATTATAGATACGTTTGAGACGTATCAGGCTCTACGTCACCATGCCTGCCTCCGGAGTGATGCGTGAGTAGTTCTTCACGGGACTACGGGTCCATAGCAGTAGCTAGTTGGTAGTCTCTCAACCTTGTGCTATCATGTTTAGATCTTGTGAGCTGCCTAACATGATCAAGATCATCTTTATGTAATGCTATATGTTGTGTTTGCTGGGATCCGATGAATTGTGAAGTTATGATCAAGTTTGTTCATCTATCTATATCATGTTTTATCTATGTTCCTGCATGCTCTCCGTTGTTAGTAGATGCTTTGGCCAAGTAGATGCTAATGACTGCAAGAGGGGGTATTTATGCTAGATAGTGGGTTCATGCCTCTGGAAGCCTGGGCTTGATTGACAGAAACAACTAAGGCTTTAGATGTGTTGTTGCCACTAGGAGAAAATAACTTTGCTATGCTTATGGGTACGCTTATCTGTCATATGCTTTGTTTACATTACACACTTTGCTTAATGCTATAATCTGTAGCTTACAACTTAATACCCACGGGAGACCCGGAAGCTATCCCTGTGAGTGGATTATTAGTCATAAATGCTGTTAGTAAGCGGTCTATGTATGTTGTTGTAACAGTGAACATGTTCTTGTCATATATTGCATTGTCATGCGTTTGCACTTTGTCAATTGCCCAGCTGTAATTTGTTTACCCAACATGTATGCTTGTTTATCTGTCTTATGGAGAGACACCACTAGTGAACTGTGGACCCTGTTCCTTTATTCCACACTGATACAAACACCTTTATCACCACGCTCTACGTTACTTCCTCGCTGTTACTTTTTGTGTTCATCATCATATTCCACACCATACGTTTAATCCTTTGTATTCAGCAAGCCGGGGAGATTGAGAACCTTCCTGTTTCGTTGGGGCAAAGTACTTTGATTGTGTTGTGTGCAGGTCCACGTCAGTAACCGGCGCCGCTGACACCGTGTTGAAGCTCTTCCAATTCCTACTTGATCTGACAACCTTGGTTTTGTAATCAAGGGAAACTGCTGCAACATTACATCATACCTTCCTCTTGGGGTCTTCCAACGAACGTGTGTTTCCACGTGAACTAACAAACGTCCGTGCATGCTTGATGCCTGGACCTGGCTATGCGTGCTTGATGCCTAGATCTGGCTGTGCGTGCATAGATGAGCCTCTCTTACCTTTCAGGATGAAAATACAAGGTCTGATCTTAATTGGTTGTGCCTGGCAATGGCCTTGTTGAAGACATTGTTTTGAGAGCGGGGACTATCTCCAGGGTAAAAACCCAGGATCTTCGATCGGGTAATGACAGCGCTTGTGCACTGTTTCCTTCTTGAAGGCGTTGCTTTTGGAGAACTTGGACATCAGGTGTTGTCTTGGTGGTGGTTGTGCTGCTGCTGAAAGAATTGTAACTCTGTAGCGGGACTTTTCTTTTTTAGTTTCTTCTTCTTATTGTTTTTCGGCTGTGTGCATCCATAACACCATTTGGTTTTTACGTTGTGGCAGAGGCTGGGTGTATTTTGTATCTCTGCGATATTAATATATACTCTTTATCTAAAAAAGATGAGCCTCTCTTTTTTCCCTAGCCTGCATTCTATGTTTTCTTTCCAGAATTGCCCTTTATATACTACATGTGTACCAACTCTGGGCCCCTAATTTGGTTTGGCCCCGGGCCATCGCACTTCTCGCCCTGGGCCAGAGACAGCCCTGACCTCATCAATGACAAGGCACAATATGTTAGAGCATCTCCAGCCGTTGTGCCCCCAGATGCCTTTTTGGCTTTGCGCCGGCGCAAACTTCGGCCTGGGGGGTTGGAGTTTCCACTAGTTTCGGCCCCCAAGGCGAACACAAACCAACATAATTTAAAAGTTCATTTTCCCGCCCCAAAAACAGCCCGAGTTTGGCGATCAAAGCAGCCACGGTTGGGTGATCATACAAAAAAGCCACAAGTCGGCGATCGAATCACGCCATTGTTCGGCGATGTAGTGCCACATTCGGCATGCTGATGTGCATATCAGATGGTCACCGGCGACAACTCGGCGTCGTCGTCCAGCTTGATGGGTGTGGTCGTCAGAGTAGGGGTGGAGCTCGGAGTGGCGGCCGGCGCAGTGCTCAGAGGTGGCGTGGCAGTGCCGGCGGTGTCCGAGGCCGAGCTCGTGTCGGCTGCAGTGGCGGGACTCGGATCGGCCGGAGGAGTGGAGCTCGTATCGACCGAAGGGGTGGCGCTCGGCGGAGGTGTCGGGGTCGCCGGAGCAATCTGGCTGAGGATGGCGTGGCGCTGCGCCATGAACCACTCCCGGACCTGGGGATCTAATGTAGCCCAACCTACGACTCCTACAACAAGTGGTCCAATGACAAGAGCTAGAGTCAAGGCTCTCCATGATAAGGTGAATTCGCTCCTAGCTTTGTGTGATCTCAATACACCCTTGAATGGTTTGCTACTTCATTCAGATACCTTGTGCATACTCAGGAACGACTACCGTGAAGATCACCAAACAAGTATGGAAGATGGCCAAGAGACGACGCAAGACGAAAGAGAAGAAGCAGAGAAGACTGGCCAGCCGGCCTCCCAGCCGGCCTGTGCCGACCCCAGGGCCGGGCTGCCTCTAGACCCGGCCGGCCTCCCAGCCGGCCTAGGCCGGGCCACAGGCCGGGCACCCTCCAGCGCGCGCCGGCCTCCCAGCCGGCCTGGGCCGGTCCCAGGGCCGGGCACCCGCCAGATCCAGCCGGCCCCCCAGCCGGCCTGGGCCGGTCCCAGGGCCAGGCCCCCGACAGATCCGGCCGGCCTGCCAGCCGGCCTCGAGCAGCTGCAGCCGGCCTCGGGGCCGGCTCCCCGACGACTTCCAGCCTGCGCGCTTGACGGGCCCGTGTGGCCTTGTACCCCCACCTTTTCACCCACCTCGTGGCTTAGACTATAAATACCCCTTCATAGACCAGATCTAGGGTTAGACTATGATTTGGGATTAGAGTAGAGCTGTGCTCCTTCTTCTCAAAGTGGTCTCTTCCTTTTTTTTTGAGGCGAAAAACAGTAGGGAAAATCCCTACTATTTAATTTTCTATTTTCTCAAAATATACACACAGTTACAACTCAGAAAGTTATAGAGTATCCAACCACTGGCTCATGCCCTCTTTAAGAGAAGGTTTAGCCCTATGCATCACAAGCTTAAAAGAATAAGTAAAGTCCTGAAAACAGTTTTTAAGATCAACAGGCTGATTATCGAAAATGCATCGGTTCCTATGGTTCCAAAGGGCCCAACATCCCACAATGATAGATTCCTTGAAGCAAATGAGCTTATATCTTTTCTTGGCGTCAATAAGCATACTCAAAATATCCATATCAGAGTTCCACTCAAAACTCAACTTCCACCAGAATATTTTACTGAAGTCACACTCAAAGAAGAGATGCATAAATCTTCACTAGCTGCTTCTGCACATAGAACACAATCATAAGATTCAATTATGAAATTCTTCCTAGCCAAGAGGACTCTAGTATTCAATCTGTCTTGTAACAGTAACCAGAAGAAAATCTTGTGTTTTGGCAAGACACTAGATTTCCTCCTCAATTGGAGATGAACCAGGGCCTCCCCTTGTGGAGATGAACCAAGGCCTCCCTTGTGGAGAAGATCCCTCTAGTGGATACCAAGGCTTCCTCTTGTAGTTTGCTACTTGCCAATCTTTCATCCTAGGGTGAATTTATTGGGTTGGTTTGGATTGACCAATTGGACAAACAATCCAAGAGTAAGGTGTGCTTGGGAGAGGACAATTGGGGGCTACCCTTGGGGCTTGTTACCAGTTGAATCTTGCTGAGTTATGTCTTGCTAGTTATCTTGTTTTGGTGTTTTCCCCTCTTTGTGTTCTTGTGTTCATCCCTTGTTCTTCGTGTTCATTGATCCCTCCGCCCAAATCCGTGAAAATCGGGACCAACCTACATCATATGGTATCAGAGCTCTAGGTTGCCACGGATTTGATTTGTGTTTCCACCAAAATCCACCAATTTTTCGTTGTTTTTGAGAAATTCGAAAATTTCCACCAAAAATAGCCATTTTGGGATTTGAGCGATTTGGTCGATTTGATGAGTTTTTGGTAGTTTTGATCCATGGATCTGTTGCTTTAGGACCCCCTCCACCCTTGTTTGCGTTCCCTAGCCTTAATTTTGCCAATTTCCCATGAAATCGAGGTTTTCTCGTCGCTTTTCCGCCCAAAATCGCGGATCTCGAGTTCCAGGCTCAGCCGGCCCCCAGCCGGCCCAGGCCGGGCCACAGGCCGGCCACCAACAACGCGACCGGCCCCCCAGCCGGCCTAGGCCGGCCCCCAGGCCGGTTTCCCAGAAACAGCTAGTTTCCTTCCTTTTTTCCTCGGTTCGTTTTGGCATTTCTCCTTTTTGTTTGAGTCCTTTTCCGGTGTGTGCAACGTCTACAACATCGACAAGCTTCCGCAGCAACGCATCATCAACGCCAAGCGAAGACGCACCAAGGACTCGACATTTCCCCGACTTTGTAATCCGTTGTGAACCCTTCTTCCTTTCGCGTACCTTGACCTATCGGACTAGCTCTTTGATATTGCGAGGCATTGCACTTGTCGAGTGATTGTCTTCAAGTATTGGCGAGTGTGTTCGTTAAGATCTTGGCACTAGCAAAAGTAGAAGGAATCATCGTAAAATCAAAAAAAAAGAGAAAAGAAAAGACATGAGTAGTGCCAAGTATCATCTCTTGTAGGTTGCGACAAAGCTGAAACCGCCAAAGTGAGTGAGTGTTTAACACTTGTGCAAATCCGTTGCCCACCAAAAGGCAATTGAGCTAGCGTCCCTCTGTGTTGGTGTGACATTTGAGCACGTAGTCTTCGTTAGGTTGTCTATCTTCGAGTGCTCGCCCTTTGGTCGCCCAACCTCATCATTCGCTTTTGTGTGTGTTTCTTGATACTTTGTGGTTGGAGTTTCTTTGGTAATTTGATCATTGTGGATTTTCTCTACCTTTGACAATATGCTTTTCGCCGAGTTTGCTTGATTTCCGTTGCCACTTCATACCTTCCTATCCTCATAAGTGTGTGTGTGGGTGTTAGAACCGGATTCTCTCCTCTCAAGCCACATTATACTTGGGATATAGTTTGTCTTGGTTTTTCCTTGCCACATATCTCACTTGTTCTTGAGAAAATGTTTAGGGGAAGTACAAACGGAAGCTCAAGCTCGGACGATGAAATCCACAGTGGACTTCGAGGTGATCATGGCTATGTCACACAACCGAGTTTGTTGGTCTTCGACACCTTCTTCGTGATGGCCTAGGACGCTACGAGCGCCGTCTTCAAGCTCAAGAGGCCAACTTCAACGACCGCATGCATGCGCAAGAAGCATCTATGGAGCGGGTGACCGAAGCCTCAACAACCTTGTGCGACAACGAGCTTCTTCTTCATCACGCTCAAGTCGTACAAGAAGCACCTCAAGGTCGACACAAGCACGTCATGGACGTCATGCCTCGCCAAGAAGATCCGCAACAAGAACGTCAACATAACCCAAGGCGCGACGCCCATGAACGACCTGTCCTAACGTGGAACAACCACATGATCTCACGCGAACAATGCCAATGCGCATCAAGAACAACCTCACCAAAATGATGAACGTCGTGAACGCATACCATCACCACCACCGCAACAACGATCGTCATGACCCATTGGCTAATGACAATGGCGTACCGGGTGCGAATGACTTTGATGAACAAGGACGTCATCCCCGTCATCCTCCAAGGCCACGCCATCAAAATCATGACAATGCGAACAATAACGAACAACCCATTCATCAACAAGAGCACCTCCTCGCCATGATCCTCGTCCTCGTCAAGAACTTCCACATGATCGTCAACAACACCACCGTTCCGAGTCAAGTGATACGAGTCAAGCCAACACAATGGTGATGGACTCAATCGAAGGAGACGTGGACGTGCATTCCCACGTGGTGCCATCGCGACGACTATGATGACTTGAACAACGTTCGCTTTGATATACCCAAGTTCTTCGGCACAAGTGATCCGGAAGCTACTTCTCATGGGTACTCAAGGTTGACAAGATCTTCCGCGTACAACGCTTCTCCGACAACAAGAAGGTTGCCTTAGCCTCGATGGAGTTTGAAGAGTATGCTCTTTGTGGTGGGAACAACTACAAGATGCACGCATCGCTAACCACCAACAACCAATCGACACTTGGGTTGAAATGAAAGAAACAATGTACAAGCGCTTCGTGCCAAGCCACTACACTCGAGACTTGTACAAGAAGTTGCAAGAGTTGAAGCAAGGGTTGAAGTCGGTTGATGAGTACTATAAGGAGATGGAAATCTCGATGATGAGAGCCAATGTCAACGAGTACGAAGAGCAATCCATGGCTCGTTTCATGAATGGCCTCAACTATCCAATCAAGAAGATCGTGGAGTTCCAACCATATGCCTCTTTGGTTGAGCTAGTACATCAAGCCAAAGGCCGAGCCACGTGCTTGAAGAGCTCAAATACCTCAAGACAAAGGCATTTTCGCCAACAACCTCTCATCAACGAACACACCAACTCAAGCTCTCCTCAAGCTAGCACGAAAGGCACGACAAGAGCTTCTACATCCACCACTCAAGCACCTCAACCTTCAAGAAGCACCTTCTCTAGCAATGCACCTCAAGGATCTTCGTCCGGAACAAGACTCTTGCAATGCTACAAGTGCGGAGGACAAGGGCACAAATCCTTTGAGTGCACCAACAAGAAGGTCATGATCATCAATGACATGGGAGAGTATGAATCTATGAGTGAAGATGAGTACAATGCTTGAACAAAGTCGCCACAATGCAAAGTGCTCAAGAAGAAGAAAATGAGATATATTGTGATGGCGACAACAACCCTTCTTGGTTGTGGCAAGAGCTTTAACCACCAATGTTCAAGTGAAGAAGACCAAAGATGCAATTGTTTCAAACAAGAGCGGGAATCAATGGAAAGTCCATCAAGGTCATCATAGATGGTGGAAGTTGCCACAACTTAGCGAAAGAACTTTGTGATAAGCTCAACTTGAAGTTCAAGAAGCACCCACATCCATACCATGTGCAATGGTTGAGTGATACCGGAGCCGTCAAGATTCAACACATGGTGCAAGTGTCCTTCAAGATTGGAGCCTATGAAGATACGTGATTGTGATGTTGTGCCTATGACCGTTTGTCACTTACTTCTTGGACGTCCTTGGCAATTTGAAGGGTGCTATGCATGATGGAAGGACAAATTACTATAGCTTCAAGAACAACGACAAGACCTTCGTCCTTCGTCCCATGACACCAAGTCAAGTCATCGCCGACAACGCCAAGACTATTGCAAGGGCACAACAAGATCGTTCGTCAAGTGAGATGAGTGGTGAGCGAGAGACCCACCATAAAGTGAGTGAGAGCCACAAGCCAAATGAGTGTGACACTTCAAAGAGAGCCCACAAAACTTACACTATTTGCCACCAAAAGAGAGATGAGGGAGTTGAGAGAGAACCCATCCACCCTCCACTATGTGCTCATATGCAAGGGTGAAGTTTCTATGACTAACACTTTCACAAACCTTCCTCCTTCTTTGTTGTCTCTTTTGAAGGACTTTGAAGATGTTTTCCCTCAAGAAGTGCCACCGGGACTACTCTACGCGGAATCGAGCATCGCATCGACCTTGTTCCCGGCGCACCGCTACCAAACCGCGCTCCTTACCGCACCAACCCCGAGGAGACAAAGGAGATGAGCGGCAAATACAAGAACTTCTTGCCATGGGACATATCCGCGAGAGCTTGAGTCCGTGCGCCGTGCCCGTCATCTTGGTACCCAAGCACGACAACACTCTTCGCCTTTGCATGGATTGTCGCCCCATCAACGCCATCACCGTTAGGTATCGCCATCCTATCCCTCGACTTGATGATATGCTTGATGAGCTTTGTGGTTCCGCTATATTCTCCAAAATTGATCTTAAAAGTGGATACCACCAAATAAGGATGTGTGAAGGTGATGAATGGAAGACCGCATTTAAAACAAAGCTTGGTCTTTATGAATGGCTTGTCATGCCATTTGGTCTTTCCAATGCACCTTCTACTTTTATGCGTCTCATGAATCATGTTTTGCGTCCTTTCATTGGAAATTTGTTGTGGTATACTTTGACGACATCCTTATCTATAGCAAATCTTTGGAAGAGCACACTTCTCATGTTGCTCAAGTTTTGTTGGTTCTTCGCAATGAAAAGCTTTATGCAAATCTTTCTAAGTGCACATTTGCCACCAACAAACTTGTTTTCTTGGGTTTTGTTGTTTCTTCGGATGGAGTCGAAGTTGATGAAGCAAGATACAAGCAATTCGGACTTGGCCTTTTCCGATGTCACTTGAGGAGTTGAGACGTTTTCTTGGTTTTGCCGGATTTTACCGCCGTTTCATCAAGGATTTTTCCACAATTGCTTGCCCCCTCCATGAACTTACAAAGAAAAATGTACCTTTCATTTGGGGCAATGCACATGATTTTGCTTTCAATGAGCTCAAACGGTTATTAACCGAAGCACCACTCCTTGCCCTTCCGGATTTCTCTAAGACATTTGAGATTGAATGCGATGCAAGTGGATTGGGCATTGGTGGAGTGCTTATGCAAAATGGTAGACCCATTGCATACCATAGTGAGAAATTAGATGGAGCTCGCTTGAATTACCCCATTTATGACAAAGATTATTTGCTTTGGTTCGTGTTTTGGATGTGTGGCAACATTACCTTCGTCCTAAGGAATTTGTCATTCATTCCGACCATGAATCCTTGAAATATTTGAAAAGTCAAACAAATTTGAACAAAAGACATGCTAAGTGGGTTGAGTTCATTGAGTCTTTTACCTTTGTAATCAAATACAAGAAAGGTAAAGACAATGTGGTCGCGGATGCTCTATCCCGCAAGGCCAACCTACTTACACGTCTTGACATTAGTGTCTTGGGTTTGGATGAGATAAAGGAGTTGTATGCTACCGATGCTTTCTTTGGAGACATTTTCGCTCAATGTTCGGAGCACAAAGGAATTGGTGATTTCTATTTGCACCAAGGTTTCTTGTTTAAGGCTAACAAACTATGCATACCCGAGTCTTCGCTTCGTTTGGTCCTTTTGAAGGAATCGCATGGAGGATCACTCATGGGTCACTTTGGACGCGACAAGACCTACGCCATGCTCGCCACCAACTACTATTGGCCAAGAATGAAGCGTGATGTGGAACGCCTAGTTCGACGATGTTCTACATGTCTCAAAGCTAAGTCTACTCTAAACTCTCATGGCTTGTACACCCTTTACCCATTCCATATAGACCGTGGTCCGATATTGCTATGGATTTTGTCTTAGGTCTCCCACGTACTAAAACAAACAAGGATTCCATATTTGTCGTCATTGATCGTTTTTCTAAGATGGCACACTTCATACCATGCAATAAGACCGACGATGCTTCACATATCGCCACGTTGTTTTTCAGGGAAATCGTTCGTCTTCATGGAGTGCCAAAGACCATTGTTTCGGATCGAGACGTCAAGTTTGTGAGCTATTTTTGGAAGCAACTATTTTCCACCGCCTACCACCCTCAAACGGATGGTCAAACCGAAGTGGTGAATCGAAGCCTATCTACACTCCTTCGCGTGTTGATCAAGCCAACCTCAAGAATTGGGAAGAGTGCATACCTCATGCCGAGTTTGCCTACAATCGAGCACTACTCCGAGCAACAAAGAGAACTCCCTTCGAGATCGTCTATGGTTCAAACCCCTACACCGCGCTGACATGCTACCACTTTCACTCCATCAACAAGTCAACATGGACTTCGACAAGCGCGCCGCTTACATGAAAAAGCTACATGAAGACACAAGATCCACGCTCGAGAAGCACAACGAAGACCATGCTACGAAGATGAACAAGCACAAGCGCGCCATGATCTTTGAAGAAGGAGACCTTGTGTGGCTACACTTGCGAAAAGAGCGCTTCCCGGATGCAAGAAAGTCTAAGCTTCACCCTCGAGGAGACGGACCTTTCAAGATTCTCAAGCGCATCAACGACAATGTCTACAAGATCGACATCTCCCACTCCAAACACTTGGTCCATGACACCTTCAACGTCGCCGACCTATCGCCATACCTTGGAACATCAACGATGAGGATGACCAAGAGTCGAGGACGACTCTTTTCCAAGGGGGGGGGGAGATGATGTAGCCCAAACTACGGCTCCTACAACAAGTGGTCCAATGACAAGAGCTAGAGTCAAGGGTCTCCATGATAAGGTGAATTTGCTCCTAGCTTTGTGTGATCTCAATACACCCTTGAATGGTTTGCTAATTCATTCGGATACCTTGTGCATACTCAGGAACGACTACCGTGAAGATCACCAAACAAGTATGGAAGATGGCCAAGAGACGACGCAAGACGAAGGAGAAGAAGCGGAGAAGACTGGCCAGCCGGCCTCCCAGCCGGCCTAGGCCGACCCCAGGGCCGGGCTGCCTCCAGACCCGGCCGGCCTCCCCAGCCGGCCTAGGCCGGGCCACAGTCCGGGCACCCTCCCCGCGCGCCGGCCTCCCAGCCGGCCTGGGCCGGTCCCTGGGCCGGGCACCCGCCAGAGCCAGCTGGCCCCCCAGCCGGCCTGGGCCGGTCCCAGGGCCGGGCCCCCGACAGATCCGGCCGGCTCCCCGACGACTTCCAGCCTGCGCGCTTGACGGGCCCGTGTGGCCTTGTACCCCCCACCTTTTCACCCACCTCGTGGCTTAGACTATAAATACCCCTTCATAGACCAGATCTAGGGTTAGACTATGATTTGGGATTAGACTAGAGTTGTGCTCCTTCTTCTCAAAGTGGTCTCTTCCTCCATTGGAGATGAATCAAGGCCTCCCCTTGTGGAGATGAACCAAGGCCTCCCCTTGTGGAGAAGATCTCTCTAGTGGATACCAAGGCTTCCTCTTGTAGTTTGCTACTTGCCAATTTTTCATCCTAGGGTGACTTTATTGGGTTGGTTTGGATTGACCAATTGGACAAACAATTCTAAGAGTAAGGTGTGCTTGGAGAGGAGAATTGGGGGTTACCCTTGGGGCTTGTTACCAGTTGAATCTTGCTGAGTTATGTCTTGCTAGTTATCTTGTTTTGGTGTTATTCCCCTCTTTGTGTTCTTGTGTTCATCCTTTGTTCTTCGTGTTCATCGATCCCTCCGCCCAAATCCGTGAAAATCGGGACCAACCTACATCAGGATCCATCGCCACCGGGTCGCCTCCCAACAGAAAAGCGTGGTCATTGTTCCTCTTCTTCGCCGCGGTGGTGGTCTTGAGCAGGTCGAGCTTGATGCCCTGGTTGGCCATGAGTGCCGTCCACCTCGCCTCCGTCTTCTCCTCTTTCTTGGCGGCGTGGGTGGCAGCATCGGCGAAGCATGTCTCGATCGACGCTTGGAGCTTCGCCGCAGTTGGCGCCGCGTCCCTCGCTGCCTTGGCTTTCTTGTGGCCGTCCGGGTGCCCATCTGACACTCCAACTGCTGCCGTGTCCGGGACGTACTCCTTGGCCTTGCGAAGAGCTTGATGAACTTCCACCCACTTCTCGCACCCCTCAATCCTTGTGAAGACGTGGATGAACTTGAAATTGGCCTTCTTGTTGTCGCGGTACATCTCGAACATCCGGACATACTACAAAGCGAAACAAGGGCCGAAATGAGCAAGCCGGCATAGATGAGAGAAACCATGGCGAAAAGGAGCTCACCTCCATCTCGTTGTTGGCGCCGCTCTTCGGCCGATTCTGGACCTCCTCGTGAATGCCATGCCATTTGTTGCAAGCATGCTGGATGACCGCCCAATGGTTGGTCATGGCCTTCTCGCTGCAAATGCCGCAGCTGGCGTACTCGGGATCGACGATCCGGCGCTCATCGTACGAAGTCTTGACCCGCTTCTAGTAGTTGTCCATGTTCTGGTTGGCGCCGACGATCGGGTCCAAGCTCACCATCATCCAAGCTTGGGCGAGGAGCATGTAACAGCCCCACTCTTGGTACTGTAAAATTTGAACCAAATTTTCACTTTTGCTTCTTATTCATGCATCATGGCATCCATTGTTTCAGTGTCAAGTTGAAATCAAGTGATAAAAACAAATTGAAACAAATGGAAACAAGGGCACCAAATCAAATTCAATCCTTGTAATTCAAATGTGCTTGTTCTTGGCAAACACAAATACAAATGCAATCCATATTTGTCAAGGAAGTTCCAAGGGTTCAAGATTTAATACTTTGGACTGGTTCAAAGATTCAAAAGTAAATTCATTTTAGTTTTACCAAAAATGCCATAAACAAACCCTATGAACAAAAGTGTGGCAAAACTTTTTATTTTGCCAAACCAATTTTTGTGGTGCTTCTAAATGATATTGGGAGGCTACATGATTTTTCTCAAATTTTTATAAATTGTTTAAGTGCCTCAATTAAATGGTGGAAATGCTACTGGAATTAAAAGAATCAGAAAAAGGTGAGAAACCAGAAAAAGGCAGGGGGTTCTTTGCAAAAATGTCGTCTCCCTCCTGTAGCGACCGCGCGTCCGAGCCGCACCCGCCGCGCGCCATGGCGACACGGCGATGCCGGGGCCCCCTCCCTGCGCCTCGACGCGCTTAAAGGAGCATCCAGGCCCCCCGTGCTCCGTGCTCCGTGTTCGACACCGCTCCTCTGCCCTCCCTCTCCTCTCTCCTCCGCGCGCCATGGCCGAACCCTAGCTAGCTGCCGCCGCGCATCACCGACGTTCGGGAGCTCCCCGAGCCAATCCAGGACCGCCAGAAGCACTGCCGCGTCCGCCTCTACTTCCCCGCACGAGGAATCGAAGAGGGGAGCCCGGGATCGCCGCCTTCTTGCTCGTCTTCCTCCGCTCCAGCCGCCGCACGTCGAGGAAGATCGCCGCCGTCTCCGTCCACCTCTGCACCAACGGATCGCACCCACGCGTCGAGGGTGAGCAGAGCAACCTCCTGGACATCTCCGTCCTCTTTTTCGTGCTCTGGTTTCGCCGTGACGTTGTAGCTCGCCGTCGGCCGCCGCGGGTCGCCGTCGTGCGCGTCGCTCCGGCGACCATTAGCTAGCGGCGCCGCCGTACTCGTGTTCCCCGTGCCCGTGTGAGTCCGTAGCCGCGCGTAGTTCTTCCCTCGTGCCGTAGATCGACGCATCCGTGCGCGTCGCTGGCGTTCTGCCGCGCCGCCGTCGCAGTCAAACCGGCCGCTGGGCCCGCGCTTGCTCGCGTGGCTGCCACCGTGGCACTGGGCCCCCATGACAGCGGCTGAGGCTAGCCCAGCCTCGGTGAAAAACGTTTCGGCGTAATTCTTCTGAGAAATAAAAACTAAAAACAGAATTGCAGATTCAAATCTTTAATTCTAAAATCAATAACAAATTGAAAAATACTCCAAATAGGGTGATTCAAAGTTCCACATGTTCAGCAAAGTGTGCTCTACATGTTCATGTCATTTTTGGCACATGTTAACATAAAATAAATTGCCTTTTCAAATTAATTACAGGAATTGCAGAATAAATGGCAAACTTTGAAAATTCATAACTCTAGCTCTGAAATTCCAAATTGAGCAAATAAGGTGTCTAAAAATTGGTCTTGACAACCTTTATACATCCATATTTTATTTGGACATAATTGACCAATTTAAACCCTCTGTATGTTGAAAATACTAAAATGGCAGTACTGAAATGCCACTTCGGAAATTCATATTTAATTCAAAAGAATTCCAAAAATGATGTTGAAAGGCTCTAAATGTTCAGCAAATCAATACCTAATCAGTAGCATCATTTACATGCATGTTTACATGAATCCATAGCACAGGAAAGCATGAAAACCAAATATGGGAGTTTCTTCTCCCTTGTCAATTCAATTATTTTGCACCCCATTTAAATTGATACATTGGGTATAATAATTTCAGTGCATCAAACTTGTCATGACATCATGTGTATGAGCATTGCATTTGGTTTGCTTGAGTGATATTTGATTGTGTTCTTTCCGGTGTTCTTATGCATCGATAGATCAAGCAGTCGGGGTTTCTCCACAATACCCTGACGACCCGTATTACCAGCCCGTTGAACAAGGCAAGCGTAATCCCCCTCTGAGCATGTCTCCTCCTATGTTTTCCGCAGATATTTTCTCCACTATAATATTGCATGCGATTCCAAATGTCAATTTGGTTGGATTAGAGTATCCTATTAGATGCATTATGTTTTCCGATGCCATTACCTGTTTCCTCCTAATATCCCTAGGATTGATGTGTTGGCCTGAGTTAATTATATCCGCTATGTTTATGCTTAGCCATGCTTAGTGAAATGCTTAGTCGTCCGGTGGATATGCTATTGTTGGAACTGTGGTGGAATGTTCGGATGATGGTGGAAAATGGTGGTGACATATAATAACATGTTTAAAGGCGGGGATGAGAGGCCACATGGGATGTGGTGGGTTGTCCCGTTCTCGCCGCCTAAGTGCGAGTTCTCCCCTTCGAGCCAAGACCGAGCGTGCACCCATGCGTGAGGCCTATGCAATTGCAGGAACCCTCATAGACTAAATAGCTCGAGCGTGGCTAGCCAGGGTCCTCTAGTTCGGGCTTTCATTTGCGCGTGCGTGATGATGGTGGTATGAACTGAGATGAGGATGGTGGTGTTAGGAAAATGAGTGGCCGTGGGGCGGGTGATGTGATCCTGGCAGTCCTACCGCCACTGATGATCCTGGAAAGTCCTTAACGAGGGAGAAGTCGACGCCGCTCCCACCCAGCCGGTTTTCCATGGAAGAGAGCTAATGCGCAGGCAATGGGCCGGACGGTACGCGTGGTAAACATTGTACACCCTGTAGGGTAAATCTTTTCGAAAAGCCGTGTCCACGGTTAAGGACAACTTGGTGACGGATTCAGGGATCATAGGATAACTTTAACGGAATGATTAAAAACTGGGTACTAGAGGTACCACTCAAGATTGTAAGGTGAGGTTCCTCGAGGGTGATCCGGGGAGGTGCCTTTATAGACAGGTGAAGTGGTTGATGATGGTTGTTGTTGAAGATGATCAGAAGAAAAGAGTTTACTTCTTACCTCTTTAAAAATATTCTGATTAGTCGATGCCATGGAGTTATGTCTTTTCTAAAGAAAACTAGCTTTATGCAAAACAGCCTTACAACTTGGAAAGACTCATCGAGCTATAGCTCTATATTTAATCTTGCGAGTTCGTCGAACTCAACGTCGTTTGCTTGTTTCAGAGGAGGACTTCACCGACCTCGAAGGTGGGTTCTTTGTGGACGTCGACGAGTAGTCTGGGGTTCCCAGGTGGCAGCTTGGGACATCTCCGGGACAGCTGGCGCTGGGAATGTTTATCTGTAGGCCTCTTAGGCCATAATTTGGATCTTGTTGTTTAGAACAACTTAATTCGCTTCCGCATGATGTACTGTTGGGTCTGTGACCTCTGGTTGTAATATTTGCTATCTTTCTCTATTATAAGAGTTGAACTATATTGCTTTGAGTCGTAGAGTCTGTGATGTGCCAGTTGTTCCACAAGTCTTGATCTCTCTATTATGCATTGAGGGTTGTGCCTGTGTTAAGGCACCAATCGGGGTGTTGCGTTGCCGATGATCCATTCCGAGCAACGCCTGCCAAAGGTTTTGGCCGGGGATTGGTAAACCCGTAACCTCCGTTTGTATCGCTTAACCGGTGACACACAGCATCACTGTATAGCAGTCGGGTCGGGGCGCCACAGAGCACATCTTCCCTGTGGCTCCACTTGATGCGAGGCTCGTCGGGAGGCTTCGACACCTTGGGGTTCTTCTTCTTCGCCTTGCCTTTGGCCGCAGCCGGTGCTGCTTCTTCTTCACCGAGGACCTCCTCCGCCGGCTCGTCCTCGACTTTCGCGGTTTCCTATGTCACTGGCTCGCCACCAAAGCCGCCGGCGTGCTGCGATGAATCCCCGCCTTGCGAGAAGAACCCCGGAGCCGCGGCCGAAGCGATGGAGCCGGTGGTGATGAGCTCGTCCATGAAGGTGTCGCCTTGCATTCCGCCAAACAAGATGCGGGCGTCTCCGCTCGGGGCGAAATGGAGGGCACGACATAGCGACGGCGAGCTCGAGTATCCCGGCGATCCTGCAAAGAGTGGAGGTGGAGGCGGAGGCGCACCGTGCGGGAACGCGATGTTGGGGTTGAAGCCGCCGTGCGGGTCGCCATCGGCGTACGCATGGGCATAGTGGCGAGACACGCTCCAGCGCGGTGACGGTGACGGCGAGTAGCCCGAAGGCGAGAAACCCGTCGGCGAGGCGACACTGGCTTGGCTGCCCCATACGGCGAACTGAATATGAGGCGGGAGGCCGATCCTCACCTTGGGTGGTAGAGCCGGCACATCCACCTCCATCACCTCCTCCTCCTCTTCCTCTTCATCTTCTTCCTCCTCCTCTTCTTCGCCGCCACCCTCGGCCAGCTCCTTGGCGCGCTGCACCTTCTCCCTCGCCCGGCGGCCGGCATTCTCGGTCTTGCGGCGCACCACGTCCGATGTCCACGCTGCGTTGGTCATGCCCGGCGGCCTCTTCTTCGGCTCCCTGGGATTCGTCTTCTTCGTCTCCTTCACAACGACGGCGGTGGCGAAGGATGCAATGACAACGGCGGCGGTGTTGTGGGGGCCGGTGAACTTCTTGGGCGGCATGGCGGCGAGATATGGGGGAAAATGGTGGGAGCTGCGAGATGGGGAGGGGATATGTGGGGCGAAATGGCGGGAGAGCTGGCGCGAAAAGGAAAAAAGGGGAGGGAAATCGCCTCATCTCGCCGACAAGGCTGGCCCACGTCGCCTTTTGCCCCCAGGAGTTGGGTTCGGCTTGGGTGCGCCGCGGCTAAAAACGGCGCCAAACGGCGCTAATCGAGGTTCTAGGGGGGGGGGGGGGATGTACTGGGAGATTTTCGTTACCGCCGAAAGCCGCCTGGGGCGCTGGGGGGGGGGGGGGGGGCGACTGGAGATGCCCTTAGGTTTGTTGGCATGCCATGATGATATTATATATTTTGGATCACTTTTCTTATTAAAAAAACTACTCCCTCCGATCCTAATTAAATGTCGCCAGCTATACTATAAATTTGAACTTCTCTAGTTCTATCCCCACGACATTTAAAGCGGACCAGAGGGAGTAATTCATTTGTTATAAATAAGGACCCAATGGTGACACATTTGCATCTATAGTCGCATACATGAATTGCATTTCTCTTTTTCCGAGGGTGGGGGAGCAGGGAGGGAGAGAGAACCAACAACATCTTTTTTTCATCTTTGAATTATAAGTTTCAGTGGTTTCATTGACCAATCCGGGATTAGAAAGAGAAGTTTTTATTTGGCTAACATTTGAATATCTGACTTACGTACTTGTCAGCTTGACAATTACAAACAACAACGCTATCACCCTCTGAAAAAACAACGCTAACACTGTAACACGGATAAATTAAATAGGGGTACATGATTGTTGTTTATTCGTCCCAACTCCGACTCTGATTAAAGGGACCACACATGCTGGATATGAATTTAACAAACAGAACTAGATTTTATATATAGGGCTGTTATATTCAGCAACCAGTTGTAGAATAAGCATCTACAACCGTCGCTCCCCTATATAGGGCGCGGAGCGCCTCGGACCGAACCGCACACGTCTCGGTCGCTCTCCCCACCTAACCACGTCCTTCCTGTCGGGGCGGGCGAGCGAGCGACGGCGCCCCGCGTCGACGTGAGGGAGCCCGCGCCGCCCACGGCACGACGCCCATCCTTACCACCTTCTTCCCCGGCGGCCGAGGCGGGCGAGCGAGCGGCAGCGCCCCGCGCCGACGCGAGGGAGCCGGCTCGGACACGGCGGGATCCCCGACGAGACCACCTTCTTCTCCGGCGGCCGAGGCGAGCGAGCGAGCGACGGCGGGGACGCCGACGCGAGGGAGCTCGGCTCGGACACGGCGGGATCCCCGACAGAGACGACCTTCTACTCCGGCGCGGGGCGGGATCCAGACCTAACGACCTTCTACTCCGGCGCGGGGCGGGCGAGCGAGCGGCGGCGGGACGCCGACGCGAGGGAGCCCGCGTCGCCCACGGCGCAACCCCCACCCGAAGCATCTCCTTCTCCGGCGCGGGAGGGCAACGGCGAGTGAGCGGCGCCGCCGTGTCTCGTTTGGATCCACCGGAGCTTTTTCCTGTTCTTCCGCACCACCACTAACCGGTCTTCTTCTCCGTCTCCGGCGTGGTGCGACTTACTAAAGTACGCCTTCTTCTCCGTCCAATTTTCTGTTTGGATTCACCGATTTGCTCGTGATAATCATGCTCTTCTACAACAAATTCAGCAGATCGCTCCTACTGCTTGTGCTGGCTCCTCCCTTGAAGTTTCATCCCGGAAGTGGCGAACTGCTCCTTCAGGTGACAAATTGCTGAATGTAACAAATATGTACTGCCCTGTTCGTAGTAATGAAATTATGAGCGTCTGTATGTGTACTTGAAAAAATGAAAACAAGATGGGGTCCTGTTAAACAAGATGAGCTAGGAAAAGTCTATTGCATTAGTGGGAAGTACAACTTATGTTTCCTGGAAGTAAATCATAAGTACTTGAGTAGTACAAGTAAAACGAATCAAGTTTGGTACCTGGGAGAGCATCGCATGATAGCAACTTTTGGTAGTCTAGGGGTAGTACAACTTATGTTTAATTGAAGTACATAAAAGGTACTTGGGGCAGCTCAACTGAAACTTGATCACCTATTTTGTCAAAATGCAGGATGGCAACGAAGAAAAGAGAAGCAAGAGTACTGAAGAAGATGTCCTGGATCCGGTGCCACTACAATGGATGACTCCTGACCTACCGGAATGGAGGACTCCTGACCTACCGGCTGGTTACTTTGTGTCAACAAGCAGATTCCCATACAGTGCACAATCGCAGGCAACTCCCATTACAAATGAGGATAGTGGTCATTCACCTGAAGTTCATAACTATGGTGGGCCACCTATCTCAGCACATATTGAGCGAGTTGTGCGTCAAGTTGCTGCCTCGCATCCTACCACTCAGCGTCCTCAGTTTGCTGCCTCGCGTCCTCCCAACCAGCGTCCTCCCACTCAACGTCCTGAAGTTGCTGCCACGCAGCGACCACCCAGGAGGCCTGAAGTTACTGGCACACAGCGTCCACCCAGGAGGCCTGAATTTGAAGCCTCGCAGCGACCTCCCAGGAGGCCCGAATTTGCTGCCTCGCAGCAACAACCCCAAATGCCCGAAGTTGATGCCTCCCAGCGTCTTGCAAAGCGGCCTCAAGAAGAATGTTCGCTGCCTCCGAAAAATGGGCCTCACGTCGACCTGAGGGATCCGTTGCTACACAGGCCGCTGGTGACACCACCAGGCCCATTATTCCTGGGCAGAATCAAACTCCAAGAGGAGAACGAAGCTACACTCATGTAAGTTACATTGAACTCAACCCCCACAAATGCAGAGCTATAAAAATATTATGTTTACGCCTGTTTTTGACGTGTGAAAAAACTCACAAACAAAACGGTATGTGTTTGCAGAAACCTGATCTGCTAGAATATTTGCTACCTAGGATTAAGATGAGGTTTGACAATTTCGAGAAAGCAAAGGAGTTCTACAACAGATATGCGAGGCATTCTGGATTTGGTATCAAGATTGGCCAGCACAATGGCAACAACAGATACCTTCAGTGCACACGGGAAGGCAAATATAAACCCAGCATTTCTGAACCCGAGCGACAGCGAATGAACAGCAGCAAGAGGTGTGGCTGCAAGGCAAGGCTTAGGCTGAAGGAGAAACCAGATGGAACGTTTGTCATTGAGGACATGCAGTTAGAACACAACCACCATCGGTTACTAACACCCAGCATGCTCGTCTTCCTGCACTCGCACAAGACATTGGACCCGACTCTTCTGGAGTATGTGAAGTTCCTGCAGTTTCAGAACCTGGAGCATTATCAGAGAATGTCAATAATATCCGGTTCAGTTGGAGGACAACAATACTTGACGTGGCACGGTCGTCAACTCCTGAATGAGTAAGTGGATTTCCAACCCAAAATGATAGGTATACACTGAATGCTGCAAACGTTCTACCTTGAACTTATCAGGTTATATCATTGTACTTCTTTTGTGCACACGCAGGAAGGCAAAGAATTCCAAAGGGGACAACGTTGACGAAGTCCATAAGCTAGTCAAGTTCTTCACCGAGATGAAGGCTGCAAATGAACAGTTTTTCTTCGACATCCAGGTTGATGCCAGTAACAATATCAAAAACATATTCTGGTCAAATGCCAGCTGCCAAGGAAATTACGAGGACTTCGGTGACTGCATAACCTTCGACACGACCTACAAGACTAATATAGACAAGATGCCACTGGGAGTTTTTGTTGGTGTCAACCACCACCTGCAGTCCTGCATTTTTGCATGCGCACTAGTGAGAGACGAGGGCGAAGACTCTTTTGCAGGCTATTTAACACTTTTCTAAGGTGCATGAAGGGGAAACAACCGATGATAATTCTAACAGGTATTACTTCTTCAGCCTCCTTATGAGAATAGTAAGTTTAACTGAGCAGTACAGGTGACATACGTAGGCAGTCCAATTAAAATAACTGAGCAGCCAAATAAATAAAATTAATAGCAACAAACTGCTTTATTTTTCCACAGATCAATGCCCATCGATGGCGGTGGCTATTCCAAGGGTGTTCACTCTAGCCCTGCACAAACTGTGCAGATGGCAAATGCTCAAGAAGTTCAGGGAACCATTGGGTGAGCTTTACAGATTGCATCCGAGGTTCAGGGATGAATTCAGGGCAATAGTAAACTGGCCTCTGATGCCGACTGAATTTGAAACTGCATGGCTAGCACTAGTTGATGAATACAACCTGGAAAACAACACGATGATGATCGCGCTGTGGGAGGATAGGAAGGAATGGGTATCAGCGTACTACAAGGGAGCTTTCTGCGCTAGGATGACATCTACTCAGCGTAGCGAGAGCATGAATTATGTCTTGAAGAAAGGGTTTCTGAAAAAGCAGAAGCTTAGTCTCCACCGGTTCGTTGAGCAAGTAAATAAATGCATCCAATCACGACGCATGAAAGAACACGAGCAGACAATGGCAAACATCGTAAGTTGTCTCAGCACTTCAACAAGTTACTCTCGAAAAATCTGATGCAAGTTTGAGTATAGCTTATGCAAACCTGATATGTTTTGTTTACTTTGTGCAGGGCAAAGTGGATACAAGAACACACTACGGCTTCGAGAAGAAGCTACAGAAGAATTACACTATTGCCGTGTACAAAGACTTCCGTAGTAGGCTAAAGAAGAGCACCCTTTACGATGTGAGGCCAAACCCGGAGCGTGGTGATCACCACTATCTTGTGTGGTTCAAGAAACCTTACATGAAATTCTCTTGGTGCCATCATGAGTTTAAAGTCGAAGCAAACCCTCAGGCTGACAAGTACGAGTGCGAATGTATGCTATGGGAACATACAGGTACGAAAAATATGCAATGTCTTTGCTGCTTTCACAGTTAAGCAGTACACGTTAAACATTTGAGAAGTGCACGTTAAACGTTTGAGTGATTGTATTGTAGATGGCGGTGAAATAACATAGCAGTACAAGTGAAATGCGTAGGCAGTCCAAGTAGACATAATGAGCAGTCCAACTAAATAAATAAACTGTGAAAACCGTGAAGTATAAGTGGTGAAATAACATAGCAGTACAAGTGAAATGCGTAGGCAGTCCAAGTAGACATAATGAGCAGTCCAACTAAATAAATAACAAACTGCTTTTTTACTGACGACACATCCTGACTAAGTTTACACGGAACATTATGCAGGACTTTTCTGCACGCATGTAATTGCGATGCTGGAGCACTTGAGGGTCGACAGTATTCCTGACGGCTACATCCTAAAAAGATACAGCAGGGGTGCAAACTTGATTCATAGTTTTAATAGGAATGATACAAGAACGGTTGCATATGATGGATCATCCGTTGCATATAATCACAATGAGGTTATGCAGCTTTGTTTCCGACTTGCTAGGGCTGCTTCCAAGTCGGACGTGCAGACTGTCGTATCAAAGAATGGTCTCATAGAACTGATAGACAAGGTAGAGGCGCTAGGCTGCTCAACTGCTGGCTCTGATGATGAAGAAGGAGGTATTCCACCTTTCAGCAACTTTGAGCCTGACATGGAGAAGATTTTCAAGCAGACAAACAAAACAAACACTCAGCCTGAGCCAAGAGCTAGAGTCATTCATCCTCCACCGATGTCCAAGACAAAAGGAAGTGGAACCAAGGCGGGAAGCAAGGACAAAGCTGCTGCTATTCAGAAACAACTGCTGTACGATGAAAGGTTTGAACCTGGACAGAGAATATGCAGTGTCTGCGGACTGAAGCAGAGGCATAACGCAAGAAATTGCCCGCTTCTGGATGATCCACCAAAAATTTATGATGCTGCACAAGCTGCAATTTATGGTGGAAAATTTGCTGGTGCAGCTCCTGCTGCCAAGAAACAGACTGCTGCTGGAATAGCTTCTGCTGCCAATAAAAATTCTGTTGCTACAAAAGCTAATGGAGATGATGGATCTGAAGGCAAAAGAAAAAGAGGAAGAAGATGTGGACAATGCAGAGAGTTTTCGAAAGGCCACAACGCTCTGACATGCACTAAGAGAGCACAGAAACTAGAGCAACTGAATGCACATAAAAAGAGTAAACAAAAGAAGTCTGAAGAAGAAGAAGACGATGAAGATGATGAAGAAGAGGAAGAGGGAGATGACGAAGAGGAAGAGGAAGAGGAAGAACTAGAAGAAGACGATGAAGATGATGAAGAAGAGGAAGAAGACGATGAAGAAGAAGAAGATGGTGAAGAAGAGGAAGATGATGAAGAAGATGAATATGATGAAGTACAAGTAGAAGAAGAAAACCAGGAGGCAAAGCAACCAAAGAAGAGCAGCAGAAGGAAATACGGACAAGAAGAAGCAGAAGAAGAGCCTGAGATATCAGTAAAAAAGATGATGAAAAGCAGCAGAAGTAGAAAACTATATGACAAAGAAGAAGATGAGGAACTACTACAAGAGAAACATCCAGCAGCAGCACAAAGAAGAGATCCACAAGGGGAAAAACAGCAGTTGACCTGGCAGTAAGACCAACCCCAAGAAGGAGCAACAGAAGAGGAAAAACTGATGAGAAAGAAGAAGAGAACGAAGAACAAGCAGGGAAGGAGCAAGAAAAAGTACAAGTAACAGAGGCAGCAACATCAGCAAAGAAGAGAAGCAAGGGAAAAACAACAGTTGACCAAGCAGCAACACCAACCTCAAGGAGGAGCAGCAGATTGGCAATGATATGATGGATACTGCAGATTTCAATAGGACTAAGCTGATGTGCATCAAAGATTTGTAAAACTATATTAGTTCGTACTGTTATGTCTAGTATATAAAACAAATGAGATAAGTGGTGAAATGTTAGTTTTATTAAACTGTGCAAACTTTCTCTGCTTTTTTATACTACTCTGTATAGCCTGTATAACCCTGAAGTTGCGTGACCTATAACAGTAAGGAAGTACAACCGTGATCACTCAAGAAGTACAACCATGACGACACAGGCAGTGCAAAGTGTCAATTACATGTAATTCAGTTTTACAAAGTACAACCACGAGCAAGTACACACGGGGTCAGCCATAAGTATCGACCATATAACATCTAGCAGTACAGGGAAGATGTAAACGAAGAATCCTGCAATGGCAACAAACGGAAGTACAACCATGATATCCCGGGAAGTAAAACCATGATAACACGGGAAGTGCAAGGTTTAAATTACATATAATGTTACCATTACAGGGACAAGAGGAATTACAACCGTGCTAATCTATGAAGTACACATCACTGATATCGCGAGGTTCAGAGATTGAAAATCAGTAAACTGGCAGTGCAAAAACGCAAAGCAGTACAGGCATACAATAGTGGGCAGTACATGGTTGAACAAACGGAAAGTTCAAAGTACACACTCAATAGAAAAACAAAAATTCTATATTTTTCGAGTCTTGGCTGCTCTCTCCCATATTTCAGAAAAGATTGTGGGGCATGCCCTCTTGAGGTGCTCATATCCTTCACTTTCAAACAAATAATCCATTCTTTTTGAAGAGTTGAGAAACTCAATGCAAGCATTTTTGAGCTGGCTGCAATGATGCTGATCGGCTAGAGCTAGCGTGTTTGCAACTGTCTTGGCATGAAGACTCTCGGAAAGCTTGCACTCGCACATCAGCTTAATTCTCGCCATGCCATACCTATCTGCAGCAACGAGTAGATGCTTAATCATGTTTTCGGTCTCCTCGTCATTGAGGTCATACATTGGGGGCAAGGAATCCTTGTAGATGCAGTGAAGGAGCGCTCTGAAAACAGCAGGCTCCATATCTTGAATTGTCACATTCCCGGTAGACTTGTTGCTCATCGGCCCATACAAGACTGCCTTGAAGACGGGTGACCGCATACCGACAATTAGCTTGTGTGCTCGAAATACCTCTCCCTTGACCTCGAAAGACACATCAGCTTCATCTTCTGTATCTAGCAAATCACCAATACTGTCAAGCAAGTCTGACGGTGGAACTTGGACAACAGATTTCATCTCAGCCTCCTTGAACTTGATAACAAGAAGATTGCACTCAATGGTAAGGGTGTCGTCCACAAGGTACCATCCGACGTCATCTTTTTTCTCAAATCTTGTATAACCCCGGTCCTGTGTTTCATCACAAAACTCCACCATCGTCTTCTGTTTATCTTTGAAGTTTGACCATAGGAATTCCTCCTTCATGGTATGGTGGATCAGGCAAATATCGAGCAGTGCCTTCACGTCGTTATTCTTTGAATTGTGCGAGATGAAAACTGAAGCCCAGTCGTCCTCTGCCTCTTCCTCAGTGTAACCGTTGGGGTAGAACTTGAGGCACCATTCGTGTCCGCCGATGTAGAAACTCGCGGACTTGATGAACTCGCCGACGCCAAGGTCCCTGTACAAGCTGTACCGCTCAATCTTGAACAAATGCTTCCCTTCCACTGCCTCCTGTGAGCAGGTCGACTCTGTCACACTTGGTCTCCAGGGCGAGTCCATCTGTTGACCTGGGAGAGCTCCTGAAGAAGAGAAAAGACGAGGCGATTCGAGAGGCTCCTGAAGAAGAGAGAAGACGAGGCGAGTCGAGAGGCGCCTCAATCACCCCCACCTACTTCCCCCTACTCCGGCGCCGTCCAGCGAGCGGCAGCCACGGCTCTCAAGAGATCTAGTTCGCCGCACCGCAGGCCGCCGCAATCGGTGTCGTCTATTTTCCTTCAGACGTTGGTGCGCATAACGGGGGTGGGAGGTTAGGGTTTTTTTGGGGCCGGTATATCGGGGGGAGAGGCGGGCCAGGTGGGCTGCGGTTTTTTGCCGTTACACTTGTTTTTTTCTTTTTCCTTTTTTTTCCAAACACAACGAACTTTTTTTTTCGGGGACACCACGAGGAACTAAAACTGCGATTAATAAGGCAGTACACGCGAAAAATATAACGAAGCGCAGACCATGGAAAACAAAAATAAATACAGATATTCAGTAATCACAAAAACACATAACTGAATCACACATAAGGTACTGATATTCGAGAAAATCCAAGAGACACGAGGAAGTACAACCATCATCACAGGGCCAGTACAAGGGTTAATAATAACAATAATGTATCAGATAATGATCTGCTGTAGCTGATACAAATATTGGTTTAATATTTGTATCGGCTACAGAAACATCTACTGCGATGATGTTTATAGTAAATCAATTGTCAAATGAAAAAATTACAAAATCTGCAATCTATAGCAGACAGCAACAGAAACATCTACTGCGTGAAGAGTGCGATAAGTGCTTCGCCCTGCGTCGAAAATGCAGTACTACCAGGAGCGAGGAACCGGATCTCCTCTGGTAACTGGTCAGCAGTAATCTTGTTCTCCTTGTGGAAAACGGAAGAGAATAGGTACTCAGCCTTCCAATCATTAACACGAGGCTGCAGATAAAAACACAAAGACAGTGACAAAAATTAATAACACTGCAATGCAGTAAAAAAGGTAAACGATAAAATGAAATTTTGGTTTCAAAATGGCAGAAACATACATCACAATCAACAATCGTGTCAACCAGCTTTTCACCGTCATAATCGGAAGCAAACTTGAGGCAATAGAAGCCACATTGATTGGCACCCTGAGTAGGCACCTTCAAAAAGTTTGGCCTCTTTGCTTTGAGCTCCCAGTCAGGAAGCTTGAGTGTTTCATAGAGCTCTTTGGTATACAACTCCTTCATGAGCAAAACCATCCTACTGGCCTGTTAACGACATAGATAAATCAGTAAATTATAAGAATAAATAATGCATCCGAAATTACCATTGTGTTAGAAAACAAAAGTAACAGTCAAAAAAATACAAATTAATGGAAGTACATAACAGTACATAAGGCAGTACAAGTATGAGATAAGATATGTACAGGTGCACATTAAGGGAAGGATAAGTTATCAGCAGGAAAACAAGCCAGTACAGGAATGTATAAATGGGCCGTACAGAAGCAAGTTATAGGAAGTAAAAGGGTGAGAAGAGAAATCAGTGACTGTACTTACGATCTCAACAGTATCAGAATGGAATTTGCTCTTTGATGGCCGCTTGCCTCTGGCATATGGATAAGAGTCAAGAACATCAAACGTAGCACTGAACTTGTTCAATGCATACAACACGTGATGAGATTGCCCAGACACAGGGGAAATCTTGCAATAAGGAATAAGAACCTGCGGGAACAAAAAATAAGAGGGCAAGTCAAAAAAATACAGAGGCAGTACATGATGGAGAAACAAAAGAAGTACATGATTGCAATGCTAAGAAGGACGTGCAAATGAAGAAAATAAATTTAATAATTTCAGAGGGTACTGACCAAGTATGCTCTTGCCAGGTGAACCTCCTTGACATGCTTCCTGAAAAAATCTGCTGCCCTTTTCACATCAAATGGCCTGCTAGTTTTCAGGCCATCCATATCAAGACAATACTGCAAATTATTACATACGTTACTACACACAATTAGAAAAAGTTGCACATAAAAAGTATACCTGAAAAAATAACATGTCTAAGGTATTCGCTTACCGTCACAAAGTGCGGGCTAAGTAGTACACGGTCAGCACTTCCATACACATGGTTGTATGAGGGATCAATCTTCCAATGCCTCATCACAATACCCATCAGTTCGCCCTCAATCTGACCAAACTCATCGAACATTGAAGCCAATTCACCACAGGTAAAGGTTGTTTCAACAACCGCACCATCAGGAGTCACCCCGTGATCGAACCGACAAAGTATTTTACTTGAGGAAAACAAATCAAAAAAGATACACAGTCAGACGAACATTAATTAAATAAGTCAGTAAAGTGCAGACACAGTTCAAACAAGCAGAAGTTCATGTACAAGACATTCGAAAGGAGGAGAGAGGTGAAGTTAACTCACTCTTTGTAATTTTGCTTCGCGTGATCACACAGAATATATGATTTCAGAAGATGAGCACTCTCAAGATGAGTACATTTACCAGGCTTCAAAGGATGAACACGAAAACTGAACTTGCGAGGTCTTTTATTTGCCCTCTTCGTTGTAGTAATGTTTCTGGCAGAGACTGCAGGGTCCTTCTTCCTAGGAGCAATTAGCTTGCCACTTCTAGTTTTTATGACTGGATCGACGAAATCGTCATCATCATCTACAGTATAGCTAGATATCACAGGAAGCTTGTTACCGGAAGGTGTCTTGAAGCCCTTCTGTGAGTTGCCAACAGTGGATTTTTTTTAAGAGGCACCCTGCCAGGTGCACCATCTACCTCGCCGGACTGAATAATATCAGGCTGGCACACCTGGGTCTCGAACAGGACGAAATTTTCAGCTTCGTCTTCAAGGTTAGCAACTGCATAATGCAAAAAAACAAAACAATTGACACATATCAGAACGAGACATCATTTTAAAAATAAACATATACTTCACATAATAAGTACATAAGTCGAAATGAAAAATGTAGTACCCACACGCAAATAATAAAATAAATTAACTGCAGACAAAAAGGAGATAAAATATTTACGTGGGTCGTAGCCGAAAAGCTCTTCAAACTTCACAGTGAAAAAAGGAGACATAATCCATCTCCACAACATCATTTTCTTCATATTAGGTATGTCATTGCACGTGAATTTCGTATGCTGCTCACCATCCCAGGACATTGCAATCTGGAGCATAAAGAAACCACAGTCCCTACTGCAACACATACCATAGCAGTAAGAGAACGGATTAGGAAATCTATTTAAAAAGGAGGTTACAAAACTTGGGATGACAACAAGCAGTACAGGACTAAATATGTAGGAAGTGCAGGAGCTCAAGCATGGGGCCGTACAGGTGAAATGCAACAGTAAAAGAACAAAAGTACTAACCCATTATTTTGCATGGGAGTTCTCATATAATATGTCTTGAAATGATCCAGTGAAAAGGGTGACAAAGGTTCATCCCTAGTGTCTTCAGCAGCAGCAGCATTCCACAACTTCTTAATGTTATTGACCATCCTCTCAAAATATCCCAACCCGCTTGATGTTTAGCGTCGTATAGGGAGTCAAAGTAGTGAAAACACTTTTTTGGTATATCAATTGAAACGACGACCCAGTGTCCAGCACCATCTTTTACCTTTGAGGGGTCTATGGTTGGGAACACAATCTAGCAAAAACAAAATAATTATAAATTCCACATAATAAGTGAATAAAATGACAAACAGGAACAAATAGTAAAACCTAAAAAGACGTCTTACAGTGCTGCATTTGTCAACACGCTCTTCACCAGTTTTCAGAAGCCATTTCTTGAGACCTCTATCAATGTGACCAGCATATATCTTAGCCTGCACGAGATAGAACAGAGCATAAAAAATATCAATTCACAAAACACATAAAAACAAACGACATTAAAAAGATTGATAACTATAAATAAGAAAGGACATAGCACATACAGTCACCCAGTATGGAGCAACAAATTTGTCAGATCCGGCATAATATCGATTCATAAGATAAATACCAACGGAAGCTGCCTCACTACCAAGCATCCCTCTTGGGTGAAAGGATTCAGCTATTTGGCCCACAGTAGCGTTGCAATGATCATGGACAAACATAGGTTTTTCTCTGCCCGTGCAAAAAACATTAAACATCAAAACTAATCAGGTGTGAGAACATATTAAAAAGATCAGAATGGTACCAATTGAGAAACAAAAACTTACGATAGCTTTTCTCTTTTACCAATAGATGTGACAACATCATAGAATTTTATAATTGCGTACGGAATCTCATCAGGCAAATCTCCTGCAACTTAAAGTAAAAAGAAAAGTTAAACATTGTGTTAGAAACAAAAGCTACAGGAAATAAAAGATACAATGGGAAGTGCGTAATACGACTTCATGGAAGTACAAGCATGAGTGAAGGGTTGTACAGGTGCACATTCAGGGGAGGTTAGGGTACAAACAGGCAAAACAGTACAGGACAACATAAGAGGCAGTACAAAAGATATAAACAGAAGTTAAACATGTCTGAATGAAGAGAGTGGAAGGGCAGTACAGAAACAAAATCAAGGAAGTAAACAACAGCATCATAGGCAGTGCTAATAAGGATGCAGTCAGACAAGTACAGGTCAACATGAAGTAAAAAATATCTAGTTGGTCCCAGGAAGGCAGTTCATGCACGAGTACAAGGGAAGTACAAGACCTTAGCAGAAAATGTTAATACTGCTACAGTAAAATTAGTCAAGGGAAATAACAGATACACAGGGTTCCATTCAGGGAAGTACATATGCACATCAAGGAAATGTCGAGGTAGTACCAGATTAGTTCGAAGGGAAGTAAGAAGATTGATGAGAAGGAGGTTTGGTTATCGCATTTCTGCTAGGCGCCGCAGTGAGGAGCTCTGATTATTGGCCCCTCTAACTAGTACCATTGCAAACAGAATAGAACAATATTTACAGCCCATGTTTCACGAGAACAACAAAACCAACATCACCCCGGCATATTATCCAGTCGATTACATCCCCACATTCCCTCTCACGGCCTCCATGAGAGGGAATAGATTACTAAATAAAACACATATAAAATTTATTAAAAGCCTTTTAATTCATGGGTTTCTTGCCTTCATCTTGAGCTGAAGAGCTTGGCGTGACGATAGCAGCAGGATCGTCATCCGTAGCAGAGCTTTCCTCCAATACTGCATCCTCAGAGGTCCCTGCTGCAGGAACTCCCTTATCTCCTGCATGCTCACTGCTCTTATCTTGATCTTCAGGCTCCTTGTCCTTGTCTTGAACTTCAGGAATAGGATGTGCATCTGCCGCTGGACTATACTGATTAACAGGAGGATCGGAAGAAGTTGTCTCCTCCTGCAAAGGCACCTCCGCAGAGAGAGTTTCTTCACTCTCAGCTTTATTGTCATCACCTGGACGAAGAACAGGTGACTGCGAGCGTTCTTTCGAAGAAGCTACTGCAGGTTCCTTCATTACAGCTTCAGTGTTCTCCTGCAATCGCAATGTGAGGGCAGTTCAACCATTAAAAAATGGAAGTACAAAACTGCCAGTAAAATGAAAACAGCAAACAAGAAAACTCACGTTTTCAACATCCTGCCTACCGACAGCAGCTGAATCTTCAGTGTTCTCCTTCATCAAACCTTCAGTGTTCTCCTGTTAATCACAATGTGAGGGCAGTTCAACCATTAAGAAACTGGAAGTACAATACAGCCAGTAAATGAAAAGAGCAAACAAGAAAACTCACCTTTTCAAAATCCGGCAGATGAACGGCAGCTGAATCTTTAGTCCGCATCTCAACCATCAAACGCTGTGCCTCTTCCTCATAGGGCTTACAGCGACCATCTTGAATAGTCTTTAGCACAGCAAAACTAGACTGAATTTGAGCTAAGCCAGACTGCATCTGAACAATACTGTTAGCTTCCATCAGGAGAATTCCACTCAAAGATTCATCCTCCTCAAAGTTCCGTCCAGCAAGTAGAGATTCAGGAATTCTATTCAGACGGGCAGTAGAGGTTGGAATGTGTTAGAAAGCTCAACAGCTTTAGAAAGATGAAACTCTAGCTGACCAAACAAATCAGAAGCAAAATTTATGTTGCTTCCTTCACCATCAACAGCTGCTGCACTGGTACTTCCTGTCAAGATACGCTTGCTGGAAGGCCCATCGCCAGAAGAACAAAAGCTCCTCTTCTGGGTAGGCGGACGGTGAATTGGACCCTTCGCTTTTGAGCTCTTATCCCAGTAAATAATGTCATCGTCGGCCTTCCACTGAAAAAAAAAATAATAATGCATGCAATTGTAAGTTACAAAAACTTATTTAGGTTGGTATAGAATGAACATGCAAAAGGAACTAACTACATCAGATGCAAAATAGATATTGTATGACAGGCAAAATATGCTTACCTGCAACTGCCCAAATATCCATGATTTAGGATCTTATTACCCTCAAATAAACAATCCTTATCAGCAAGAGCCCTAAGATGAGTCGGATCCATGTAAAGAACACGGGGAGTACGCATATCCTTGGTTCCATGCTCCCGGTGTTTAAGACAATCAAGGTATGCCAGGACAGCAGCAATGCCACAGCCAGGGATAGCTTTCCAGTCGGTACCAGGCTTCTGCCAGAGGATAACCGCCCTCTTGAACTCATCAAGAAGAAGCTGGCACATGTCAACATCATGCAAATCAGCCAGCCTAAAATCCTGAACCATCGGTGCCTCCCTAGAAACACGAACAGAGGTCCTGGACAGACAAACTTCATGTAGAAAATGAGACCAAAAACCTTCATGGCCAAAGCATCTTTTGTCGGATCCTTTACAAGTTCTTTCAGCTTCGCGCGCAGATCCTTGGTCTCAATGTGCTTATCCCTTGGAATATCAAGTTCATCTCTCAACTTCATCAAGGCTTCATCAAAGCCGTTCTCAGATGGCATTGGAGGAGCCTTTGTACCGTGGGGAAGACCAAACAGAATATACATAGTCTCTGCAGTGAACTGCAAGATCTTACGACCATCACCCAAGTCAAGCGTCATAGTAGCTGGGTCGATACGATGCATCAGGAAACCCATAAGTGGACGACAGATGTTTGAAACAATCTTGAAGAATGGCAGATGGCCAAGACCTCCAGCTCGAAGCTCGTCAAGATGGCGACCTCCAATAGCTTCACGCAAATAGAAAGCTCTTTCAGGGAGCACCTCGCGTTGTATTGAACTTCTGCTTCTTACTGGGTCCTTCTCCATCAGAATCAGCATCGAGGCTTTGGATCCCCTCTTCCTCTTAACAGTCCTCTTTTTAAACTCATACTACACATAAAAAAACCAAAAGAAAACATGTTAACAAAATGAAGTTCAAGTAAAGAAGACCAGAAGCATACAAGATAAGAAAAGAAAACGTAAAACAGGGAAGTACAGGAAGAACTCCGTGGCAGTACAGAACAAGAAAAAGAACAGTACAGGTGAACAGAAGCATCACCTGAGGCAAATCATCATCATCATCATAATCAGATTCTTCACTGACGTGCAACACATCGTCAACAAAGTCGTCATCATCTTCATCAAAACTAACAGCTTTACGCCCCTTGGAAGGCAACTTCTTCACACCAGCAGTAGACCTTTTGTCTCCGCCAGCACCTTTCTTCTCCACATCACCACTCTTCACCTTGCCTTTGCAGCGGCAGGAGGCTTGGCCTTTGCAGAAGCAGGAGCCTTGGCCTTTGCAGCAGCAGGAGCCATGGACTTTCCAGCAGCAGGAGCCTTGGCATTCTTCATTTCAAGGACACGAGCGCTGTGCCGTGAAGTCCCTTCAGGGTTTACCAATGGAGAAGAAACACGTGGGCTTCTACGCGGAGTTCCAAAATCACAAGCCTTGAACTTGCGAACACCAGACCTACCCTTCTGCTGATCTAATGGGTCACCAACAGAAGGATCCTGCTGTTGAACTATTGGGTCACCAACAGAAGGGGGTTGCTGCTCCTGGACCAATGGGATAGATTCAGAGCCATCAGGCCTTGAGGGTCGCTCAGCATTAGCCTTGGAACGTAGTTCATTCTCGGCTCGCCGTTCTTTAGCCCTCTTAACCTGTCAGCCTGCTTTTTCTATCAGCCTCCACCTGAGCTTTAGCCATCTCTCCAGGCTGAGTAGGAGGCTCATGAGGATCGAAAGGCTGCGATTGTGACTCTGAGAGTTCAAGGGAGTCAAGAGAGTCGTGGTAGACTGCATTATCTCCACCAGTGCTGTCTTCTGATCTGAACTCTGCATTAACAGAAGCAAGGACATCGCCAATTTGCTTATCAACAACAGCAGTTGAATCATCTACACAAAACAAAATCCTGTGTAAGTAAGATAGGCATAAACAAATAATTCCACAGCTTCAAAAGAATACACATCAAGAAGACAGCACAAGTGAACAAGAATACATAATAAAAGTCACAGTAAAGTAGAGATGCATAACCAAGGAAGTAAACAACAGAATATAAAGCAGTACAAGATATCATTCAGATAAGTACAACGTAGTACAAGATATCATTCAGATAAGTACAGGAGCACATCAATGAATGTTGAGGTATTTCCAGAGTAAAGCAGTTCATACAGGAAATAAAGGACAGTACAATTAACAGATAATGACGAATTCATCAGTTCGAACACGACACAAGGCACAAACATGCTACAGCAGGTGTAACTACACCAGGAAGAACATAAACTATATCAAAAACAAAGGGACCATTAAAAGAACACAAAACAAGTGAACATGACTACATAATAAAATTCACAATAAAGTACATATGCAATAGTCAAGCAGTACAGCATATCATTCAGATAAAGTAGAGGTGCACATCAAAAGAATGTTACGGTATTGCAAGAGTAAACCAGTTCATACAGGAAATAAAGAGCAGTACAATTAACAGATAACAACTGTATTCATTAGTTAGAACACGACTAAAACCACAAACCTCCTACAGCAGGTGTGACTGAATCAGGATGAACGTTATCTATATCAAAACAAAGAGACCATTGTAAGAATCAATATTTAAAAAATGAAATAACAATGTATTCCGCAGTACAAATGTCATGGGAAGTTCAATTTACAAAACAAAATACCTGATATAGCAGGTGCGAATACATCAGGACGAACATTACCTACAGCCAACACAAAAGATATATGAGAAATATTATATGCAAAGCACAAATACATGAACAGGAAGTACAAGGTATTTAAAAAGGGGTTAACCTTCAGTATTATCGCCCTTCGACGGATCTGGATCACTATCCATGAGAGCGCGAAGCGTTCCACCTAGTAAATCCAATGGAGCCGCCGAATCCGCACAAACCCTAGATCCAAAAAGCGCACAGATCAAAAATCGAAAGCAACATTACCTCGGATTAATTAGAATAAACAACCATCTCCTATGATGAACACGAACAACGCGGCCGAAATCAGAAAAAAAAAACCACCCTACTATGCAGTGAAACCCTAGTAGCAGCAGTCGCTGAAGGCCGACGAGAGGAAGGGCGCGGAGGACAACGTGCACAGTAAACAGAGGAGAAAGGATAGAACTAAACAGAGCAGGCCGCCGAGAGGAAGGGCGCAGGCGCGGCGTCCGTTGCCAAGAAGACGGCGAGAGCGGCGGTGCCGCGGCGGAGCAGTTGCGAGGAGAGAAGGAGAGAAAACTATGGCAGTACTGGGGAGAGCAGGCGACGTGAAGGAGAGGAGACGAGTACGGGAGAGATAAGGACAAGGAGGCGTTAGTTATGGCCCCCACCAACGGTAACAAACAATTAATAAAACTCAAATTATTACTAAAAACAAAAATAAATAAAATAAATCAGGCCCCCCTGCTCAACACGCACTACAGGTAAAATTATACTAAATAATAATAATAAAGCGATATATGGCAACACTACAAGTTCTAAAATATATTATTAACGAATAATGAAGATCAACATGCTACAACAATATAACGGGCTCCGCTGAGTCGCCGTCGACGCTTCGCGTCGACGACGTCTCAGCCTCGATAAACCCAGTTCTACAAAATAATTAGATCTAAACCTCTCCTATGTGAAGATATAAAAATTGGGATTACTAAACCCACACCCCCAACCCTAAGTCACAATGAATACACATTACAGGATTTCGTTGATCCAACGGCTCGGCTTCGTCGCCCGTCGCCGCTTCCGCGGCGTACGGGCTGACTCAGCCTCGGTGGCGTTATGGTTTGGAGGTTTCCTCGCCGTCAACGCTATCGCGTTGACGGCGACGAAACCTCCAAACCCTAACGCCATCGCTAACGCGTCATGGCGTAAACATTTGTCAAATCAATTGGTGACAAATATAGAACATGTGAAATAATTAGCCTCAAATAACGACGATGCACAAAAATCGTCAGTACACCAACATACGATTCACAAGTTAGATTCACATAACCAGGCAGTACAGATGTGCCACGGATGAAAGTTCAGGTGCACTAATAAGCAGTTCAGGTAGCCACATGAACAAATAATGAAGATCAACATGCTACAACAATATAACGGGCTCGGCTGAGTCGCCGTCGATGCTTCGCGTCGACGACGTCTCAGCCTCGATAAACCCAGTTCTACAAAATAATTAGATCTAAATCTCTCCTATGTGAAGATATAAAAATTGGGATTACTAAACCCACACCCCCAACCCTAAGTCACAATGAATACACATTACAGGACTTCGTTGATCCAACGAGCGTTGACGGCGACGAAACCTCCAAACCCTAACGCCATCGCTAACGCGTCATGGCGTAAACATTTGTCAAATCAATTGGTGACAAATATAGAATATGTGAAATAATTAGCCTCAAATAACGACGATGCACAAAAATCGTCAGTACACCAACATACGATTCACAAGTTAGACGCACAAAACAGGGAAGTACATGTGTTAATATATTGGCAGTACAGGCTTTACCACTAAGCAGTTCAGGTAGCCACATAAACAAAGCCAGAAAGTTGCCAGAACATGAGTGACAACATAGGATCCAGTAGTTATACTCGGAACGCAGGGTAGTACAGGAGTGAAATAGTAGGCAGTGCAACCCTGACATACAAGAAGTTAAGGTAGCAACATAAATAAAAGCAACCACATATCTTAAATTACATAAGTTTATCCAAAAGGAACCACACATTTCCATAAAATTCAACCTAAAAAGCAAACAGGAATCTAAAATTACTAGAGATCTTAATTACAAGCTTCTCTAAGGGCAAACAAACACATCCAGTTTACTACATCGAACCAACAACTAGGCATGCTTCTTAGTTCATCAAGGATCAGCACATTCCTCACAGGGGAAGATTTCATCAACAAATATCCCAACAACGTTGTTTCGGTGAGTACAGAAGTTGAATATCAGAACATTGCCCTCCTCTAATTCTAAATGTCGTGATACACTCAGCCAGTTCTTTGTTAGCACTGCTTGCTTGTCTGTGCCAATATTGATTTCCACTCGCTTTGCCCACTCCCCACATTGCACTGATATTTCCATGGGCACAGTTGAGAGGTTATGCTTGAGGTAGTTCATTGTGAATTTCCTGTTAAAGTACTGAAAACACATACATGGTTCTTAGAATGAGCAAGCATAAATGGTTCAGTTAAATATGGAGAGAGTGTGCATACATAAGACAAACAAAAGGGACTGATGTTTACCATTTTTCCTTCCCTCTTTTTCACATGTGAATCTTCAATGGTGCAAACATACATTGGGATGGATGTTTTATACTTAGCAACAAAATCCCTCAGAAAATCAACCTGTTTATGATCCATGTTGACTATGTTGCCAAACACACAGTGGCGGTCATATGTGTCACGACCTACCACTCCGGGGCCTGCATTTAAGCAACAACATAAGAGAGACTATATATCAAAGCTTCTTACGATGGGCAATAGCAACAACATCATATGTGAATCCCATTACCTCTAGCTGTCAGCTCTTGAGGATGGGAATCATCTTCCTCTTCGGAGCTAGTGTCATAGTGCGAGCTACTATCAGAGTCCGAGTTGGGATGGGGAAGATTGTTCAGGCACATATAAGATGTCAACCTATTCTCGTTCGCCATTGTCGCCTATAACACAAGCATTATTGCAAGCTAGAGGTCAAATCCCAGGCACAATAGTAACAAGACTAACAATCAAAAGTAATTGTTCAGGCACATATAACATAATGCCAACCTATTTACAGGAATAAACCATAGAGGAACAGTCTTCCACAAACACAGAAAAGCAGATCTGGAGAAAACCCTAGAGATGCAGTACAAGAACTAAGCATGCATCCGAACCAGATACCAATAACCCTAAGCCGAACAAATCCCCACTCGAATTTCATCAAACATCCACTCTCGCATTTCATAAAATAATGCAACACCAAATCCCCAAAAGCTTGGAAGATTAGAGATGGAAGAGGAAGGGGGCTTACGAAGGAGGACGAAGGATTCGTCCAGCGGCGGTGCACGGCGACGGGCGGCGCGCTCTACCTGCTCTTCGAGACCTCCCCGCGCTCCTCCTGCTTTTCGAGTTCCAGCTCAAGGAGATGAACAAATGAAGTGAGGGGAAACTGAAGAAAAGTAGTAAAGGAGCAGGCTATTCGTTGACTCCAAAGGGCGGGTGAGATTCTCTCAGAGGCGCCGACATGTGGGACCAAATGTGTGGGATATTTTGGCCTGCCTTAGTAGGTTGCACACATTTGAGGAGTAAAAATAAAACAGTACAAAAAAGGTATATAGAAAGTTCAGTAATGAGATGTAGAAACTCAGAGTACACTTTTATTACATATGGCATGACACTCGAACATTACTGAGTTACAAAGGGAAGTTCAAATGGAACTGACGGAAAGTACATGCTTTCAGTAGGGGAAGTACAGATTATAAGTTCATGAAAAAAGTAAACCTTATTGCCATGCTAAGGCCAGAAAATAAATCTAAACATGAATCTTGTAAAAAAACCTAATACTTCCAATCGCCTTCTTTCCAATCATCTTTTACTGGTTCCTCATCAGATTTATCTCCCCATCCCCAACCCCAAGATTTTCGGTCATAATCCTTCTTCTTTGTAAAAAAACGATGGAAGAACCCCCTCTCATAGATATGCAACTGCTTGTAAAGCTCAGAGGACACGTATGCATTCTTAGCTGCGAAATTCAGATGATTCTCCGAAAGGGGCGCATCACCCCACACACGATGTTCAGCATCAGTCAGACCACCATCATAATCCTTGTATGATGGATCAACAAACATAGCAGCAACGTCCATCATTCTTTCCTTTCTAAAAGAAGTCTTATCAGGATTACTCCAAATAGTATGGATGTCTACATGGTTCATGATGAACAAAGGTGTGGCAGAACGGTAGAGCATCAACTTATCTTTAGAGATGTCAAAACCGACAAACCTGTACTTCCTGTTCCTAAGGAAAGCATCAAAGCTTGCAGCTATACCTTCAGCAGCACAACATAATGATACACCAAGCAATGCTTGCCAACGCAAAGATGAACAACAGCTGCCTTTTGCATAGAGCCTCTCTTGCGACTGTAAACTCTCACAGTATACTCCAGGTCTACACCCACGATCTTTAATTCGCATCCAGCCAAGAAAGCTGAAGCGTTATCGATCCAGGAATCCACAGAAGCGACGTCGTTGGTGTACAAGGCGTTGACGGTGGTACCACCATGCGCAACAACGGTGAACTTACGGGTGAAAGGTGCATTAGCCATCAGATTTTTTTGTCTGATCTGAAACATGAGAAGGAGTTTAGAATAAAATAGAGGCTTTCTGAATAAAACTTCGTAGATAGAAGAATATAAATACTGTGAAAATACAAATCAGGGCAACATAGGGAAGTTCATGATCGAAACATAGGAAGTACATAATCAACAACTAGGAAGTACATGCATGTAGATCCAAAAAAAGGGGTACGATTGAATGAAAAAACAGGAAGTACATGATTTGTATGTCAACAATACACACTCATGCAACTATACGTTCACACTAATCTTACTGTACATCATTGACCCAGTTAACACAAATCTTTTCAATCATGCAAGATCGAGATACAAGTAGATGAAAAAAACTATTATGGATAATATATAACGCAAGAAAAAATAACAAGTAGAGACTTAATTAAAAAGGAGTGGAGGAGCACTTACGCCGAGGAGGGACGGGGGAAGAACCTGGTGGGTGAGGTCTGGCGTAGGGGATGGAGTTAGAATAGATCGGGAGGTTTTTATAGAGACGCTGAGCTAAACAGAAAATAGCGAAAAGAGTGGAAGATAAGCTTATCCATCTGTTTCAAAATTTTATGTTGCGAATTGATAAGCACCATCAATGTAGTTATCCACAGGACGGTTGTAAAAATAATGCGAATAAAGATAATTAAAGTAATACATAAAACGAACAGATAACTAAACAGCGTATATTCCCACAAATAGAGTAACTAGGATTAGTTGATTTTAATAAAAAATATGGAAGTTGTCAAGGAAAATAAAATAAATACCAAACTGCTTTATTTTTTTCCGAGGATAATTTCCCATGGATAAATTAAAATATAAACATTTAAGTACACATAATATCACGACGAAATAAAGGTTTAGACATCAAAAAAATTACTGAATCGTCAATACACAATTTTTTTAAAAAAACCGACTAATATTAATCGAAATACAATAACTTAGTAATGCATATAAGAACATACAATCATATCGTACGAATAAAATTTATTATTGAAATAACCAAAAATTGGTATAAAAAGTCGAACATTACTGAATTACAAAAGGGAAGTTCAGGACGCACTCCCGTAGCAGTACAGGACCGAATTACAGGAAGTACAACTTCTAAATCCATGAAAAATGTAAAAATTATTGCCATGCTAAGGCCAGAAAATAAATCTAAATATGAATCTTGTAAAACAACTAATCCTTTCACCACTTCCTACGACGCATCTGCTGGGTCCTGGTCCTCTTCATAAGCTTGTAACGACCCCTCTCGTAGAAGTCCAACTTCCTGTAAAGCTCGTAGGACACGTATCCATCCTTGGCTGCATAATTCAGATGCTTCTCGGAGAGTGGAGCCACATGCCATAATTGATGATCTGCATCTGTCATTCCACCCTTCATCTCAAAGTATGAGGGGTCAATGAGCTTACCAGCAAGATCCTTCATTCCTTGCTTGCCAGGAGATCCATCCCTCCGAAGCTTGATCAAGTCAGGATCTTTCCATATTTGCTGAATGTCTATATGGTTATAGATATACAGATTAAAATAGCGAAGCATCCTTGTGTCATTGCTGATGTCAAAACCAACAAACTTGTACTGCCAGCTTCCAATGAATTCTTTGAACTTCCAGGAGACCTCGTCAGCAGCACAAGCAACGTGATAGACCAAACAATCTTGGCCAACACACAGCTGCAGCACGGCCGCCTTCTGACGATAGCCTTTAGGAGTAAACTCGACGTCCACTCCAACAAACTTCAGTTTGGACTCAGCCAACACACCTTGAACCTTATCAACCCAGGCATCAGCCGATGCAGACAAGTTGGTGTACAAGGTGTTGATGGTGGTACCGCCGTGCGTTTCAACGGTGTACTCATGGGTGAAAGGTGTATTAGCCATTGGAATTGTTTGGTCAGATCTAGCGAAGAGGGTAGAGAGGACGAAAAGGATAGAGGCTTCTGAGACGTAGGGAAATAGTAGCAACAAGTACACAACTTATATGCAGATGCCATCACGAAACGGAACGAGGGAAAAGTGGAAAAGATAAGCTTATCCACAAAATTCGAATTGTTCGGTTGCCAACAGACGGAGGTGTTAACGCGATAACAAGAATACCAAACTGAATATTGGCAGTACAACTAGTAAACGTAGAACAGTTCAGAAAAACGTGGCGGAAAGTACGGGGATTGCTCAGTGAACAGGAAAGCAGTTCAGGAGTTGACGACGGGAAGTACATAAGGTTCATCGGTGGCAGTACAGGAGCACATAATTGGAAACTCTGTGCCTAAAACGAAAATCGCGAAACAGATGACACTGCTACTTAACAAATTGGCATAACAAATCGCGAAACATTACAAGCTTCCGCAAATTAATAAAAACAACAATTAATAACAAAATCGAGATCCAACAACCGCCCGCACGGGATCTAACGTGAACGGCAATGACCGCTCAAATAGGGCCAACAAATTCGCAGAACACAAGGTTCAAATCTCGATCGCAAATACATGATACTACACAGAAGACCAACTAACAGATAAATACGAAGTTAATTGCGTACTTATCGAAGAAACAGAAGGGAAATCGGAATCGACCATGCAGGCGGAAGAAAAAAACTACGAGCACGAACAAATTCGACCAATACGAGGTTCAACGAACGATCAGAAGTGCATGAAACTATACATATGACCAATTAGGAGTAGCGCACCAAGTTAATTGCGTAATTATGGACTAAACAGTCCGAATTCGGCATCGGACTACCAAGCGGAACGCGGAAAAACACAACCGCGATATGAATGAAATCATCAACAACGAAAATCCGAGAGTAATAAACAATAATTAACGGTCTCACACATTCGTAATTTGTCATAACAACGATCAATTCGAAAAATTCGCATAAAATCTGCGATTACGTACGAAATTCCCGCGTGACGGAAAAACACGGACATGTTCATCCGAGACAGATTTTTAAGCGGATCGATTTAAAGGTTTTTCGAAACTAGGCGAACGTTCGCGATCCTTTAATTCATCTGTACATGTATTAAAACACATCAATCAAACCCATAATCACCGATAAATCGAACAAAAACAAGCTGAACTGCCGGATCATACGGGCAGTACATGTAGAACAGCAGGGCAGTACAACTTCGGTTGTAGATCCTTATTCTACAACCGGTTGTAGAATAGCTCACACCTAAGAGTGCTCTAAATAGTGCTCTAAATAGTTATTCAGAGCACTTTTTCGCAAACCAATGGTAGCTTCTTATCCCGAACAAACACACCCAAAAAAGACATTCTCCCGGCGCCGACCCGACCCGCTACCTACCCCGGTCCCACGCCACTACCCTTACCCACGAAGGCAGGAACACATGAGCGTTGACCAGCTCCTCTTCCTTCCTTCTTCCGACAGGCAGCCCGCAGAACCACCCCGCCTCCTTTCCTGGCAGCAGCCGGCCGCGACGCACACTCCGGTCGCCGCCGCGCTCCATCCCCTTACCCTGCATCTCGGTCTCCGGCCCCGCGCCCGTCGCCTCCGCCGCCGCGCTCCCTCCCCTTCCCCTGCATCTCGGCCTCCGGCCCGGCGCCCGTCCCCGGCGAGGCACCTCGGCCTCCTGCCCGTCGAGCCGCTCTCTTCCCACCTCCAGCATGCGCGACCGCCTGCCTTTTCTCTTACGGGCGCGAGCCGCTCTCTTCCCTGCTTCAGTCGCGCGGCGACCGACCTCCTCTGCTCCTTGCTCCGCGCGGCCGATGGAGGAGTTAACTTCACCATCAACTGGGAGTCCACCGCGCGCGCAGGGCGCGGTCTACTGCCTGCTCCCTCGACATGGCCAACGACCAGAGATCCCGCTGATGCGAACTTCTCCAGCCGTTCGTGACGACGGCCTCCTGAATCGCGCGCAGCATCCGTCTCCGCCGCGCATCGCCTTTTCCTGCCCACCCCTGCCACCGGGATCCACCGTGGGCGCTCGCCGCCCGACCACTTGTCCGGGTCGCTGCCCCAGCCTCTACCACGCGCCTCGGCGTTTCCCCTCTGCCTGCTAGTGCCCAGCTCGCATCCAGGATTCCTGTGGCCGGTCGGTAGCCCCTGGACCTCCTGGTCCTACAAGCGCACGGCCCCCGCCGAGTCCCTGCTGCCACGCACCATAGCAGCAGTTTGCGAGGACGGGCTGCTGGGCACGGCGCTCCTGAACTCCGCAACGAGCAGCACCTGAGCTACCAGGTGAGCCGCCCATATACAAAACTCGGTCGCCGCCAGATCGGGTCTCCAATTCTCAATACTAGTGCAACACTGGACTCGTTCCTATGGTACTTGTTAGCTTGTGTGGCAGATGCAAGTGCCATTGTAGAGCTGCTGCTCTCGCATCCGCTCGTGCTATTAGCGCTCGGGTGTGATCCGCTGCTGCTCCCTCTCTGTATGCCTTCTGCTACCTCTCTCGTGGGCTTATCTCTGTCCCCGTTTACACATTCCCAAAAATATTCTGGACAATTCATTTAAGTAACTTCCTCAAGCACAACCATGCGGCACAGGAGGTTCAGATAGATTTGTATGTACTGGTCGATTATTTTGCAAATTCTCCTCCGTGCTGTGCTAGTGTGATGCTTACTGACTGTTACATTTGCTAAAATTTCTCCTTGGGATGTGCTAGTTGGAAGTTAAGTCTCTTGGAGTCTGTTGGTCGTTCGTCTTCATTCTCTGTTCAGAATCGAGCAGCTTAAATTTTAGTTATGAGCAGTTCGCAGTGAGTATCGTTTAGATTTCACTCAGGTACTTGAAGTACAAATGCTTATACTTGCTGAACCTTCTCATTTGATTTGTTTTTACCCGCATTAGAAGTGTGGTTCTAATGTGAAGTTCACTTTTTTATTCAGAGATGTTCACGTTTTTGTTCGGACTCAAGATTTTAAACGATGCACAACGATGCACTTCCGAGTGTACTATTTCTTAACTTCTGATTGTTATTCGTGTGTGAGGTCTTTTTTTATCGATTGTGTCTTTCTATCAGGAAGTTCATATTTAAAATGTGTCAGAAATTTATTTTTTGTTGGGGAGTTCTCTTTCATCGGTAGCGGAAGTTCAGCTTGATTGCGTCGGGAAGTTCATAATAAAATGCGCTGAACTTGAAAATTAATAGGAAGTTCACCGCGAGAAGTCCAGAACATAGATGGTCCACTGAAAAAATTCAAAGTGTGAAAAAAATAGGAAGTTAGTTTAGTTATCGCGAGAAGTTCAGAACAAAGAATAAGTTGGAAGTTCATTTTAAACACGTCCGAAGTTCACCTTGAATCGCGTTGCAAGATTACCTTTATGTCGGTAAACAAAAGTCAAATCATAAGAGTGCAAAAAAAGGTTCGCAATTTTTTGTCACGAAGTTCACGCTTTGTAGGAGTTCACTCTCAGAAAATTTTGAAGTTCAATGTATACAATATTGACGCCCACTTTGAATAATAATACCCTGTAAATTGAAAACGTTTACTGAAAACAGCAGTAGTATATTTGAAAATTGCTCCCAAATCATGAAGAATTTGGAAAAATGATCAACACAAAAAAGATGCGGAATTTTCATACCTTTGCAACGGTATATCATTTGCATCGTTTGGACGAACGGTTTGAAAATTGTAATAAAACCAGTTCACGACACAGAACAGAAAATTCACGATCGGAAGTTCACTGTCGCACACCCAGAAGTTAACAAACATGTAAAAGGAAGTTCAGATAGTCTGTTTTTCTGGGGCGGAAATGCTACACATAGAAATCATCACTACGAGCTCCATTTGTCCAAATCGACCACCGCCACGTGCAATTAGCAAGGATATACATCTAATTTCACTCTGCCATGCTGGCTCGCCCAATCCGAGCAACACAAACATTCCCAATTTTAAATCCATTCCCATGTCATCTCGTTCTCTGTTTTTCGTATTTTCAAAATTAGTCAAAATCCGTAATGAATTTGAAAAATATTTCTATACAAAAATTTGCGTCTACTCAATATCTTTCCAACGCCATATCATTTGTTACATTTCAATAATCGGTTTGAAATTAATTGACAAAAAACTGTCCGCTGGATCTAAAATTTCAGAAAACAGTATTTGGTTTTTCTGAAACTGCTCTTAAACCGTAAATAATTTCGAATCTTGGTAGAGATAGAAAAGGTGCGCATTTTCCATAGCTTTTCAACGGGGTATCATTTGCATCAATCCGATGAGCGGTTTGAAAATGGTGGCAAAAAAACAGTGCGAAAACAGAAAACTTCGCGAAAACCGAGTGTAGTATTTCTGAAATTGTTTAAAAACCGTAAAGAATTTGGAAAATCCGTCCAGACGAAAAAGGTGCGCATTTTACATAGCTTTCCAACGACGTATCATTTGCTTTGATCCGACGAGCGGTTTGAAAACGGCGGCCAAAAAACAGTGCGAAAACAGAGAAATTCGCGAAAACTGATTGTAGTATTTCTAAAATTGTTTTAAAACCGTAAAGAATTTGGAAAACCTATCAAGACGAAAAAGGTTCGCAATTTCCGTATCTTTCCAACGGTATATCGCATGGGTCATTCCGATAAACGGTTCGAAAATCGCGCAAGAAATACTGTCCGCAAAACCAGAAAATCTGGGTGGTCCGTCCGGAAGTTAACATAGTATAGACACGGAAGTTCAGAAAAGGTGCTCTGAATAGTTATTCAGAAACTGGTTCTTGAATAGCTGGAATATATATATATATATATATACACTAGCAAAATGCCCGTGCGTTGCAACGGGTCCAAATTCTAAAATTAAGTGTGACATGTAATTTCTCTCAGACACACAAACATTTGATACATCATAATCTTTATGCAGCTTTTAATACAATATTATATGTATACAAGAGAATAATTCATATAAATAAAATGATAATCAGTCAATAAACCATGTCGCTTCTATTGGACCATGTCATTTTAGTTTACCCTGAAAATCTCTGAATAATATCACACACGAGTATTTTATATCTGATGGGCTAGGCTTTGGTTTGGCATGTGGTGTTTACTGGATTGGACTCGTGGAGAACGAACAGAGAATTAAGTTCATGTTGAGACGAAACACCGGACTTTGGCTGTGACTAATTCGACGATTGCTTTGCTGGTGAGTCTTCCAGCGGCGACAGATGGCATGTGCATGATCAGAAGATCATGGGTTTTCCATTTTTGAAAAGAAATGTACAGTTTGTTGCATGTGAAAAGATCGGCCATGACAAAGTCTTGGGCTGTCGTTTGACTGCACGTACAACAGAAAGAAGGTGATTGATGGTTTCTACAGAACAACGCCATTGCGGATTGCGGGAGACAGTGGAGAGGACCGAGGTCAGAAAAAGGGACCAAGAAATGTCTGTTTGTTTTGTTGAATTCTCGTTACAGCAACAAACCAAAACTGGTACTCCATCTCTACTTCAGTCTGTCGCTGCAAAACAGCCAAGCAGCCGCCGGCCGGCTCCATATCTTCATCGCTGGCCCACCTTTTCCTGAAGCCTCCCCACCACATCTATTCTTGCTGCCCCACCTTCCGTCGTTTTTCCTCAGTTCTCTCTCCCTTTCTGCCGCCAGCCCACTGCCGCCTCTCCGCCCCATCCCTGCACCCCACCATATGTATAGTCAGTAGTCACTGAATAGACTCATGCCCCGGCTTAGGTGAAGCAGGTCCGCAAAACATGGGTTGGGCAGAGGCGCAGAGCCACACCAAGATGAATTTTGGTCAGCAGGCGGTTGACGTGGTGGCAAGCAGACACCTCGTCTTCAGCCCGCTGGCGTCCCTGGGATCAGAATGCGAACTGTTGAACATGTTTGTACGTGTATAGGTTTGGGTTTTGTATGTCGTACCTGTAGCGTCTCTCTCCCCCTGTATTTATTGGGAGACTAGACCCGGTCACACCCCTGTACCTATATATATGCCTAGTGCACGATCAATGAGATTATCGATGCACCAAACACTTTCCACATGGTATCAGACACCAAATCGATCCCTAACCCTAGCTTCGGCCCCACCTAGCCGCCGCCGCCTCGGGCTCCACCCTGCCGCCGCCGCCGCCTCTTGGCCGCCGTCGCCGCCGTAGCCCCACGCCGCCGCCGCCCCTGCCGCTGCCCCTCCTCGCAGCCGCACCTCCCTCCCAGCCGCCGCGCCCTCTCTCTCCCGCGCCGCCGCTCTCTCTTCGATCTACCATGTCATCACCCGCCGCCTCCTCCCGGACCAACCCCTTCGCCGGCCCCGATCCCGCCGTCATCCGCGAGGTTCGCATCCGGGATCGCGTCCCCGTGACCCTCGACTCCTCCAACGCCTCCTACTACCCCTGGAAGACCTACTTCTCTCTTCTCTTCCATGAGGAGAATCTTCTGGATCACATCGATGGCTCCACCGACTCGCGCATCATGGCCGCCGATCCCGAGTGGACCTCCATCGACGCCACGCTCATCCGCTGGTTCTTCACCACCATCTCGCGTGATCTGTTTCACACCGTCGTCGCTGAGGGCGATGATGCTGCTGCCGTGTGGACCAAGCTCAACGGCTTCTTCACCGACAACAAGCTCCAGCGTCGCGTCTTCCTGCAGCAAGAGTTCAACGACTGCCATCAGGACGACAAGACCATCGACGAGTACACCCGCCGCCTCAAGCAATTGGCGGATGATCTCCGCGACATCGGCGCCAAGGTCGACGACGAGTACCTCCTCACCACGCTCACCGCCAACCTCAACGAGGACTTCGGCAACGCCGCCGGTAATCTCACCTTGATGACGGATCCCTCCTTTCCCAAGTTTGTGGCATACTTGAAGTTGGAGGAACGTCGGATGAAAGGCGTGAAGAAGCGCGCGCAGCACCACGCCCTCGCCGCCGGCACCTCCCGCGGCGCTCCATCGCCTCCTGCCCCGCCCGCTCCACGGCCGCCACAGCAGCTCACTCCGCCACCGTGGCACAATCCCGCCCCACCTGCCGCTTCTCAACAGCAGCAAGGCGGCGGTAACCGTCGCGGGGGTCGTCGCGGGGGCCGCAAGCAGCCTCAACAGCAGGCGACTGAGGGAGGACAAGCGCACGGGGGGGCGCCCCGCCCGAACCAGCCCACCCCACCCTGGACCTACGGCACCAATCCGTGGACGGGCGTGGTCCACGCCTACTCCATGCCGGTGCCTCGGGCACCCGCGCCGAGCATCTTCGGGAAGCACCCGTCCAGCCATCAGGCGTACTTCGCCGGCCCTGCTGCAGCGCCCCCCGGCGCCTCCTACCCAGCCTACGACGCCGCACCGCCTGCCTACTACGCGCCGCCGACCGCTGCTGGCTACACCGCCGCCGCGCCACCATCCGGAGGGTACCCTCCCCAGGTGCCGCCGCCGTGGGACCCAGCTCTCCTCGCCGCGCTGCACTCGGCGCCATCACCGAGCCATTACGGTGGCGGCGGTGACTGGCACATGGACACGGGCGCCACCGCTCACATGACATATCATCCCGGTAACCTTACGTCTTCCACTCCTGTTCAAACTTCTACTCGCATCACCGTCGGTGACGGTTCCTCCTTACCCATTACACATGTTGGTCATAGGTCGTTTCCCTCCACGTCTACCCCTATCACCATGTCTAATGTCCTTGTCTCCCCTAACTTAGTTAAAAATCTTGTTTCGGTTCGTCGTCTTACTCGTGAGAATCCCATTACTGTTGAATTTGACGCCGTTGGTTTTTCTGTGAAGGACGCCCGTACACGGATGGTTCTCCACCGATGTGATAGTCCGGACGAGCTCTACCCGGTGCACTCCTCCACCACCGACACCACCGCCACCACCCGTCCAGCCGCCCTTGCCGCTAGCGTCGATCTCTGGCATGCTCGTCTCGGTCATCCCAACTCCACCGTCCTGCACCAAATTCTACAGAGTTTTTCTTTCTCATGTAATAAGGCCGAACACCATACTTGTGAGGCGTGCCGTCTCGGCAAGCACGTTCGTCTCCCGTTTAGCGAATCTACCACTATATCTACTTTTCCGTTTCAGTTGTTGCATAGTGATGTTTGGACGTCCCCGGTTGCTAGCAACACGGGTTATTTATACTATTTGGTGATTTTGGATGATTTCTCTCATTATGTGTGGACGTTTCCTCTCCGTCGTAAATCCGACGCTCTCGCCACTCTCACCAATTTTTATTCATATGTCGCCACACAATTCGGTCGTCCCATCCTCGCGCTACAAACTGATAATGGCAAAGAATTTGACAACGCTGCTGTCCGCCACCTCCTCGCGTCTCACGGCACCGTCCTCCGTCTTACTTGCCCCTACACGTCCCAGCAAAATGGCCGTGCTGAGCGCGTCATTCGCACTCTTAACGACTGTGTCCGCACGTTGTTGTTCCACTCCAACGTCCCTCCTCGGTTTTGGCCGGACACTCTCGCCACCGCCACGCTCCTCCTTAACATCCGTCCCTGTCGTGTTCGCTGGACCTATGCCCCTCACCAGCTCCTCTACGGTGTACCCCCATCCTACGATGATCTTCGGATCTTCGGGTGTCTTTGCTATCCTAGCACCGCGTCCACCACTCCTCATAAACTCGCTCCACGGTCGGTCCCTTGTGTCTTCCTTGGTTATCCCCCTAACACCAAAGGTTACCGGTGCTATGATCCCGTGTCCCATCGCGTGTACACCTCGCGACATGTTTACTTTGATGAGCTGGTTTTCCCGTTTCAGCAGGTACACTCCTCCAGCAGCGCCGCGGCTCCGGCTGCGCCCGCGCCCCCTGTGGCCCCGGCTCCGCCCGCGCCTTCTACGGCCCCGGCTGAGCCCGCGCCCACCGTGGCCCCGGCAGCACCCCCCGTCGCGCCCTCCGAGTCGACGCCCGGCCAGCCTTCCGCGCCGCCGGTTGCCTCGGCTCCCCCCGCTGCGGCCGCACCCCTCACCGGTGCGGTCACCCGTGCTCAGGTTGGGACTCGGCGTCCCAATCCCCGCTACACCGACCCCGCGTTCTCCTATGCCGCGTCTACATCGACCCCGTCTACGTCGACTCCGTCGCCGCTGCCCTCCTCCGCTCGCGCCGCCATTCGGGATCCGAACTGGCTTGCCGCTATGCGAGAGGAGTTCGACGCCCTACAGCGCAACCGCACGTGGCAGCTTGTTCCGCGACCCCCCAACGCCAATGTTATCACTGGCAAGTGGGTCTTTCGGCACAAGACCCGCCCCGACGGTTCACTCGAGTGCCATAAGGCGCGCTGGGTGGTACGCGGGTTTCGACAGCGAGCAGGCGTGGACTTCACCGACACCTTCGCCCCGGTTGTCAAACCGGGCACGATTCGAGCTGTCCTACAGCTCGCCGCCTCCCGCGCCTGGCCGGTTCACCAGCTCGATGTATCCAATGCGTTCTTGCATGGACATCTCGCCGAGCAGGTGTTCTGTCAGCAGCCCACTGGTTTCGTCGACAGCGCCTTCCCGGATCATGTGTGCTGCTCTCCCGTTCTCTCTATGGGTTGAAGCAGGCACCTCGCGCCTGGTACCAGCGGATGGCGGGCTTCCTTCAGCAGCAGGGGTTCCGGTCCACTCGGTCCGATGCCTCCCTGTTCGTGTTCCACCAGGGAGCCGACACCGCGTACATGCTACTGTACGTCGACGACATCATCCTGACTGCTTCATCGACGGCTCTTCTACAGCGGATTACAGCTCAGCTCAGCGCTGAGTTTGCTCTCAAGGACTTGGGGGCCCTCCACTACTTCCTCGGCATCGAGGTCGTCCGCCGCGACACTGGCTTCTTCTTGCATCAGCAGAAGTATGCGCATGAGCTTCTGGAGCGCGCAGGCATGCTAAATTGCAAGACTGCTTCCACACCTGTAGATACCAAGGCCAAGGTGTCCGCCGTCGAGGGTTCTCCGGCGTCCGACACTGCCTTCTATCGCTCCATCGTGGGGGCCCTCCAGTACCTCACGATGACGCGGCCGGATCTCCAGTACGCCGTCCAGCAGGTGTGCCTCCATATGCACGCTCCGCGTGATTCTCATTGGGCTCTGGTGAAACGGATTCTTCGGTATATCCGTGGCACTATGTCCATGGGCCTCACCTTGACGGCTTCCTCCGACACCAGCCTCGTCGCCTACTCCGACGCCGACTGGGCTGGGTGTCCCGACACCATACGCTCCACCTCCGGCTATTGCGTCTACCTCGGCCCCTCCTTGATCTCGTGGTCGTCCAAGAGACAGCCCACGGTTTCACGCTCGAGCGCCGAGGCTGAGTACAGGGCTGTGGCTAACGCCGTAGCCGAGTGCTCCTGGCTCCGACAGCTACTACAGGAACTGCTATGCGAGATACCGAGGGCCACGATTGTCTACTGTGACAACGTCTCCGCGGTGTACCTTTCAGCTAATCCTGTTCATCATCGACGGACGAAGCATATCGAGCTCGACATTCACTTCGTCCGGGAGCACGTCGCCCTTGGTCGTGTTCGTGTTCTACACGTGCCCACCGATCAGCAGTTCGCCGATGTGATGACGAAAGGCCTTCCTACCTCGACTTTCGAAGGTTTCAGGTCCAGTCTTTGCGTCACCGGCGACGCTTCGACTGCGGGGGGGTGTTGAACATGTTTGTACGTGTATAGGTTTGGGTTTTGTATGTCGTACCTGTAGCGTCTCTCTCCCCCTGTATTTATTGGGAGACTAGACCCGGTCACACCCCTGTACCTATATATGTGCCTAGTGCACGATCAATGAGATTATCGATGCACCAAACACTTTCCACACGAACCATACATGGACTGAGTACCATCGCCGCGGAGGAGAAGGCCATGGCCGGCGCCGTCGGACCAAGCCGATCCGGGAGGGGATCTCGAGGGAATAAGGCGTGATGCTTGTAGATCGTAGGGAAGAACGCTTGGAATCACACGCAAAATCAATGGATTCGAGAGATCCTTGGGAGGCGGCCGGTGGCGTGGCAGAGGCCGGAATCTGGGGCGGCGGCGAGGTAGTTCCCGTGCGTGAGGATTGGAGGACAAGGTGCGATGTGTTTCAGAGAAAATGACGTGCAATGGCAGAAGGACTCCGAGGTGGGTTCCGATCGGACGTAAATAGTTTTTGCAGCAATTCAAAGCGTTTTGTTAGCGATTGAATTACGCGGACGGAGGAAAACCAAGAAGACGTACCAAACCAAAACGGACGAAGAGAGAAACCTTACTCGTATTATATAGTAGAGATATATATATATTTACCTATATATATATATATATATAGGGCAGGACTAAATAAGAACCTACCCTTAAGAGTTCCTATTTAGCTTAAGTAGGAACTATTCCTAATTAGGGAAGGAGCCAGGTTTCCCGACCCGCACCCGTCCAGACCAAATAAATCAGTTGACCCGCACCCCTATCCCCGACCCGCAGAAGTTTCCCCTGATCCCCACCACCTTCTTCGTTGCCGGCGCCGGCGAGTGAGCGGCGGCGGCGGCCGACGCGAGGGAGCCGGCGACGGAATCGGGGTCGGCGCGGAGAGGACGCAGCGCGGCGGCCGACGCGAAGGAGACCCGAGTAGACCCCCGATGCACCGGCGCGCAAGGCTCCCGCGCATCCTACCGCCGGCCAGGCTCCCGCGTGTCGCCGCTCCGACCGCGCGCCCCCGTACTGGAGCCTCGCCAGCCATGCCCTGCGTGCCGTCGGTCGTCGAGCGCCGTCGGCCAGCTCCCGCGTGCCTTCAATTTGGCTGTGCCTCCCGTCCTTGAGCGCCGCCGGCCAGTGGCCCTCGTCTCCGGCTTCATCTCCGGCGTCGCGCGCTCCCGGTGCCGCCCCTTTCCCCATGGAGGACCTTGCCCTATAGGCTCGAGCGCCGACACGGGCTGGCCTCCCCATCTCGCGGGTCTGGCGGCTGCCTGCCCCGCGGCCCTGATCCCTCCCAGCGAGCTCCCCGTGGCCCTGGGCCTCCCGCCGTGCAGACCTCATTCAATCCCGAGCGTCAATCGCGCCGCCGACCTCCCATGTAGGAATCCACGTGCGCCGCTCCGGGAGTCAACACACGTCACCATGAGAGTCCAATCCCGCTCGGCAATTAGTCATTCCTGCACCTGGTGCTAAAGATCAAGCGAGGAGGATCAGATGGCCCTGCTGCCGGCGACGCCGTCCGCCATACCTCCAGAATTTCACCTAGCTCCTTCCTGGAAGTGTAGGGATACGGGTAAGCTACGCTAGCGCAAAATCAAAATTTTCTACCGCATCAACCAAGGAACTGCTGCAGTTATAGATCACGGGATTACCACTAGATGCGCTGTGCCGTGCCGAAGTCGGTGAAGCGAGTCGGGGCAGGGTAGACGTACAATCCTCTCCGATCCAGTCGCTCCCACGAACAGCTCCTCTCGGCGGCTCGTCCAAGTGCTCCAAGTGTAGCACCTCTATCGGTATCCACACGTACGGCGTGGAGGCACCGCTCGCCGGACTGCTAGGTCCGCGCGGCGGCAAGGGCGTGGGGAGACGGTGGCTGGGTGGATTTGGTGCGGAAATAGGCAATCCTAAAACGTCCAGCCTCCTCTCCTTATATAGACCTCCCCATATTGGGCTGCCTCAACTGAAGCCCATCCTGGAGTCTATTTCAGCCCAACTCGGATCCAATCCGAATTATGCCTGCACAACCTTAAGTGTGTGACCCTATAGGTTCATGCATGTTTAGTCATGGCACGACTACACTTACTCGTCCAATAGTTGGTAGCGGCTTCTAGCAAAACGTGCCAACTCCCAAACGCGCATAAAGATTGTATCGGACGAACCATCACAATGTTTATGCCATTCCCTTTGCCTCACGATATTAGGTCAAGCTGGAGGGATTGTGAGACCGTGGGCTCAATTTCTGTTTTCCATATTCCTATGAGCTACCCTTAGCAGACAAGTAGAAAACTCACACGTGATAATGAATTTCCACGACGGTCAAAGGGGTAGACGACAGGGGGCACACGGGTCGAGCTTTGGGCCAATATGGCGCTCCAGAGCATCACAATATACGACCTCCGTGAGAGTAATTGGACCAAGACCCTTTATTACTAATTTCACACCACTTTAGTGCTCGAATTTTTGTCAAAATAGTCCCGTATATGATCTACCATAGAGAATTTGTGCCGAACCTTTAGAATACACTTTGGTGCTCCTTTTCTACACAAACTCGTTGATATCTACCATCTTAAAGTTGGGGCTGTACAGCTTTCTTCTCCGTAGACAAGGGCACACAACTTGTTGTTCAATGTTTTCTCCATTTTGTTACCCATATATATGTTCGTACACATACTGGACTCCCAAACCCTATAATACCCATTTTAACTCAACATTTCACATAAACTCATCAATAAGTACCTTTTCTATGCCTTGATTGAATTGTTTTTCCTACCTAGACCATCATAGATGACCTCCCGTAAAGAATTTTGATGACTTTTGAAAAGAAACGCCGATTGAGATGAAACTAATTTTGTTGGAGAAAGTGAAAATCTTGAGAAGAAGAAATAGAGAAACTGCCACACACGAAGAGGTGTGGAACTTTGTCAAACATGGACCGGTATATTTCTTCAACATCGAAAACGTAATAGACGAAAGCAGGCGAATCTCGTTCTCGAAGGACATGAGCTTGTCATGATGAACAAGAAAAGCACCAAGGCTACACAACGATAAAGCAAAAATAAGAACCAATAAATATGATGCCAAGGATGCAAAGGTTTGAACTCTCTAGAACAATACGATCAAGCAACTCACTCGAGAGCCCTCTGGATGGCAAGGTTGTCTATCCTATATAACCCGGTTTCCCAACAAACATCATGGGACTGGTAAAACAGAAACCAGTTCAAGGTCATACCTTTGCATCGCACAATCCACTTGAATTACATGATGACGATCTTAGCCTCCTCAAAGTGAACCGCCTTTTCTTGATCACGCTTTGCTCGGTGAAGACTTCCAACGTACTCCCCGAGAAACAAATTGTGGTGACCCCGGACTAGCTGTCCGAAATACCCGATTATTCTTAACACAACGATCCCGTGATCAGTCTGTCGTTGCACATAATCCGAATTGGATACCAAAGTTTACATCCATTACAATACCGAATTAAAAGTCTTACATAAATGGTCATTTAGACCAAGTCTTACATAGGTGCCTTCATGGGCCAAACCAAAATATCAGCGGAAGCTACGGCGTAGTAGACATCATATTCTAACGATGACGACCCGACAGGCAGCTGACTTGTGGAGATCCTTAGTTTGCGTAGAAGTTGCCATACTCCTGCTCGGCGTAGTGCTCCTCCTCGTAGTCTGGCTAGGACAATAGCCAGGGACGAAACCAATATGAGTACATTTGAATGTACTCGCAAACTACCCCAACGTGAGTATGCACTAGTTTTATCTTACTTTCATACTTTTATTTATTTAAAACATCTCTATATCTTTATTGAAAAAGGTAAGAAGAGTTTTATAACTATCTTTAAAAGAAGTCACCATCTCATTTGTTTCTCCAAAAACCCCTCCTTCTCCTGACCATGGCTCACCATGGTCCATTTATTTCAACAACTCATACCACTCCATTTGGTATAGCTGTGCAACACCATCACCATTTCAGTTTCTTTTAAACTTAAAAGCTTTTCCAAAAACTTGCACATGGTCTAGGACAGCCTCCCAACTGTCCATATCCGAGGACTCGGCTATTCGAATAGTTTTACACTCTGCAGAGGTAGCACGCTTTTCCCACATCCATCCGGCAACTCATCGTGTCTGCCACGTCTCGCCATACAAGGTGTATGCGAAGTAAGCCGCCGACCATAGCCTGTCCTTTGCTCATGCTAGTATAGGACCCTGCCGCTACGAAACTTCCGTCAACACTCAGGCTAATTCCCCAACAGGAACCCCAAGTGCGAGGACTCGTAGTTCTGCCCGGCGAGCGAACCCTTCAATCCTCCCACCAACGTGTTAGGACCCAGGTCAGGGGTAGGTCACCAAACCATCCCCTCATGGAACGAGGTCATCCTCGTTGTTGAGGCATCCCATACTAATATGAGCAAATTATGTGACTACGCCCTTTCCCATATGTGGGTAGATGTGGTCGCACAGGGTAAGATTGGTTGTCATAGTACTAGGACACAATGTGCATTTTTCATAAACATCCCCATTCTCCATTTCTTTACTTCCACACCGACATCTCGGTATTCCATAACCACATAAGTAATTTTCAAAGGAGTTTGGAGTAAACAATATTTATTTTCCCATCCTATAATTTTATATCAACTATCTTATACTTCTACATAGGTGGCAAAATAGTTTTCATGTACTTGTAAAAAGGTTTCCAAAATCATTTGTACTTTCGAATAACTTTTGTGACGAAATAGATGTATATAAATGCAAGCTCAGTGAAGTAGCTTGCCTTGCTCGGCAAAGTTCTCGGGTTCTTGTGCTTGACGATCAAAGTATTCCCCCTCCTCGTAGACTCCGGCAACGTTCTCGTCTAAACGTCAAACAAGCAATACAAACAATCACTAAACTACTCAAGCAAGCATCACCACATATCAATCAAAAACATCACAAATAGCTACTGCACATATCAAACAATACAATTGGGTTTTAAATTAATTGAATTAAACATTATTTAATTATGTCTAAATTATGGCAGAAACTAGTTATTCATGTTTAATTGCATAACTTGAGTTCTGTTGGTCACAAAAATACAAACTAAATTTCTATAGAAAGCTACTGATGTGTAGAAGACAACACAATTGAGTTTGGATTAATTTGAGTTACCAAACTCCCTACACAAATGTTTGAATCCAGTAACTTAATAATCAAGTTTTAGATACCAATTAAGTTCTGTTGCTCCTAAAATTAAATCCTTTTAGGGGTAACTAAACATGAACAAATGTCATCTAACAAAATTGGTCCTAAATCATTTGGGTTAACCATTAAACATATTTAAATGTTTTAGTGCAGAAGGGTGTTCAAACTTCAACTTCATACTAAACAATTAATAATGCACAAATAATTCTACCAAAATTAGGGAAGCTAATACATGGCAGTACTAAGCTAACAGAATTGGTTTGGAATTATTTGGACTAACAGAGTATCAGAAACAAACAAGTTTATAATTTGAACCTTCTGTGGCATTTTAAATATCAATGTTTATTTATTAATCTAAATGAATTGAATCCAATTGAGTTGGTTAAACATTTTCATAAGATTTCCAGAACAATTGAGTTTGATTTATTTGGATTCCTAAATCTCGAGATATTGAATTTCAAAGTTGGATCCAGTACTGATTTCACAGAGGAGTTTAAATTCGAGAATTTCCCTCCTCTGGATAATGTTTAAATATCTGACAGGTGGGACCTACTGGCAGCGACACAGTGCGCGCGCGGGGGAATTAATAAAACCCTGACGAGCGGGGCCCGCCCGTCAGTCTCTCTCTCTCTTTCTTTTAACCGAAGCGGTACGCGTCCGTTGGATCGTGATCCAACGGCTCACGTGCAACGCAACGACGGCGACCATATTCCAGCGGCGCTGCCGCGCCGGCGACAGCGAGAGAGCTCGATTAGCTCACCTCGAGGCTCCAAAAACCCCTCCTTCTCCTGACCATGGCTCACCATGGTCCATTTATTTCAACAACTCATACCACTCCATTTGGTATAGCTCTGCAACACCATCACCATTTCAGTTTCTTTTAAACTTAAAAGCTTTTCCAAAAACTTGCACATGGTCTAGGACAGCCTCCCAACTGTCCATATCCGAGGACTCGGCTATTCGAATAGTTTTACACTCTGCAGAGGTAGCACGCTTTTCCCACATCCATCCGGCAACTCATCGTGTCTTCCACGTCTCGCCATACAAGGTGTATGCGAAGTAAGCTGCCGACCATAGCCTGTCCTTTGCTCATGCTAGTATAGGACCCTGCCGCTACGAAACTTCCGTCAACACTCAGGCTAATTCCCCAACAGGAAGCCCAAGTGCGAGGACTCGTAGTTCTGCCCGGCGAGCGAACCCTTCAATCCTCCCACCAACGTGTTAGGACCCAGGTCAGGGGTAGGTCACCAAACCATCCCCTCATGGAACGAGGTCATCCTCGTTGTTGAGGCATCCCATACTAATATGAGCAAATTATGTGACTACGCCCTTTCCCATATGTGGGTAGATGTGGTCGCATAGGGTAAGATTGGTTGTCATAGTACTAGGACACAATGTGCATTTTTCATAAACATCCCCATTCTCCATTTCTTTACTTCCACACCGACATCTCAGTATTCCATAACCACATAAGTAATTTTCAAAGGAGTTTGGAGTAAACAATATTTATTTTCCCATCCTATAATTTTATATCAACTATCTTATACTTCTACATAGGTGGCAAAATAGTTTTCATGTACTTGTAAAAAGGTTTCCAAAATCATTTGTACTTTCGAATAACTTTTGTGACGAAATAGATGTATATAAATGCAAGCTCAGTGAAGTAGCTTGCCTTGCTCGGCAAAGTTCTCGGGTTCTTGTGCTTGACGATCAAAGTATTCCCCCTCCTCGTAGACTCCGGCAACGTTCTCGTCTAAACGTCAAACAAGCAATACAAACAATCACTAAACTACTCAAGCAAGCATCACCACATATCAATCAAAAACATCACAAATAGCTACTGCACATATCAAACAATACAATTGGGTTTTAAATTAATTGAATTAAACATTATTTAATTATGTCTAAATTATGGCAGAAACTAGTTATTCATGTTTAATTGCATAACTTGAGTTCTGTTGGTCACAAAAATACAAACTAAATTTCTATAGAAAGCTACTGATGTGTAGAAGACAACACAATTGAGTTTGGATTAATTTGAGTTACCAAACTCCCTACACAAATGTTTGAATCCAGTAACTTAATAATCAAGTTTTAGATACCAATTAAGTTCTGTTGCTCCTAAAATTAAATCCTTTTAGGGGTAACTAAACATGAACAAATGTGATCTAACAAAATTGGTCCTAAATCATTTGGGTTAACCATTAAACATATTTAAATGTTTTAGTGCAGAAAGGTGTTCAAACTTCAACTTCATACTAAACAATTAATAATGCACAAATAATTCTACCAAAATTAGGGAAGCTAATACATGGCAGTACTAAGCTAACAGAATTGTTTTGGAATTATTTGGACTAACAGAGTATCAGAAACAAACAAGTTTAGAATTTGAACCTTCTGTGGCATTTTAAATATCACTGTTTATTTATTACTCTAAATGAATTGAATCCAATTGGGTTGGTTAAACATTTTCATAAGATTTCCAGAACAATTGAGTTTGATTTATTTGGATTCCTAAATCTCGAGATATTGAATTTCAAAGTTGGATCCAGTACTGATTCCACAGAGGAGTTTAAATTCGAGAATTTCCCTCCTCTGGATAATGTTTAAATATCTGACAGGTGGGACCTACTGGCAGCGACACAGTGCGCGCGCGGGGGAATTAATAAAACCCTGATGAGCGGGGCCCGCCCGTCAGTCTCTCTCTCTCTTTCTTTTAACCGAAGCGGTACGCGTCCGTTGGATCGTGATCCAACGGCTCACGTGCAACGCAACGACGGCGACCATATTCCAGCGGCGCTGCCGCGCCGGCGACGGCGAGAGAGCTCGATTAGCTCACCTCGAGGCTCGGGAGGTCGCGGCGAGGGTGCAGGAGGGTTGCGGAGGCCTGGGGAGAGCTCCTGGCCGAGTTGCGCTTCCTGGGAAGGAGTGTAGCGTCCACGGCGAGCAGCTACACTTCCACGGCCACGGCACGTCGACGGCGAGCTTCTCTGGGAGTTCCTGGGCACGGGACAGAGGGGAAAGTGAGTGCGGAGTGTTGGGGAAACACAGCAGAGGGATCGGAGGGAGTGGAGAGGCAGCAGCAGCACGGCTGCGCGAGCATCGCCTACCTCGGCACGGCGAGGTTGCAGAGGGCATGGGCGGCGTGCACGCCCTCCTGGCGGTGCACAGAGGGGAGTGGAGAGGGTGTGGAGTGGTGTGGTGCTTCTGGCGAGGTGTGGGGGTGGTTATATAGGGCAGGGGCTGGCGTTCGTGGACGGGGCGCATGGACGGCGTCCATGGCGCACCGGCGAGATCTTTTCTCGATTCCTCCGCGACGCGTGCAAGAAGCTCGAGGCAGAGGCGTCTGAGGGGTCCGGGCGAGGGCTAGAAGCATCTGGGTAGACTATGGCGTGGCGAGGAGCTGGGAGTGGGCCGAATTTGGCCGGCGCCGTCCGGTTCGCCTCGGCGGAGTAGAGGGGGACAGGGTTCGCGTTGGGGCGAGAGAGGTGCTCGAGCGCGAGCAGAGGGTACAGAGGCAACGAGCGTGGACGAACGCGAGCAAGGGGGGCCCTAGGGGGCCTGGGAACGGCGACGACGACCACGGTGCCACGGCGGCGGCGACAGTGAGCTAGTGGTAGGAGACGACGGCGATATTGCAGAACGCCCCCTGGACTCTTTTTTCTATTTACTTCTAGGTCCTTTTCTGCTGCTCTTATTCCTTTCTAATTCCAGCAGCATTTCTGGAATTTAATTGGGGTACTTAATCAATTTAGAAAAATTCATAAATATTTGTGAGGCTTCCACATAGCATGTAGTAGCTCCACAAAATTTGGCATTTCAAAATAAAATGTTTTGAATCATTTTTGTTCATAGGGTTTTAATTATGGAATTTTGTTTTATTTCAATTGATTTTACTTTTGGATTTTAAAACTAGTTCAAAATATTATTTGAGAGGGAAAAGTAGTAAGAATGAAATGGGAGTGTTTACATTACCACTCCACTGAATTTTATTGTGAAGGAAAACAATTTCTCATTGTCACATTATTTTCTTGCTTTGCTTTTCATTTTAACTAGCTGGGTGGCCCGCGCAATTGCGCGGCTAGTGTTGATATAACGAAGATATTTATCTAATGTATCATTTTTCTTTTGGATACTACATTTTAAAACAATTTAAAGTATATAAATAAGAATGTAGGATACACATTTTGTTAATCTTCCAACTACTTCCGCATTCCAATCTACTCTAATGTACAAATTAAAAAATGCAAAACTGGAATACCTTTAGGTGTCCAAGTACTCTTATGCCGTAGTGGACTATCCCATTTTTTCTAATTGTTTCAAACACCATCAGACAATTTTGTCTCGATGTTCGTGGAGTGATTTCGCCATGTCATGTAATATTACGGACATCACTTACGTATTATGCTCCTTGATCGATCAATCATCTATAAATCATAATATCTAGTAGAGTCACCGACACAAACCAAGATATATGAAATTTCCTTGAATGGGTAAATTATCCAAGGTTAGAAATCAAATATGGATGGATGAGTTAATTCCTGGGTAGATCTGTTTAGTTTTTTTTTTTTTTTTATGTGAGTGTCCCTGAAACTCCTATTATCGTGTATTCTGCATTAGTTAAGTTGTACCATCATTAATGGAATTTAAATAATATGCTATATATTTGTTCTATTAGTCCGGCAATATTGTTGTCCCTAATTAATGTAAGTCATAGCCTATCTTTTACACTATTTCGGCATTAGTCAAGTTGTACCATCAAGTTTGAAAGTATTGTCCATAATGTCTTTTTCTCTGGCAATAATTTACGAAAACCTTTACCTCCCCTAATTGAATATAATTTCCTATCCCTATAATCTGTTCATCCCTAATTGTCGTCCAACATCTCTTTTGTTAAAGAAAATAATTACAGAATGTTAACGTTTTCTACTCTGATTACTTTATAAAAAATTCTCAATACTTCCCCCCTCTTATCCTTTCTCGTGTGTTTATTAGACACTCACTACCAATAAATATATATTGTTTGTAACGCAAAATCCACTAACAACAGACCTATTGTTTTGAGCAGACATGAATAAAAATCAAGAAGTAAATTTACCTGACATCCGCCCCTTTAGATTGTACTGAAATTCTATTGTCATGTATTCCGCAAACCCTTATCCAAATGGATCTGACCCCAACCGAAATGAATACCAACTAAACTTAAAAAAAATATTAATGATTTACATGACTGAAACACTAAGCTATTTTTAGAAGGTAAGGCAGTAAGCATTAGGTACTGTTTTGCGGTAGCAAGAGGAAGTAGCAGTGAGCTGTGTGGCCAAAATAACGGTTGTAGATGGCACTGAGCCATCTGCAAGTAAATCTGTAGATCCAGGTTTCAAAGACCAGTTAGAAATTGCTACTCCGGCACCTAGGCTTTGTTGTACCATCTAGTCCAAAGTCTTGAACTTGAGGCCCCATATTGTTTGAACTACCGAGAGCATTTAGTGGTGAAAAATATTAGCTTTGACACATCTTTTACAGACTACAGTGTCTGTTGTTCGCCCACCATGACTCCTTGCAGTAGAGAAGTTCCTTTCTATAATAAATCAGAAAGTAACACAGTAAATATTAAGCAAAAGGGAACCTTAATTTTACTTTCGAGCTCTCCATCTGGTCCTTTCATGGATGCAGAGATTTTATCAGCTCCATCTTGAATCCATCCTTCCAAGAGTTGTACTGGAGGCATGAATCCATCCATGAGCTCGTGCAAGCTACTATTCACCAATCTTGCCGTCGGGTCGCTCTAGCTGTTTCTTTCTGAAAATCTCCTTCTTGCTGAAAGTCTCCTTCTTGCTGAATCCATCCTTCCAAGAGTAGTACACAACGGTGGCACACTGCACACAATGATATGTTAGTTCTTTGTCATCTTCCCGAAGCAGCTAACACGATCACAGCTTAAATCGTGAGGATAGTTGAAGTACATCGATTCGTACCTCTACAGGCTTGAGCTTGCGAGTTGCGACATGGCCCGGGACTTTGGTGCGGCACTCCGGCGCATGGCAGTCGATCGGCTCAGCATCTACCGGCGTTATAACAGTGTATGAGATGAAATCTGATGACTCTGCCTGCTAATTTTTTGCATAAATAGTTCGATCTATATTTGAAGCATCCATCTAGCCATCTGGGCGATTGGTTCCGAACATGAAAACCGAAATTCTTCACGTACATTGAACCCTCCGGCATCAGCGACATCGTCCGCATGCAATGCATTTAGCTCCTGCAACATCGCCGGCGGCCGGCAGCGTCGTAGTTTACAATCAGCGTTAGATCTTCATCTATCGGTCTACTAACCTTGATGCCTCGACGGCTGTGAGCAGCTATCCAGCAGCTACAATTAGAGAAAATTAGAAGCTCATCTCCCATGTCTCCCGCGAGTATAGGACGGGAGATCTCCGATCATGTGTGCTGCGAGCCGAGAGCCGAGAGGGCGGTTCGTCGAGCTTCGTCTCGTCGGGCTGCCCGGCCGTCCGTCGCGCGTTTTGTAGGCGGCCGATTATGCTGCGACAAAGAAAGGCCAATCCACGATATATCGCTAGCAATCCTAAATTCTTTTGGCAAGGCTAGCAGTCGTATTATAATAGGAAAACCTAGAAAGAGTCCAGATATTATGCAACCTTGTTAAGCACGGTAGATTGGATCGGTTTCCTTTTTAAGTTGGACATGCGTACGTGATAAATCTGCACCGTTAATACTTCTTAATTTTAGCACGACAAATCTCCACCGTTGATTGTTTGTTGTTTTAATAATATAATAGATTCTCTTCTTTTCTTCTTGTTTTTATTTAGAGCAAGCAACACACATTTAGCAAGAACTAAATAACACAAGCAACAAGAATTAATTACCACAAGCAACAATTTACAGACAACACATGATAATCAACAAAAGTTTTTCTTGGCTCCCATTTTTGGAATAATAATATTTATAATATTTTTGGGATGTTACACAAATATGGGAAAGCTTCTCCTCGGACCGACTTCACTTTACCTTTATCTCCAGTGGATGGCATGCTTCGAGCACATGATCTCAACGGAATGAGCATCTAGAACTTGCAAATCTCAACAATTATGACCACCACCCACATATATCATCGGTTAGTTCACAAAAGCTATATGGACAACTACTTAACATACCACGAGATCACATGCATGATCGCACTTTGACTTGATCCATCTTGTATCTTTCCATCTCTCATTATTATGATGATATCATGAATGGTAAACGTGATAGCTCACACAATCTCCTCCTTCAACTCCATTGGTCGACCCTCTATCGATGCCCGTCAAGTGTGGTCGAATAAGAAAGTATACACTAATAAGCTCCCAAGTGTCCAGCTTCACACTCATGTCTTACCATGTACGAAGATTACACACTTATATGGCTAGCTAAACTGCCACTTCAACGCAACTGGAGGGATTGTGAGACCGTGGGCTCAAAATCTGTTTTCAATATTCCTATGAGCTACCCTCAGCAGACAAGTAGAAAACTCACACGTTATAATGAATTTCCACGACGGTCAAAGGGGTAGACGACAGGGGCCCACGGGTCGAGCTTTGGGCCAATATGGCGCTCCAGAGCATCATAATATATGACCTCCGTGATGGTAATTGGACCGAGACCCTTTATTACTAATTTTACACAACTTTAGTGATCAAATTTTTGTCAAAATAGTCCCGTATATGATCTGCCATAGAGAATTTGTGACGAACCTTTAGAATACACACTTTGGTGCTCATTTTCTACACAAACTCATTGATATCTACCATTTTAAAGTTGGGGTTGTACATCTTTCTTCTTCGTAGACAAGGCCACACAACTTGTTGTTCAATGTTTTCTGCATTTTGTTACCCATATATATGTTCGTACACATACTGGACTACCAAACCCTATAATACCCATTTTAACTCAACATTTCACATAAACTCATCAATAAGTACCTTTTCTATGCTTTGATTGAATTGTTTTTCCTACCTAGACCATCATAGATGACCTCCCGTAAAGAATTTTGATGACTTTTGAAAAGAAACGCCGATTGAGATGAAACTAATTTTGTTGGAAAGATAATTGCGATTAGTACCCAGCAGAAAGTGAAAATCTTGGGAAGAAGAAATAGAGAAAATACCACACACGAAGAGGTGTGGACCCTTTGTCAAACATGGAACGGTACATTTATTCAACATCAAAAACGTAATAGACGAAAGCAGGCAAATCTCGTTCTCGAAGGACATGAGCTTGTCATGATGAACAAGAAAAGCACCAAGGCTACACAACCATAAAGCAAAAATAAGAACCAATAAATATGATGCCAAGGATGCTAAGGTTTGAACTCTCTAGAACAATACGATCAAGCTACTCACTCGAGAGCCCTCTGGATAGCACAATTGTCTATCCTATATAACCCGGTTTCCCAACAAACATCATGGGACGGTGTCGTGGGTTTGTCACGTCAGGTGTCATAGATGACTTCGTAGGTGTGGGATTACGCGAGTCAAGCATCTCCGAGCTTGGGATCGCAGGAACAAAGATCAACACAGATTTACCCAGGTTCGGCCCCCTCAATGTGAGGTAAAAGACCTACTTCCTGCCTACCCTAGATTGGTATTGATATGATAATCGAGGTGTTACAATGGAGGCGATCCGATCTGGTACTCGCCGTATGAGCTAGGGTTTAGGGCTTGATAGCTTGACCCGCTCTAAGTCCTGCGAGTCCTCTTTATATACACAGAGGCTCGCTAGGTTACAAAAGGAAACTTCCCCATAAGGAATACATCCACAGAGGCCTACTCGGAGACTACTTGGTCTTCACGTCCTCCGGGATATGTCTTCTAGATCTTTCCCCTTATGGCGGTTCAATATTGGGCTTGCTCCCAAGTGGGCCTTTGTCCGTGCGAGTAAGTCGCACTGGGCCGCGGGTTAATCCAGAAAGTATTCCCCCGACATTAGCCCCCAAGCGTGGCCTGAACTTCATAGTATTTCTTGATCTTGAATGCTTAGGCCGCGCTTTTCCTTGTTTCGCGACTTATAATTGTGCAATTGGCCTTGACTCGCACCTGGAAGATCATCTGACTTCGTGAGCTTCTTTGTTAGAGTATCCTGATAGCTTCAGAACTTGATGACGATCTATCTTCAAATTTTTGATGATAATATGATGTAGCCCCCAAGGATTGAGAGGATGTATGTGGTAATCATCTCAATTCTTCTCAGAGAACTCTGAAGGTCATCACCTGTAACTTGATATCATGAATAAAACAATTGTTAAGTTACAAGTAATTGTAATTGGTGTTGCCGTACTATAAGCAGTACATCGACCTCTAGTTAGGCCATCTGAATCCTTAAGTGGGCACTCGCGCGACTCAGTATTTCCTAGGAACATGTGTGTTCAGGGTCGAGAGCGGCCATGATAGGCAATCAAGCTCGATTGACGCCACACCCCAGTACTTTGGCCACATAATGCGAGTAGCAATCCAACTTAAGGTAAATTTGATAATTGCCAATAAATCGGCTGTTTCAGGGTAACAAAGACCCCAAGAAACATAATGATATTGCCATGATAGGCTAAGCTATGATAAGCTTTGATTATGATGACACATAAGGTCGCGCCTAGGTGGCAACCGAGTGTTATACATAGGGTTGGATCGCGCGTAGGTGGCGATCCATGGTGATACATGGGGTCGGTCGCGCCTAGGTGGCGACCAGAGATGATACAAAGTTTACGGCCGCGCCTAGGTGGCAGCCGGTTTCTGATACAAGGGTCGATCGCGCCTGGGTGGCGATCAGATGTTGCATAGGTCGCGCCTAGGTGGCGACCAAAGTTGAAGTTCTAGCCCTGAGTGGCTGTGATGATACTCAGCTATAAAGCTGGAAAGGATGATGCTTGGCTCTGATTAGCCTTTTCTTATGTATAGTACGGTCGCAGGTGTGCGACGTTCCAAGGGCGAGGTGCCTCGAGACGATCCTCGAAATCATGGCGTTCGCTGCTTTCTTCCCTTACATCCAGCAGGTAGTACGACCCATTGTTTAGCTTCTTGCTGATGATGTAGGGTCCTTCCCATGGAGAGGACAGCTTATGCATTCCCTTGTGATCTTGTTTAAGTCGCAGTACTAGGTCGCCTTCTTGAAAGGTGCGGGTTTTGATGCGTCTGGCATGATAGCGTCGCAAGTCTTGTTGATATACTGCTGACCTTGATGCTGCCAAGTCTCTAACCTCTTCTAATGTGTCCACCGAGTCTTGCCGAGCTATCTCATTATCTGTCTCGATGTAAGCCGCAACTCTTGGTGAATCATGTATGATATCGCTGGGCATGACTGCTTCTGCTCCATAGACCATGAAATATGGTGTAAATCCTGTGGATCTGTTAGGGGTTGTTCTAAGCTCCACAGTACTGCTGGCAGTTCTTCCACCCAACATCCTGGAGATGCTTCGACCTTTTCAATAAGGCGCGGCTTAATTCCATGGAGAATTTCCTGGTTAGCTCGCTCAGCTTGTCCATTGCTCTGCGGGTGTGCTACTGACGTGAGGTCCAATCTTATCCCATTGTCTGCGCAAAATATCTGTGTAGCCCCTTCAGAGGTGTTGCTCCCATTGTCTGTAATGATACTATGGGGGTAACCGAAGCGGAATATGACCTTCTTCAAGAACTTGACTGCTGTTTCAGCCTCGCAATCTCCCACAGGTTCTGCTTCTATCCACTTTGTGAATTTGTCCACCATGACTAAGAGGTGAGTTTTTCCGTTTGAAGACCGTCTGAAAGGCCCTACCATGTCAAAACCCCATACGGCAAAAGGCCATGTGATGGGTATTGTGCGAAGTGCTTGGCTGGCATATGATCTTGCCTAGCGTATCTTTGACATCCATCGCACACTCTGACAATTTGCTCTGCGTCTGCTAATGCTGTTAACCAGAAGAATCCATGTCGGAACGCCTTTGCCACCAAAGATCTTGACGAAGCATGATGGCCACAATCGCCTGAATGAATTTCGTGCAAGATTTTTCGTCCCTCTTCTGGTGAGACACATCTTTGGAATGCTCCTGACACGCTGCGCTTGTATAATTCGTTGTTGATGATTGTATAGGCCTTTGATCGTCGTATGATTTTGCGCGCCTCAATTTCATCGTCCGGCAGCACTCCGCGACTTAAATATGCCATGTATGGCTCTGTCCATCCTGGCTGTTCATGCAGGGCTGCGACTAAAGTTGAATCATCCTCTGGCTCTGCAATGTCAATCTCTGCTGGAGGTTTGACTGATGGATTGTGCAGTTCATCCAGGAAAACATTGGGTGGGACTGACTGTCTGTTGGATCCAAGCCGAGACAGGGCATCCGCAGCTTCATTTTGTCTCCGATCAATATGTTCAACTTGGTATCCAGTGAAATGTCCAGCAATTCTGTCCACCTCTCTCTATATGCAGCCATGTTCGCATCCTTGCTGTCCCACGTTCCGGAGACCTGCTGTGCCACCAAGTCTGAATCGCCAAAACAGCGTATGCGACTGATGTTCATCTCCTTTGCTATACGTAGACCATGAAGCAGTGCCTCGTACTCCGCCACGTTATTTGTGCAGTTGAAGTGTATCTGTAACACATACCGCAGCTTGTCTCCCTTGGGAGATGTTAGAACAACTCCAGCCCCCGAGCCTTGCAACTGTCTTGACCCATCAAAATGCATGGTCCAGTATTTGGTTTCTGCCATGCTAGGAGCAACTTGGATTTCTGTCCAATCGTTAATAAAATCTGCAAGGGCTTGCGACTTAATTGATGTGCGCGGCTCGTAGCTGATGTGATGTGGTCCCAACTCGATCGCCCACTTAGCGACTCTTCCAGTAGCTTCTCGATTACGAATGATATCTGCCAATGGTGCTGAACTAACCACAGTTATTGGATGCTCTTGGAAGTAGTGCTTCAGCTTGCGACTCGCCATGAACACTCCAAACACCAACTTCTGCCACTGTGGGTAACGCTGTTTGGAAGCTGTGAGGACTTCGCTCACGTAGTATACTGGTCTCTGGACAGGGTATTCCTTTCCTGTTTCTTGTCTCTCCACAACCATGACAGCACTCACAGCGCGGGAATTTGCCGCTATGTATAGTAGCATTGGCTCTTTATCTTTGGAGCCGCCAGAACTGGAGCATTTGTCAATTGATGTTTCAAGGCTGTCAGAGCTTCGTCGGCCTCTGCGTCCCAAACGAAGGTGTCTGATTTTTTCAACAGTCTGTACAAAGGTAGTGCTTTCTCTCCCAATCTTGATATAAAGCGACTCAAAGCTGCTACGCAACCAGTAAGCGCTGCACATCTTTTATCTTTTCTGGCTTTTGGAGATCCATCACGGCCTTTATCTTGTCAGGATTGGCCTCAATGCCTCTTTCTGATACTATGAATCCCAATAGCTTTCCTGCTGGTACTCCGAAGACGCACTTTGTGGGGTTGAGCTTCATGTTGTATTTTCTGAGATTTGTGAATGTCTCTGCCAGATCACCAATAAGATCCTGGCTAACTTGCGACTTAATCACAATATCATCCACGTAGGCGTGAACGTTGCGACCTATTTGCTCATGTAGGCAATTCTGAATGCATCTTTGGTAAGTCGCACCTGCGTTCTTCAACCCAAAGGGCATGCTGACATAACAAAAAGCTCCGAAGGGTGTGATGAAGGACGTCTTTTCTTGGTCCTCCCTCTTCATCTTGATTTGATGGTAGCCTGAATAGGCGTCCAAAAAGCATAACAGCTCGCACCCAGCAGTTGAATCAATTACTTGGTCGATTCGCGGCAAAGCAAATGGATCCTTTGGACAAGCTTTGTTAAGACTGGTGTAATCAACGCACATTCGCCACGTACCGTTCTTTTTCATAACCAATACTGGTTTGCCACCCATTCCGGATGGTATACCTCGTGATGAATCCTGCAGCCAGCAAGCGAGCTATTTCCTCTCCTATTGCCTTTCTCCTATCATCATGAAACGCCGTAGTGGCTGCTTCACTGGTTTAGCCGCAGGGTTCACTTTGAGGCTATGTTCTGCTAATTCTCTTGGTACCCCTGGCATATCTGACGGCTTCCATGCGAAGATGTCTTATTTTCCTGGAGAAAAGCGACGAGGGCCTTCTCCTGCTCTTCTTCCATGTGTGCTCCAATGCTAGTTTGCTTGGATGAGTCGCCAGGAACAAGATTTATCTGCTTAGTGTCCTGGGCCGCTTTGAATTTCATTGGTGGCTCGGCAGATGGCGTGGTAACCACACTCATGTCGTTTGGGTCCACCTGCGACTTATAACCTTTTAGCTCTTCCGCGGCACAGGCGGATTCTGCGAAGCCGCATCTCCTTTTCACATTCTATTGCTTTTTCTCTATCTCCGTACACTGTGATGACCCCTTTTGGTCCTGGTATCTTCAACTGTAGGTACACGTAGCATGGCCTGGCCATAAACTTAGCAAAGGCCGTTCTTCCAAACAAGGCGTGATATGGGCTTTGGAATTTTACCACTTCGAAGCTTAGGAATTCACTTCTAAAGTTCTCTTCTGTTCCAAAAGTTACCCCTAGGGTTATTTTCCCCACTGGCCGTGCGGACCTTCCTGGGACAATGCCGTGAAATACTGTTGACGTGGGCTGCAGGCTGGAATCCTTGAGTCCTAGACGCTGGAAAGTATCGTAGTACAAGATATTAATGCTGCTTCCTCCATCCATAAGCACTTTGGTCAGCTTGTATCCTGCAACGTATGGTGCCACAACCAGTGCCAACTTGCCAGGTTCCCGTACTGTGGCGGGTGGTCGTCGCGACTCCAGGTTACGCGTATTCTGACCACCTTAACCAAGGGTGTTGCTGGTATCACGGCGTTCACCTGCTGACTTCTGCGGCTCAATTTCTCTTCCTTTTGGAGGTATCGATAACTATTGTGTGATACTGCCCCGTCTGCCTGGGGTTACTCGCGCCGTGCTGCCCAATATTTGTGTTATGAGCCGCACTAGGGTTTCCTTCATGGGAATTCCCCCCGTTGTGTTGGCTCTCTTCTTTCCACTTTTGTAATAATGGCATTGCGCCTTGGTATGGTCCGCTGGCCGTCCATCACCTGTCGCATGAAGGTCGCATGGCCGGTTGAAAACTTCTTGCATATTGATTGGACGGGAGCCGTATCCTCGACCCCTTCCACGCTGGCCTCTGAATCCTCCACGCGCATTGGCGACGAGCCCTGAGTGACCATCTTCGCTTTTGCGTTTGTTTTGACTCGCGTTGTTGTGGCTCGTTTGCTGCTGCTGGGGCTTGTTGGAGTTTTTCTTTCCTTTTGCAGCAACCTCCTCTTCTTCTCCGTCTGACGCGTCTCTGGTTTTATCTGAGCTGGCATATTTGTTAGCCGCAGCCATCACCTCGCTGAGGCTCTTGACTTTATCCTTCATGCGACCCAGCTTATGAATCAGCGGCTCAAACTTGCAGTTTTTCTCCATCACCAGGACGGCTGAGCTTGGTGGTATATTATCTGAGGAGTGTATTATTTCTGCCACCCTTTTCATCCAATGGCGACTTGACTCGCCTTCCTTCTGGACACAACGCTCTAAATCTTCTATATTGCAGAGTCGCTTGCAAGTTCCTTGGAAGTTCTTAACGAAGGCATCCTTCAGTTCCTCCCAAGTATTTATAGAGTTGGGAGGCAAATTTTGCAGCCATATGTGCGCTGCACCTTCTAGCATCATGTTTAGGTAGCGTGCGCAGATCTCTTCAGATGCGTTTAGGATGCTCATGCCCATCTCGTAATTGTTGAGCCAAGTGGTTGGATCCATGCTGGCGTTATAGTTTGCCACCTTGCGTGGCCCTTTGAAATCTTCAGGAAAAGGTTCCGATCTGATCCTTTCAGTGAAACACGCCGGTCCCTTGAGTCGCGAGGACAGGGCTGTGGGCGCGCCTGCGGGGTTATCTGCGGGCCGCTTTTGCATCAATGGCATTCGCCTGCGCTTCTGCGACTTGCTCCTGCTGCCTCTGTGCGACTCCTGACACGTCTCTGGTGGCCTGCTTTGGACGCTTCTTTCTGCTGCAATCCTGTGATTGGCTGGTACGAGGGGCAGCTGTGCTTCGGCTTCCGCCCTATTGGCTTGTTGCAGGACTGCCGTACTTAGCATCTGAATCGCGCGCCGCGCCTCAGCATTGACCGGGTCATCGCCTGTTGGTACCATCTGAGTCAAGATATTAGCCGCAGCATACATATTATCGACAGGGTTCTGGTAATGGCCCTGTGGGGTGTGAAACCTCCTTGGTTGTTGCTGGGTCTCTTGATTTGTTGGTACCCTTCCTTCCGCAGTCGTCTGGATTCCCGTCCCGCGGCTGGAGTGAGCGGGATTTCCACTGTTGGTTGAGTCGCGCGCAGCTGTGTTTGCGGGTCAACCTGTTGTTGAGTCGCAGCCAGCGCGGCTACTCTCTGCCGCTCCTGTTGGATTCCTTGGTTTATCTGATCGAGCCTGCGGCGCTCTTCTTCCATCCTTCGAACCTCATACAGGAGCTCGGCCCTGGCGGCCTCAATTTCTGTTGCACGGAGGGCGGCGTTCGTGGCTGACACAGGGACAAGAAGTGGGTTGCTTGGGGGTGCCGATGCCTCGGTTTCTCCAGCAGTTCCTGATGCCTGCTCCTCCGGCCATGTAAACCGCGACTTGTGCCATCTCTTGATCTGGTGATGATGTGATTTCTGGTGGGTAACCCCAGCAACTTTCTTCAAAGGCAGGTATGATGGACCCAAACTCTTGCGAGTCCATGCTTTCCACGGATTCTTCCCCATCATCGGCGACTTCTTCTACTGAATCGCCTTCTGGACCGATCTAACGGACCTGCCACCGATGAAGCCGACGAAGACGTTGATGGATCCGAACGGGATGACGTGGCCGGTCTCCAAATAATCTGCTTCCGGCCCCCAGCTTGAATCGTCGATGAGGGGTGTGCCATTGACCGTGATGATACGGCCAACAACAAGATCTTCAGCTCCCTTCATGGATCCTGCGCGGAACGTGACGCTCTTGACCGCAGGCCCCACGGTGGGCGCCAACTGTCGTGGGTTTGTCACGTCAGGTGTCATAGATGACTTCGTAGGTGTGGGATTACGCGAGTCAAGCATCTCCGAGCTTGGGATCGCAGGAACAAAGATCAACACAGATTTACCCAGGTTCGGCCCCCTCAATGTGAGGTAAAAGACCTACTTCCTGCCTACCCTAGATTGGTATTGATATGATAATCGAGGTGTTACAATGGAGGCGATCCGATCTGGTACTCGCCGTATGAGCTAGGGTTTAGGGCTTGATAGCTTGACCCGCTCTAAGTCCTGCGAGTCCTCTTTATATACACAGAGGCTCGCTAGGTTACAAAAGGAAACTTCCCCATAAGGAATACATCCACAGAGGCCTACTCGGAGACTACTTGGTCTTCACGTCCTCCGGGATATGTCTTCTAGATCTTTCCCTTATGGCGGTTCAATATTGGGCTTGCTCCCAAGTGGGCCTTTGTCCGTGCGAGTAAGTCGCACTGGGCCGCGGGTTAATCCAGAAAGTATTCCCCGACAACCGGTAAAATAGAAACCAGTTCAAGGTCATACCTTTGCATCGCACAATCCACTTGAATTACATGATGACGATCTTAGCCTCCTCAAGGTGAACCGCCTTTTCTTGATCACGCTTCGCTCGGTGAAGACTTCCAACTTACTCCCCGAGAAACAAATATGGGAAAGCTTATCCTCGGACCGACTTCACTTGACCTTTATCTCCAGTGGATGGCATGCTTCGAGCACATGATCTCAACGAAATGACCATCTAGAACTTGCAAATCTCAACAATTATGACCACCACCCACATATATCATCGGTTAGTTCACAAAAGCTATATGGACAACTACTTAACATACCACGAGATCACATTCATGATCCCACTTGGTAGCGTTGAACAACTCTTCGCACTATGACTTGATCAATCTTGTATCTTTCCATCTCTCATTATTATGATGATGTCATGAATGGTAAACATGATTGCTCACACAATCTCATCCTTCAACTCCACTGGTCGACCCTCTATCGATGCCGGTCAAGTGTGGTCGAATAAGAAAGTATACACTAGCAAGCTCCCAAGTGTCCAGCTTCACACATGTCTTACCATGTACGAAGATTACACACTTATATGGCAAGCTAAACTGCCACTTCAACGCAACTGGAGGGATTGTGAGACCGTGGGCTCAATTTCTGTTTTCCATATTCCTATGAGCTACCCTCAGCAGACAAGTAGAAAACTCACACGTGATAATGAATTTCCACGACGGTCAAAGGGGTAGATGACAGGGGGCCCACGGGTCGAGCTTTGGGCCAATATGGCGCTCCAGAGCATCATAATATATGACCTCCGTGAGAGTAATTGGACCGAGACACTTTATTACTAATTTCACACAACTTTAGTGCTCGAATTTTTGTCAAAATAGTCCCGTATATGATCTGCCATAGAGAATTTGTGCCGAACCTTTAGAATACACTTTGGTGCTCCTTTTATACACAAACTTGTTGATATCTACCATTTTAAAGTTGGGTTGTACAGCTTTCTTCTCCGTAGACAAGGGCACACAACTCGTTGTTCAATGTTTTCTCCATTTTGTTACCCATATATATGTTCGTACACATACTGGACTCCCAAACCCTATAATACCCATTTTAACTCAACATTTCACATAAACTCATCAATAAGTACCTTTTCTATGCCTTGATTGAATTGTTTTTCCTACCTAAACCATCATAGATGACCTCCCGTAAAGAATTTTGATGACTTTTGAAAAGAAACGCCGATTGAGATGAAACTAATTTTGTTGGAGAAAGTGAAAATCTTGAGAAGAAGAAATAGAGAAACTACCACACACGAAGAGGTGTGGAACCTTTGTCAAACATGGGCCGGTACATTTCTTCAACATCGAAAACGTAATAGACGAAAGCAGGCAAATCTCGTTCTCGAAGGACATGAGCTTGTCATGATGAACAAGAAAAGCACCAAGGCTACACAACGATAAAGCAAAAATAAGAACCAATAAATATGATGCCAAGGATGCAAAGGTTTGAACACTCTAGAACAATACGATCAAGCAACTCACTTGAGTGCCCTCTGGATAGCAAGGTTGTCTATCCTATATAACCCGGTTTCCCAACAAACATCATGGGACCGGTAAAATAGAAACCAGTTCAAGGTCATTCCTTTGCATCGCACAATCCACTTGAATTACATGATGACGATCTTAGCCTCCTCAAGGTGAACCGCCTTTTCTTGATCACGCTTCGCTCGGTGAAGACTTCCAACTTACTCCCCGAGAAACAAATATGGGAAAGCTTCTCCTCGGACCGACTTCACTTGACCTTTATCTCCAGTGGATGGCATGCTTCGAGCACATGATCTCAACGAATGAGCATCTAGAACTTGCAAATCTCAACAATTATGACCACCACCCATATATCATCGGTTAGTTCACAAAAGCTATATGGACAACTGCTTAACATACCACGAGATCACATGCATGATCCCACTTGGTAGCATTGAACAACTCTTCGCACTTTGACTTGATCCACATTGTATCTTTCCATCTCTCATTATTATGATGATGTCATGAATGGTAAACATGATAGCTCACACAATCTCCTCCTTCAACTCCATTGGCCGACCCTCTATCGATGCCGGTCAAGTTTGGTCGAATAAGAAAGTATACACTAATAAGCTCCCAAGTGTCCAGCTTCACACTCATGTCTTACCATGTACGAAGATTACACACTTATATGGCTAGCTAAACTGCCACTTCAACGCAACTGGAGGGATTTTGAGACCGTGGGCTCAATTTCTGTTTTCCATATTCCTATGAGCTACCCTCAGCAGACAAGTAGAAAACTCACACGTGATAATGAATTTCCACGACGGTCAAAGGGGTGGACGACAGGGGGCCCACGGGTCGAGCTTTGGGCCAATATGGCGCTCCAGAGCATCATAATATATGACCTCCGTGAGAGTAATTGGACCGAGACCCTTTATTACTAATTTTACACAACTTTAGTGATCGAATTTTTGTCAAAATAGTCCCGTGTATGATCTGCCATAGAGAATTTGTGCCGAACCTTTAGAATACACATTTGGTGCTCATTTTATACAAAAACTCATTGATATCTGCCATTTTAAAGTTGGGGTTGTACATCTTTCTTCTCCGTAGACAAGGCACACAACTTGTTGTTCAATGTTTTCTCCATTTTGTTTCCCATATATATGTTCGTACACATACTGGACTCCCAAACCCTATAATACCCATTTTAACTCAACATTTCACATAAACTCATCAATAAGTACCTTTTCTATGCCTTGATTGAATTGTTTTTCCTACCTAGACCATCATAGATGACCTCCCGTAAAGAATTTTGATGACGTTTGAAAAGAAACACCGATTGAGAAGAAACTAATTTTGTTGGAAAGATAATTGCGATAAGTACCCAGCAGAAAGTGAAAATCTTGAGAAGAAGAAATAGAGAAAATACCACACACGAAGAGGTGTGGACCCTTTGTCAAACATGGACCGGTACATTTCTTCAACATCGAAAACGTAATAGACGAAAGCAGGCAAATCTCGTTCTCGAAGGACATGAGCTTGTCATGATGAACAAGAAAAGCACCAAGGCAACACAACGATAAAGCAAAAATAAGAACCAATAAATATGATGCCAAGGATGCAAAGGTTTGAACTCTCTAGAACAATACGATCAAGCTACTCACTCAAGAGCCCTCTGGATAGCACGGTTGTTCTCCTATATAACCCGGTTTCCCAACAAACATCATGGGACCGGTAAATAGAAACCAGTTCAAGGTCATACCTTTGCATCGCACAATCCACTTGAATTACATGATGACGATATTAGCGTCCTCAAGGTGAACCGCCTTTTATTGATCACGCTTCGCTCGGTGAAGACTTCCAACTTACTTCCGAGAAAAAAATATGGGAAAGCTTCTCCTCGGACCGACTTCACTTGACCTTTATCTCTAGTGGATGGCATGCTTCGAGCACAAGATCTCAACGAAATGACCATCTAGAACTTGCAAATCTCAACAATTATGACCACCACCCACATATATCATCGGTTAGTTCACAAAAGCTATATGGACAACTACTTAACATACCACGAGATCACATGCATGATCCCACTTGGTAGCGTGAACAACTCTTCGCACTATGACATGATCAATCTTATATCTTTCCATCTCTCATTATTATGATGATGTCATGAATGGTAAACATGATAGCTCACACATCTCATCTTCAACTCCATTGGTCGACCCTCTATCGATGCCGGTCAAGTGTGGTCGAATAAGAAAGTATACACTAGCAAGCTCCCAAGTGTCCAGCTTCACACACATGTCTTACCATGTACGAAGATTACACTTATATGGCTAGCTAAACTGCCACAGGTCATAGATTCCGATGGTTCGGCGCGCCATTTTTGGCCCAAAGCTCGACCCCTAGGCCCCACGTCGTCTTCCCATTTGACCGGCATCGAAAGAGGGTTGACCAATGGACCTGAAGGAGAAGATTGTGTGAGCGTAGAGATCATAGGCTTCTAGGTTGCCATCCGTTCGTGATAAAGATCAAGTGAAGAAGTCGATTTCTAAGAGACGCTTCCCCATATTGGTTCACGAGACAAGATCAAGTGTCTTTTGAAAAACGAGATTTGCCTGCTACTTTTATTGCGTTTACGATGTAGGGAATTCTACATGTCCGTGTTACAAAGGTTCAGCCACACCTCTCTGTTTTAGTTATTTTCTCTATTGCTCTTTTCAAGAATTCCACTTTCTGCTGGTAGTTTTCAGGGTTATCTTTCAACAAAATTAGTTTCATCTCAATCGGAGTTTCCTTGCAAAATTTATCTAAATTCTTAACTGGGGAGGTCATATCTGGGAAAACACGAAAGTTAGGTATAACAGTCTATGAAATGATAAAAAATCGATCAAGGCATGCAAAAGGTACTTATTGATGACTTTATGTGCAAAATTTGAGTTAAAATGAGTATTCCTGGGTTTGGGCGTGCATGAAAGAAAGTTTGTGTCACTGCATAGAGAAAATGGCAAATAAGAGAATCGTGCGTAATGATCTACAGAGAATACATCTTTTTGACATCATAGCATAAAAATCGAAGTTAACGGTGAGTTATGTACAGTGTTTGCATCGAATTGTGTATTCTCTCGGTTCTACGCAAATTCTCTATGACCAATAAGGTATTGGACTGTTTTGAGAAATTTTGAACACGAAATTTGTTTAATTTTTGTATTAAAGGGTTTCAACCCAAATAATCTATTGTAGGTCATAGATTCCGATGCTTCGGCGCGCGTTTTTGGCCCAAAGGTCGACCCGTGGGCCCCACGTCGTCTACCCCTTTGACCGGCATCGAAAGAGGGTTGACCAATGGACCTGAAGGAGAAGATTGTGTGAGCGTAGAGATGATAGGCTTCAAGGTTGCCATCCGTTGGTGATAAAGGTCAAGTGAAGAAGTCGATTTCTAAGAGACGCTTCCCCCATATTGGTTCACTAGACAAGATCAAGTTTCTTTTGAAAAACAGATTTGCCTGCTACTTTTATTGCGTTTACGATGTAGGGAATTCTACATGTCCGTGTTACAAAGGTTCAGCCACACCTCTCCGTTTTAGTTATTTTCTCTATTGCTCTTTTCCAAGAATTCCACTTTCCGCTGGCTAGTTCTCAGGGTTATCTTTCCAACAAAATTAGTTTCATCTCAATCGGAGGTTCCTTGCAAAAGTTATCTAAATTCTTGACCGGGGAGTTTATATCTGCGAAAACACGAAAGTTAGGTATAACGGCCTACGAAATGATAAAAAATCGATCAAGCCATACAAAGGTACTTATTGATGACTTTATGTGCAAAATTTGAGTTAAAATGAGTATTCTTGGGTTTGGGCGTGCATCAAAGTAAGTTTGTGTCACTGCGTAGAGAAAATGGCAAATAAGAGAATCGTGCGTAATGATCTACGGAAAAAACATCTTTTTGACATCATAGCATAAAAATCAAAGTTAACGGTGAGTTATGTGTAGTGTTTGCATCGAATTGTGTATTCTCCCGGTTCTACGCAAATTCTCTATGACCAATAAGGTATTGGACTGTTTTGGGAAATTTCGAACACGAAATTTGTTTAATTTTTGTATTATAGGGTTTCAACCCAAAATAATCTATTGTAGGTCATAGATTCGATGCTTCGGCGCGCCGTTTTTGGCCCAAAGCTCGACCCGTGGGCCCCACGTCGTCTACCCCTTTGACCGGCATCGAAAGAGGGTTGACCAATGGACCTGATGGAGAAGATTGTGTGAGCTTAGAGATCATAGGCTTCAAGGTTGCCATCCGTTGGTGATAAAGGTCAAGTGAAGAAGTCGATTTCTAAGAGACGCTTCCCATATTGGTTCACGAGACAAGATCAAGTGTCTTTTGAAAAAGAGATTTGCCTGCTACTTTTATTGCGTTTACGATGTAGGGAATTCTACATGTCCATGTTACAAAGGTTCAGCCACACCTCTCCGTTTTAGTTATTTTTCTCTATTGCTCTTTTCCAAGAATTCCACTTTCTGTGGTTAGTTTTCAGGGTTATCTTTCCAGCAAAATTAGTTTCATCTCAATCGGAGTTTCCTTGCAAAAGTTATCTAAATTCTTGACCGGGAGGTTATATCTGGGAAAACACGAAAGTTAGGTAAACGGTCTATGAAACGATAAAAAATCGATCAGGCATTCAAAAGGTACTTATTGATGACTTTATGTGCAAAATTTGAGTTAAAATGAGTATTCTTGGGTTTGGGCGTGCATGAAAGTAAGTTTGTGTCACTGCGTAGAGAAAACGGCAAATAAGAGAATCGTGCGTAATGATCTACGGAGAAAACATCTTTTTGACATCATAGCATAAAAATCAAAGTTAACGGTGAGTTATGTGTAGTGTTTGCATCGAATTGTGTATTATCTCGGTTCTACGCAAATTCTCTATGACCAATAAGGTATTGGACTGTTTTGAGAAATTTCGAACACGAAATTTGTTTAATTTTTGTATTATAGGGTTCAACCCAAAATAATCTATTGTAGGTCATAGATTCCGATGCTTCGGCGCGCCGTTTTTGGCCCAAAGCTCGACCCGTGGGCCCCACGTCGTCTACCCCTTTGACCGGCATCGAAAGAGGTTGACCAATGGACCTGATGGAGAAGATTGTGTGAGCGTAGAGATCATAGGCTTCAAGGTTGCCATCTGTTGGTGATAAAGGTCAAGTGAAGAAGTCGATTTCTAAGAGACGCTTCCCCATATTGGTTCACGAGACAAGATCAAGTGTCTTTTGAAAACGAGATTTGCCTGCTAGTTTTATTGTGTTGGGGATATACCAACTAGGGGTATCACCAGCATGGATCAATCCGGTAGTCCAGGGTGGCCCGCAGTGGTGGTGAAGGCTTTGCCTGCCGGGCGGCCCAGAGAGCTGACGACCAAGGAATGCGGATGTCGGCAAGGAGGAGGCCCAAGACCGAAGCCCATGAAGCCACCAAGACGAGACGGAAGGCAGCAAACTTGCCGGCTAGGTTTAGGACTCCGTGTGCTTGACGGATACGTAATCACCTTGTAACCCTAGGTCCAGCCGCCTATATAAGCTGGACCTCGGGACGCCTTTAGGGCAACGAACCAACCAATCCAGATAATCTCATACAATCAACCTCATTGTAACCTATACCTCGGCTATTTGCCTCATAGTGAATATAGCAGCACGTAGGGCTCCTCCACCGCCGTGGAGCCTGAAGCTGGGTAAACTGCCGTGTACAATCCCGACCTCGACGGACATCCACCTTCTTGCCCTACGTTCACCCTCGGCTAGCAGGACCCCGTCTCCTATCCAAGATGCTGATACGACGAAAGTTGGCGCCACCGTGGGGCCTAAGGCGTCAGGCGTCACGTTCCAGGCGGGAACCATAGGCGGCATCGGCGAAACAATCGCCGTCGGCCGCGCCATTCGCTACGGCGACAACCACTACATCAGCTGCGACGAGTCCTACATCCCGCAGACGACTACATTGTCAGATGCGGAGTTGTGCCGTTTGGCGGCGTCGATGTATTCATCGGCTACACTTCTGAGGCGTATGGGTTGCCGCGAATTTATTCGCCATCCCACCCGCCCTACAATCAAGACGGATCTGAGTTTGCCGCCTCTCAGTAGTCCGTAGATTCAGATCTACACTTTGTCGGCATGACGGGACTGGGATCCGACTCCCAGCCCAACGATCAAGATCCCGAATCTATTCTTCCTGCACTGCAGGATGATGCGATGTCGGATGCCGGATCCAGATCTATCGTTCATGTCAATGTAGATTCTGACTCCGAAGAAGATTCAGCAAGCATGTTCGAGCAACCACTAGTACAGAACGACACATCGAAAACGGGCCAAAAACCCCTTCGGCAACGGAGAAAGGGTCGTGTCCCCGCCTCTGTCATGATGTGAAGCCTCACAATGGCAACGGAGATTTTTATCGTTTGCAATAAGTTTAGCAACGGGCATAATATATAACCGTTGCTTTAGTCTTTACATCAGATACGGAGATTAGTTTTGACCGTTTGTAATGAGGGCTAAAGGAAACAAGAAAAAAGCCGGTGACGCCTGCTGCACCGTCGACGGAGCCCTGTGGTTCCTGCTTGACGGCCGCCGGTTCTTCACCTTCCTCTTCACCCAGCTTCATTGCGTGGTCTTCTTCTACCTATTTAGTACTGCACAAAAGTCTTGCTCCTGGAGGCGCCGGCTTCAGTCGACCGTGTGGACGGAGCCCCGCTCCTACGTCTTCACGGCCGCTGCATAGTCTCCAGGTTTCCTCCTCGCCCTAAAGGAGATGAAAAAAATCAAATGTAAGCTCCTTCATCTCTATACATAAGACATATGCTTCTTCATCGGTATTACAGAAAATATAGAACTAATTACAACTAGAACATAGCCTAAACAATGCCTCATATATAGGTAGATTGGACACACAAATTCCAGGGATGGAGCAAGCGAGCCAAGTAGGATGCACAAGATCGATGTGTATTTGTGCATATCACAAGGATCACTAGCGCCACCCCCAGATCACACGGTGTCACCTAATTTTAATCATCGGCATAACAGAAACAAAGCTAAAATCAGAGCAAATGCCTACTAAAAATAGAGCATATCCATGGATAAACAATTAGTACTTACAACTAGAAAACAGCTAAAATCTATGTGTAAACAATGCTACTAAAAACAGAGCAAATCTATGGATAAACAATTAGCTACTTACAACTAGAAAACATCTAAAATCTATGTGTAAACAATACCTACTAAAAACAGAGCAAATCTATGGATAAACAATTAGCTACTTACAACTAGAAAACAGCTAAAATCTATGTGTAAACAATGCCTACTAAAAACAGAGAAAATCTATGGATAAACAATTAGCTACTTACAACTAGAAAACAGCTAAAATCTATGTAAAACAATGCCTACTAAAAACAGAGCAAATCCATGGATAAACAATTAGCTACTTACAAATAGAAAACAGGTAAAATCTATGTGTAAACAATGCCTACTAAAAACAGAGCAAATCTATGGATAAACAATTCTACTTACAACTAGAAACAGCTACAATCTATGTGTAAACAATGCCTACTAAAAACAGAGCAAATCTATGGATAAACAATTAGCTACTTACAACTAGAAAACAGCTATCCTACTGAACTGGGGTCTTACATTAGGCGAGGCGGGCTCCCTTAGCGTCGCCGCCGGCGACGGAGCTAGCGCCGGCCTCCCCTGGCGGCGCCTTGCCCTCGCCGTGGACCAAAGAGAGGTCTATGGCGGCCCGGAGGTCAGCCTGGTAGACCGCCTCCTCGGCGCGTTCGACCTGGGTCGACGCCTCGGAGAGGAGGACCGCCGCCTCCAGATCGGCCTCGCCCTGACGACGCTTGGCGTCCTCCCGCTCGAAATCGGCGCGGAGAGTTGGCAAGCGATCTCCAGATCACGATCCTCCTCCTCTTCCTCTTCCTATTCGTCGGAGGACGAGGACGAGGAGGAGGAGGAAGACGGATGGCGGCCGGGGTACATCGCCTGGCGGATCTCGCGGTAGCTGCAATGGTGGCCAAATGAGCGGGTGCGGCCGGAGCCTTCGCCGTGCGGACGAGCGCCAAGGCTGCGGGACCGGCCCGCGGGGGACGGATCGGCGGCGGCCTGTTCCGCAAGCTCGTCCCACTACACCAGCTAACGCTGCTGCTGCCTGAAGGCCCGGAGGGTGGGGCGGCCACGGCCGCGGCCGCGGTCACGGCCGCGATGGCCGGATCTACCAGCGCCGACGGTGGAAGCCATGCGAGAGAGTGGAGAGAGAGGAGACTGTGCGGCGGCTAGGGTTGGAAGTGAGTGAGAGAGAGTGAAGGGCATAGTAGGTTCTTATAGGCCGGCTGTCGGGCTGCTTCTAATGGCAACGGAGATTACGAAATGTCCGTGTGCGAGGAGCACACATCGGTAACGGAGGTAAACTAACCCCCGTTGCCAACATATATTCCACTATGCACCCGTTGCCGATGTTGTGGGCCTGCTTTACGGCCCAGTGCGGGCACGCGGGGATGTCGCGATTTACCGTCGCCTAACTCCTGCCGTTGCCATAGAGGGGTATCCGATGTGTCGTTCTGTACTACTGAACAGGTCAAGCAGTGTTTCAGTAAACCCGAGCCTCCGCCTTCTGAGGCGGCTACGGGCTCGTCCGTCAACATGCAGCAAGTTTTTGTGGCGGATGTCACCGGGCAGCCTCAGCACAGGCGGCGGCAACAGACGCCGCCAACGTTGGGACCCCGGCAACCGATCCACTGTTTCCGGAGCCTCCTGGGGCTCCAAAGAAGAGGGTTCTAGAGAAAGGCGAGCCCAGCAAGATAGGGAACATGGCGGCCCTGGCAGAAGTTCTGCACACGCCGGTGACCGACAAAACCAACCCGGCTGATTTGGAGAAACTTCGAAACACCTTGGTGGAGCAAACTGAGTACCTCAAAAGCAAGCAAGCAGAGGTCCAGGCCTCCTCGACGAAGCCAAGGAGGAAAACGCCAAGATTAGACCCCAAGCGCAATCTTTTCACCACTACTCCATTGCCCAAGCCGGCAGGACCTGTGGCAGAGAAGAAAAGGAAGAAAGGCAGGGATCCTGACAACTTCAAATCCCCTGCCCAAAAGCTTGGTTTCGAGTGGGCTACAGCGCCGCAGCGTAAGGACAAGAACGGGGACATCATCCTCGCCACCCCTGTCCTCAACACTGCAGCCGCCTTAGACATCCTCAACAATGATGACTACGACAAGGACGAGAAGATTTACTACGCATCGATCCTTGCTCACAAAGCTCTAGAGCAGCAGGCCCGTGCTGATTCTCGCGCCGACATGGCGGACGCAAGGAGGAAAGTTGGAATCCAAATCCAACGCTTGCAAAGCTGCGGCCGGTGGCAACCCCGAAGATCCGTCCGGCTCCAGTAGCCACGGAAAAGGGAAAGACAAGGAGAAGGACCCACGCAAATCACCACCTCCCAAAGGCAGCGTGACGAGGGTCCAGGACCGGCAACAGGCGCAAGGCCTCACTCCTCCCCTAGGCGGGATGAAGGCGGAAGCAGGGGCAGCAAGCAGCCGCCAAGGAGTGGCGGCAATCGTGACAAGCCCCGCCGCCAAGAAGAAGCAGGGACCGCACACAGTCCCCACCACCAGTGCCCAGGCACGAAGGTGGAAGCCGGGGCACAACAACGAGCCTAGGCACAGCCGGGCAGCGCAGGACGAGCCTAACGCCGATAGATCCGGCAAGCAGCTCAGTCCGCAAGACGCACGACATCGTCTCAATGACATCAAGGCTGGAAAGCAGATGCCTACCTAGGACCTGAGTGCTTTGGCCCAGCCATCCGCAACGTCCAAGTACCCCGAGACATGACATCAGTGTCAAAAACTCATCAAAGGTACAATGGAGCGGACAAGCCAAACTCATGGTTGTCGGACTACGCGCTGGCAGTTGAAATTGCCGGGGCAATGGCCTCGTCGCCGCACGCTTCCTTCCCCTCATGCTAGAGGGGACAGCCCGAAGCTGGATCGAAAACTTGCCGGAGAAAAGCATTCATAGCTGGCATGACATGGAAAAGGTGTTCACGCAGCACTTCCAAGGCACGTACAAGCGACCCAATACATACACAGATTTGGTTCGTTGCGTGCAAAAGCCAGATGAAACAGCTACAAGCTTCTTGGCAAGGTGGATTCAGACAAAGGCAAGCTGCGAGAAGACGACAATCAAGCAATCCATGCCTTCACCACAGGCCTCCTGAAGGGCTCAAGTCTCAGACATAAGCTCGTACGCATGCAGTCAAGGATCTCGGAGTCATGCTCGAAGTAGCAGCCATGTACGCACAGGCGGATGATGCACGCGATGGAGATGGCGCACATGACATGGCGCCAAGCAGGCGAGCAAGTCACAAACGCAAGGCTCCCCAGGACGACAAAGCCGGACCGTCAAACGAGGTCGCCGCCGCCTTCGAAGGCAAAGGCGGCAACCGCAAGTGGAAAGGAAAGGGTAAAGATGGCGGCTCCAGCAAGCAACGCCTGACATACGATCAGGCAAAAGCCTTGCCCTGCCCAATCCACGCGTCCTTAGGCAAAGTTAACCACACATTAGGGGAATGCCGGTTCATGGAGGACTTCAAGAAGGACCCCGAGGTTGGCTGGAAGCAAAAAAGAGCAAAAAGGCTGAGAAGACAAAGAAGGAAGATGATGATGGGGCAATTTCCATGTCCGAGGATGAGGAACCTAAGCTGGCGCAAAGAAAAGAAATACCCAAGGTACATGGCCAATTGGTGTGCTTCTTGGGCACTCCTTCGGCAAAGGAAGAAAAGGCGGAGATGCGCGAGCTAAACGCCACAGTACCAGATGTTCCCCAGTATTAGACTGGTCGAGGAGCCAATAACTTGGGATAGAGATGATCACCCAGATCACGTACCTCACCCCGGCAAATACGCCCTTGTCGTCGACCCAATTGTCGATAACTTCAGACTCACCAAGGTGTTGATGGATGGCGGCAGCAGCCTCAACATCATCTACGCGGACACCTGAAGCGCATGAACTTGTCGGAAAGCCAGCTTGACTACAGCAAAGTCAAGTTTCATGGCATCGTTCCGGGAAAGCAAGCCAAGTCAATGGGAAGCATCAAACTGGAGGTTACTTTCGGACCTGAGACAAACTACCGCTCGGAGTATCTCAGGTTTGAAGTAGTCCCCTTCAAAGTGCCTACCACGCCATCTTTGGACGGCCAGCTTTCGCCAAGTTCATGGCTCGCCGTGTTACATCTACAGCAAGCTGAAGATGCCGGGACCCAACGGTACAATCACCGTCAGTGGCAACTTCAAGAAAGCAAAGGAGTGCGAGCGTGGCAACGCCTTCGCTGAGGCAGTCCTCCACAGAGGAATTAGCCATGTTGAAAAAGGAGCTTGATACGTCGCAGCTGCCGGAGGATGTAAAGACCGCTGAGCAAAAGAACACTTTCAAGGCGTCCGAAGACACAAAGAAGGCGGATCTGGTCCCAGGTGACAGCTCCAAGCAAGTCACCATAGGGGCAGGCCTGGACGACAAATAGGAAAGCGCGCTCGTCAGGTTCCTCCGTGAGAATCAGGACATCTTTGCATGGTCGTCAGCCGACATGCCAGGTGTCCCGAGGGAACTTGCCGAGCACTCTCTTAACGTCTACGAAGGAGCCAAGCCAGTGAAGCAAGGAATAAGGCGCTACGGTGAGAAGAAGCGGACAGCAATAGGGAAGGAGATCATCAAGTTGCAAGAAGCCAAGTTCATTAGGGAGGTAGTACACACTGATTGGTTGGCAAATCCTGTAATGGTTCCAAAACCTAATAAGGAAATGAGAATGTGCATTGATTATACCGGTTTGAACAAGTGCTGTCCTAAGGACCACTTTGCTTTGCCTCGTATAGATCAGGTCATAGACTCCACAGCCGGCTCCGAGCTGCTGTGCTTTTTGGATGCGTACTCCGGGTACCACCAAATCAAAATGCGAGAATCCGACCAAATCAAAACAGCGTTCACTACGCCCTACGGGACCTTCTGCTACATCACGATGCCCTTCGGTCTAAAAAATGCCGGCGCAACGTATCAGCGGTGTATGCAAAGATGCCTTCACGAGCAAATTGGCCGCAATGTTCACGTCTATGTTGACGACATTGCCGTCATGTCAAAAAGAAGGCAGATTTGCTTGACGATTTGAGAGAAACCTTTGATAGCCTCCGGGTATATAGGATGAAGCTCAACCCGAAAAAATGCGTCTTCGGGGTTCCTGCCGGCAAATTGCTTGGCTTTATCGTTTCCGAACGAGGAATAGAGGAATCCAGAAAAAATCAAAGCGATCCTCAACATATCCAGGCCCAAGGACCTGAAGGACGTGCAGCGACTTGCCGGCTCGGCGGCTGCCGTCAGTCGTTTCATTAGCCGTCTTGGTGAGAAGGCACTGCCTCTCTACCGGCTTCTGAAGAAATCCGACAACTTTGAGTGGACAGACGAAGCAGACGCCGCCTTGCAGCAGCTCAAGGACGCGTTAACGTCTGCTCCAATCTTGGCAGCTCCTCGAACGCAGGAACCAATGCTGCTTTACATCGCGGCAACTAACTTGGTTGTTAGCGTGGTCCTGGTTGTGGAACGCAAGACGGAAAATCAGACTTGCCGGAACAACGTCCGGTTTACTTCATCAGTGAAGTATTTTCCGCCTCAAAACAGCGTTATCCGCATTACCAGAAGCTGGTCTACGGTGTTTTTACGCCGCCAGAAAGTTAAGGCACTATTTCCAGGAGCATTCAATAACGGTTGTGAGCAAGGCACCTCTGGGGGATATCATCAATAATACAGATGCGACAGGCCGCGTTGCCAAATGGGGCATCGAACTTGCCGCCTTCGACATCACGTATAAACCCAGAACGGCCATTAAATCTCAAGCCTTAGCAGACTTTGTAGCAGATTGGACGGAGGCCATGGACGAAGTACCTCTCCCTGAAGATGCATATTGGATCATGCACTTTGATGGATCAAAAATGCTTCAGGGCTCGGGGGCTGGCATTGTTTTAAGAAACCCTCAAGGAGACAAGCTTAGTTATGTGTTACAAATTCACTTCAAGGCAACTAATAATGTTGCTGAATACGAAGCTCTCCTTCATGGTTACACATTGCCAAGGAACTTGGCGTCCAGCGTGTCCTCTGCTACGGAGATTCAGACTTGGTGGCGCAACAGATACGTGGTACTTGGGACACAAAGAGCGAGACAATGGCGGCATATCGAGCTACCGTCGACGAATTCGCCAAATGTTTCCTAGGCTACGAGGTCCGCCACATCCCAAGAGCTCAAAATGAGGCGGCAGATACACTTGCCAGAATGGGTCTGAACGCAAAAAGGTACCAAAAGATGTTTTCCTGGAACACCTACACAAGCCGTCAATAAAAGGAGCAGACCTCCTTGACCCAGAGTCGGCAGAACCAGTTGAAGATGCTAGCTATGCCGTCTACCTGGTAAAGCCGGATTGGACGACGCCATATTTGGACTTCCTGATCAATCAGGAGTTGCCGGATGATGAGGTTTTGAAAAGGCAAATCATAAGAAGAGCCAAGGCATTCACAATAATCAAAGGCGAATTGTACAAGCGTAGCACCACTGGTGTTTACCAACGTTGCATTTCGCCCGAAGAAGGCAGAGAACTGTTGGATGAGATACATGCTGGCGTGTGTGGACATCACGCTTCCTCACGCGCCCTTGTTTCAAAAGCCTTCCGACAAGGTTTCTACTGGTTGACAGCCAAGCAAGATGCAGAGGACATCGTCAAAAGATGCAGGGGCTGCCAACTTTATGCCAGACAATCGCACATGCCGGCTCAGAGCTTAAAACAATACCCATCACATGGCCTTTCGCAGTCTGGGGCTTGGACATGGTTGGTCCGTTTAAAACGGCGCCTGGTGGCTACACACATTTACTTGTGGCTGTAGACAAGTTCACCAAGTGGGTTGAAGCTAAGCCTATCAAAAAGCTAGACGGTGCCACAGCCGCAAACTTTCTGTGGGGAATAATCTCTCGGTTCGGGGTGCCTCAGCATTATCACCGATAACGGCACTAACTTGTCGCAAGGCGAAGTCGAGGAATACTGTTATAAGCATGGTATCCGCCTAGATCTTGCCTCAGTAGCACACCGCAGGCAAACGGTCAAGTAGAGCGTACAAATGGTTTAGTCCTACAAGGCATCAAACCACGTCTCGAAGTACCATTGCACAGAGCGGCTGGGGCTTGGGTGGATGAGTTGCAGTCTGTCCTTTGGAGTTTACGCACAACTCCAAACAGATCAACCAAGTTCACTCCTTTCTTCTTAGTCTATGGCGCAGAAGCAGTGTTGCCAACCGACATGATGTATGATTCTCCCAGAATTCAAGCCTACGTCCAGGAAGACGCAGAAGATGCAAGACAGGATGGCCTTGACCTACTTGATGAAGAACGAGATGTTGCTCGCACGATCCGCCATCTATCAGCAAAGTTTGAGGCGTTATCACAGCAGAAGAGTACGGCAACGAAGTTTTAGAGTTGGTGACCTGGTCCTCCGCCTAATCCAAGACAGGAAGGGCTTGCATAAGTTATCCCCGCCTTGGGAAGGACCTTTTGTGGTCAGTAAGGTGTTGCTCAATGGTTCTTATTACTTGGTAGACGCGCGAGACGGATACAAGAAGAAACGAGGTCGCAAGCGCAAAAGGAAGGTTGACGACAAGTACGAAGAAACCAAGCGACCTTGGAACATTGAGCAGCTACGTCCTTTTTACACTTAGCAATTTCCACATTGTAATAAGTACTATATGATTATGAAATAAAAGTCTGTGGTTTGCTCATTCAGTTTTGGGATCATGCCATCTTTTGTCTTTTCTCGCAATCATATATCTGTTGTCATAAAAGTTACCAACAAAATATTTTTGCTCCGTGCTAAGGTTCAAACTTTTTGACATTTGCCGTCTGCCGGCTAAAAAAGCAAACAATCTTTGCACCGCCTAATATGCTTATCTGTCTGTTTGTGTGTGGGTCGCCTAGTAGTATGTCGTTGGCACCAACATGCTGGCTTTGGTCTCTGAGTCTAAATTAGTTGGTATTGCACCTGGTTGGCTCAGCTAAAGTAACTAAGATGAGGTTCCGCCAACATATGAAAAAGCTAAACATGTAAACGAGATACATATTAAGGCGGGCCACTTAAATAAGCCTACCGCCAAGTGTAGCATAAAAGTTGGCCCAGAATATTTACATGCAAAATTAGACAAGTTCTTTTGCGTTACAGATTAACGCATCTACTTCTTGCTACTGTCGCAGGGGAAAGCGCTTAAGGAGTCGCCGCCTTCGTGGAGTCTGGCTGGAGGTCTTGGGGGCTGTGCTCGTCAGCTGCGGCTTCGCCTTTTCCGCCTCCGGCAGCTTCAGGATCCGCCAAGGAGGGATCGGCTACAGCAACATGTGGATCCGGGTGTTCCTTGTGAAACTTGCGGATGTCAACCATGTTGGCAACCCGGGTTGCGTAGCCCCGAACAGACCGCAGCACGTCTTGCATCATGATGGCTTGGTTGTTTTCGTCTTTGGTGGGGAAGTACTCGGTGACTTGATGAATATCAGCCTCCGGATACCACGCCGCCGTCATCGCCAACGCCAACTTGGCTCCACCTCGTGCTGCTGATCGTAGCGTGCCGTCATGTTCAGTCGCCGCCTTCTCCAGCAGGTCCGGGAAGGCATCAAAGTTGACAGGATCGCCATGCTCGCCAGGGTAAAACTTGGCGGCAAACGCTTTGCCCGCGCAGACAATCTGGTTGACTGTTTCGCCAACCTTCAAGATGCGGGCAAGGCGCGGCGTCGTATCCACGTCATCGCCTAAATTCGCCGAAACTGCATAATTCAAACAGTTACACACTGCAACTTGGGACTTGAGAATTCAAGGTATCAAAAACAAGATGAAGGTTAGGAGACTTACCCAGGATATGCTCATGGATGGCGTTGACCTCGTCCAGATGGTTCTCAAGCGTTTCCTGAGCTAGCTAGACCCCTTTGACAGTTGGTCCTGCTGCTCTTTGGCGTTCTTGTTCACCTGGTTGAGGTTATTGCTCAGGGATTCAAGTTGTCCCGTCAACTTGCTAACCTCGGCGGCATGGGCCAGTTCCCGCTCCTCTAGCTCCTTGGCATGATCCGCCTTCAGCTTTGACACCAACTCATCATAGCATAAAAATCGAAGTTAACGGTGAGTTATGTGCAGTGTTTGCATCGAATTGTGTATTCTCTCGGTTCTACGCAAATTCTCTATGACCAATAAGGTATTGGACTGTTTTGAGAAATTTCGAACACGAAATTTGTTTAATTTTTGTATTATAGGGTTTCAACCCAAATAATCTATTGTAGGTCATAGATTCCGATGCTTCGGCGCCCCGTTTTTGGCCCAAGGCTCGACCCGTGGGCCCACGTCGTCTACCCCTTTGACCGGCATCGAAAGAGGGTTGACCAATAGACCTAAGGAGAGGATTGTGTGAGCATAGAGATCATAGGCTTCAAGGTTGCCATCCCTTGGTGATAAAGGTCAAGTGAAGAAGTCGATTTCTAAGAGACGCTTCCCATATTGGTTCACGAGACAAGATCAAGTGTCTTTTGAAAAACGAGATTTGCCTGCTAATTTTATTGCGTTTACGATGTAGGGAATTCTACACGTCCGTGTTACAAAGGTTCAGCCACACCTCTCCGTTTTAGTTATTTTCTCTATTGCTCTTTTCCAAGAATTCCACTTTCTGCTGGTCAGTTCTCAGGGTTATCTTTCCAACAAAATTAGTTTCATCTCAATCGAAGTTTCCTTGCAAAAGTTATCTAAATTCTTGACCGAGGAGGTCATATCTAGGAAAACACGAAAGTTAGGTATAACATCTACGAAACGATAAAAAATCGATCAAGGCATACAAAAGGTACTTATTGATTACTTTATGTGCAAAATTTGAGTTAAAATGAGTATTCTTGGGCTTGGGCGTGCATGAAACTAAGTTTGTGTCACTGCGTAGAGAAAATGGTAAATAAGAGAATCGTGCGTAATGATCTATGGAGAAAACATCTTTTTGACATCATAGCATAAAAATCAAAGTTAACGGTGAGTTATGTGCAGTGTTTGCATCGAATTGTGTATTCTCTCGGTTCTACGCAAATTCTCTATGACCAATAAGGTATTGGACTGTTTTGAGAAATTTCGAACACGAAATTTGTTTAATTTTTGTATTATAGGTTTCAACCCAAATAATCTATTGTAGGTCATAGATTCCGATGCTTCGGCGCCCGTTTTTGCCCAAAGCTCGACCCGTGGGCCCCACTCGTCTACCCCTTGACCGGCATCGAAAGAGGGTTGACCAATAGACCTAAGGAGAGATTGTGTGAGCGTAGAGATCATAGGCTTCAAGGTTGCCATCCGTTGTGATAAAGGTCAAGTGAAGAAGTCGATTTCTAAGAGACGCTTCCCCATATGGTTCACAGACAAGATCAAGTGTCTTTTGAAAAACGAGATTTGCCTGCTAATTTTATTGCGTTTACGATGTAGGAATTCTACATGTCCGTGTTACAAAGGTTCAGCCACCCTCTCCGTTTTAGTTATTTTCTCTATTGCTCTTTTCCAGAATTCCACTTTCTGCTGGTTAGTTCTCAGGTTATCTTTCCAACAAAATTAGTTTCATCACATCGAGTTTCCTTGCAAAAGTTATCTAAATTCTTGACCGACGGAGGTCATATCTAAAACACGAAAGTTAGGTATAACGGTCTACGAAACGATAAAAAATCGATCAAGGCATACAAAAGGTACTTATTGATGACTTTATGTGCAAAATTTGAGTTAAAATGAGTATTCTTGGGTTTGGGCGTGCATGAAAGTAAGTTTGTGTCACTGCGTAGAGAAAATGGCAAATAAGAGAATCGTGCGTAATGATCTACGGAGAAAACATCTTTTTGACATCATAGCATAAAAAACAAGTTAACGGTGAGTTATGTGCAGTGTTTGCATCGAATGTGTATCTCTCGGTTTCTACGCAAATTCTCTATGACCAATAAGGTATTGGACTGTTTGAGAAATTTCGAACACGAAATTTGTTTAATTTTTGTATTATAGGGTTTCAACCCAAATAATCTATTGTAGGTCATAGATTCCGATGCTTCGCGCGCCGTTTTTGGCCCAAAGCTCGACCCGTGGCCCCACGTCGTCTACCCCTTTGACCGGCATCGAAAGAGGGTTGACCAATAGACCTGAAGGAGAAGATTGTGTGAGCGTAGAGATCATAGCTTCAAGGTTGCCATCCGTTGGTGATAAAGGTCAAGTGAAGAAGTCGATTTCTAAGAGACGCTTCCCCATATTGGTTCACGAGACAAGATCAAGTGTCTTTTGAAAACGAGATTTGCCTGCTACTTTTATTGCGTTTACGATGTAGGAATTCTACATGTCCGTGTACAAAGGTTCAGCCACACCTCTCCGTTTTAGTTATTTTCCTATTGCTCTTTTCCAAGAATTCCACTTTCTGCTGGTTAGTTCTCAGGGTTATCTTTCCAACAAAATTAGTTTCATCTCAATCGGAGTTTCCTTGCAAAAGTTATCTAAATTCTTGACCGGGGAGGTCATATCTGGGAAAACACGAAAGTTAGGTATAACGGTCTACGAAACGATAAAAAAATCGATCAAGGCATACAAAAGGTACTTATTGATGACTTTATGTGCAAAATTGAGTTAAAATGAGTATTCTTGGGTTTGGGCGTGCATGAAAGTAAGTTTGTGTCACTATGTAAGAAAATGGCAAATAAGAGAATCGTGCGTAATGATCTACGGAGAAAACATCTTTTTGACATCATAGCATAAAAATCGAAGTTAACGGTGAGTTATGTGCAGTGTTTGCATCGAATTGTGTATTCTCTCGTTCTACGCAAATTCTCTATGACCAATAAGGTATTGGACTGTTTTGAGAAATTTTGAACACGAAATTTGTTTAATTTTTGTATTATAGGGTTTCAACCCAAAAATCTATTGTAGGTCATAGATTCCGATGCTTCGGCGCCGTTTTTGGCCCAAAGCTCGACCCGTGGGCCCCACGTCGCTACCCCTTTGACCGGCATCGAAAGAGGGTTGACCAATAGACCTGAAGGAGAAGATTGTGTGAGCGTAGAGATCATAGGCTTCAAGGTTGCCATCCGTTGGTGATAAAGGTCAAGTGAAGAAGTCGATTTCTAAGAGACGCTTCCCCATATTGGTTCACGAGACAAGATCAAGTGTCTTTTGAAAAACGAGATTTGCCTGCTACTTTTATTGCGTTTACGATGTAGGAATTCTACATGTCCGTGTTACAAAGGTTCAGCCACACCTCTCCGTTTTAGTTATTTTCTCTATTGCTCTTTTCCAGAATTCCACTTTCTGCTGGTTAGTTCTCAGGGTTATCTTTCCAACAAAATTAGTTTCATCTCAATCGAGTTTCCTTGCAAAAGTTATCTAAATTCTTGACCGGGAGGTCATATCTGGGAAAACACGAAAGTTAGGTATAACGGTTACGAAACGATAAAAAATCATCAAGGCATAGAAAAGGTACTTATTGATGACTTTATTGCAAAATTTGAGTTAAAATGTATTCTTGGGTTTGGGCGTGCATGAAAGTAAGTTTGTGTCACTCGTAGAGAAAATGGCAAATAAGAGAATCGTGCGTAAGATCTACGGAGAAAACATCTTTTTGACATCATAGCATAAAAATCGAAGTTAACGGTGAGTTATGTGCAGTGTTTGCATCGAATTGTGTATTCTCTCGGTTCTAACGCAAATCTCTATGACCAATAAGGTATTGGACTGTTTTGAGAAATTTCGAACACGAAATTTGTTTAATTTTTTATTATAGGGTTTCAACCCAAATAATCTATTGTAGGTCATAGATTCCGATGCTTCGGCGCGCCATTTTTGGCCCAAAGCTCGACCCTGGGCCCCACGTCGTCTACCCCTTTGACCGGCATCGAAAGAGGGTTGACCAATAGACCTGAAGAGAAGATTGTGTGAGCGTAGAGATCATAGGCTTCAAGGTTGCCATCCGTTGGTGATAAAGGTCAAGTAGAAGTCGATTTCTAAGAGACGCTTCCCCATATTGGTTCACGAGACAAGATCAAGTGTCTTTTGAAAACGATTTGCCTGCTACTTTTATTGCGTTTACGATGTAGGAATTCTACATGTCCGTGTTACAAAGGTTCAGCCACACCTCTCCGTTTTAGTTATTTTCTCTACTGCTCTTTTCCAAGAATTCCACTTTCTGCTGTTAGTTCTCAGGGTTATCTTTCCAACAAAATTAGTTTCATCTCAATCGGAGTTTCCTTGCAAAAGTTATCTAAATTCTTGACCGGGGAGGTCATATCTGGGAAAACACGAAAGTTAGGTATAACGGTCTACGAAACGATAAAAAATCGATCAAGGCATACAAAAGGTACTTATTGATGACTTTATGTGCAAAATTTGAGTTAAAATGAGTATTCTTGGGTTTGGGCGTGCATGAAAGTAAGTTTGTCACTAGAAAAATGGCAAATAAGAGAATCGTGCGTAATGATCTACGGAGAAAACATCTTTTTGACATCATAGCATAAAAATCGAAGTTAACGGTGAGTTATGTGCAGTGTTTGCATCGAATTGTGTATTCTCTCGGTTCTACGCAAATTCTCTATGACCAATAAGGTATTGGACTGTTTTGAGAAATTTGAAACGAAATTTGTTAATTTTTGTATTATAGGGTTTCAACCCAAATAATCTATTGTAGGTCATAGATTCCGATGCTTCGGCGCGCGTTTTTGGCCCAAAGCTCGACCCGTGGGCCCACGTCGTCTACCCCTTTGACCGGCATCGAAAGAGGGTTGACCAATGGACCTGAAGGAGAAGATTGTGTGAGCGTAGAGATCATAGGCTTCAAGGTTGCCATCCGTTGGTGATAAAGGTCAAGTGAAGAAGTCGATTTCTAAGAGACGCTTCCCCATATTGGTTCACGAGACAAGATCAAGTGTCTTTTGAAAAACGAGATTTGCCTGCTACTTTTATTGCGTTTACGATGTAGGGAATTCTACATGTCCGTTACAAAGGTTCAGCCACACCTCTCCGTTTTAGTTATTTTCTCTATTGCTCTTTTCCAAGAATTCCACTTTCTGCTGGTTAGTTCTCAGGTTATCTTTCCAACAAAATTAGTTTCATCTCAATCGAGTTTCCTTGCAAAAGTTATCTAAATTCTTGACCGGGAGGTCATATCTGGGAAAACACGAAAGTTAGGTATAACGGTCTACGAAACGATAAAAAATCGATCAAGGCATACAAAAGGTACTTATTGATGACTTTATGTGCAAAATTTGAGTTAAAATGAGTATTCTTGGGTTTGGGCGTGCATGAAAGTAAGTTTGTGTCACTGCGTAGAGAAAATGGCAAATAAGAGAATCGTGCGTAATGATCTACGGAGAAAACATCTTTTGACATCATAGCATAAAAATCGAAGTTAACGGTGAGTTATGTGCAGTGTTTCATCGAATTGTGTATTCTCTCGGTTCTACGCAAATTCTCTATGACCAATAAGGTATTGGACTGTTTTGAGAAATTTCGAACACAAAATTTGTTAATTTTTGTATTATAGGGTTTCAACCCAAATAATCATTGTAGTCATAGATTCCGATGCTTCGCGCCCGTTTTGGCCCAAAGCTCGACCCGTGGGCCCCACGTCTACCCCTTTGACCGCATCGAAAGAGGGTTGACCAATGACCTGAAGGAGAAGATTGTGTGAGCGTAAGAGATCATAGGCTTCAAGGTTGCCATCCGTTGGTGATAAAGGTCAAGTGAAGAAGTCGATTTCTAAGAGACGCTTCCCCATATTGGTTCACGACAAGATCAAGTGTCTTTTGAAAAATGAATTTGCTTGCTACTTTTATTGCGTTTACGATGTAGGGAATTCTACATGTCCGTGTTACAAAGGTTCAGCCACACCTCTCCGTTTTAGTTATTTTCTCTCTATGCTCTTTTCCAAGAATTCCACTTTCTGCTGGTTAGTTCTCAGGTTATCTTTCCAACAAAATTAGTTTCATCACAATCGGAGTTTCCTTGCAAAAGTTATCTAAATTCTTGACCGGGGAGGTCATATCTGGGAAAACAGAAAGTTAGGTATAACGTTCTACGAAACGATAAAAAAATCGATCAAGGCATACGAAAGGTACTTATTGATGACTTTATGTGCAAAATTTGAGTAAAATTAGTATTCTTGGGTTTGGGTGCATGAAGTAAGTTTGTGTCACTGCGTAGAGAAATGGCAAATAAGAGAATCGTGCGTAATGATCTACGAGAAAACATCCTTTTTGACATCATAGCAAAAAATCGAAGTTAACGGTGTGAGTTATGTGCAGTGTTTGCATCGAATTGTGTATTCTCTCGGTTCTACGCAAATTCTCTATGACCAATAAGTATTGGACTGTTTTGAGAAATTTCGAACACGAAATTTGATTATGTATTAATGGTTTCAACCCAATAATCATTGTAGGTCAGATTCCGATGCTTCGGCGCGCCGTTTTTGGCCCAAAGCTCGACCCGTGGGCTCCACACATCTACCCCTTTGACCGGCATCGAAAGAGGTTGACCAATAGACCTGAAGGAGAAGATGTGTGAGCGTAGAGATCATAGGCTTCAAGGTTGCCATCCGTTGGTGATAAAGGTCAAGTGAAGAAGTCGATTTCTAAGAGACGCTTCCCCATATTGGTTCACGAGACAAGATCAAGTGTCTTTTGAAAAATGAGATTCCTGCTACTTTTATTGCGTTTATGATGTAGGGAATTCTACATGTCCGAGTTACAAAGGTTCAGCCACACCTTCTCCGCTTTAGTTATTTTCTCTATTGCTCTTTTCCAAGAATTCCACTTTCTACTGGTTAGTTCTCAAGGTTATCTTTCCAACAAAATTAGTTCATCTCAATCGGAGTTTCCTGCAAAAGTTATCTAAATTCTAGACCGGGGAGGTCATATCAGTGAAAACACGAAAGTTAGGTATAACGGTCTACGAAATGATAAAAAATCGATCAAGGCATAGAAAAGGTACTTATGATGACTTATGTGCAAAATTTGAGTTAAAATGAGTATTCTTTGGTTTGGGCGTGCATCAAAGTAAGTTTGTGTCACTGCGTAGAGAAAATGGCAAATAAGAGAATCGTGCGTAATGATCTACGGAGAAATAACTTTTTGACATCATAGCATAAAAATCGAAGTTAACGGTGAGTTATGTGCAGTGTTTGCATCGAATTGTGTATTCCTCGGTTCTACGCAAATTCTCTATGACCAATAAGGTATTGGACTGTTTTGAGAAATTTCGAACACGAAATTTGATTTAATTTTTGTACTATATAGGGTTTCCCCTAATAATCTATGTAGGTCATAGATTCCGATGCTTCGGCACGCCGTTTTTGGCCCAAAGCTCGACCCGTGGGCCCCACGTCGTCGACCCCTTTGACCAGCATCGAAAGAGGGTTGACCAATAGACCTGAAGGAAAGATTGTGTGAGCGTAGAGATCATAGCTTCAAGGTTGCCATCCGTTGGTGATAAAGTCAAGTGAAGATCGATTCTAAGAGACGCTTCCCCATATTGGTTCACGAGACAAGATCAAGTGTCTTTTGAAAAATGAGATTTGCCTGCTACTTTTATTGCGTTTACGTGTAGGGAATTCTACATGTCCGTGTTACAAAGGTTCAGCCACACCTCTCCGTTTTAGTATTTTTCTCTATTGCTCTTTCCAAGAATTCCACTTTCTGCTAGTTAGTTCTCAGGGTTATCTTTCCAACAAAATTAGTTTCATCTCAATCGGAGTTTCCTTGCAAAAGTTATCTAAATTCTTGACCGGGGAGGTCAATATCTGGGAAAACACGAAAGTTAGGTATAACGGTCTACGAAACTATAAAAAATCGATCAAGGCATACAAAAGGTACTTATTGATGACTTTATGTGCAAAATTTGAGTTAAAATGAGTATTCTTGGGTTTGGCGTGCATCAAAGTAATTTGTGTCACTGTGTAGAGAAAAGGCAAATAAGAGAATCGTGCGTAATGATCTACGGAGAAAACATCTTTTTGACATCATAGCAAAAAAATCGAAGTTAACGGTGAGTTTATGTGCAGTGTTTGCATCGTATTGTGTATTCTCTCGGTTCTACGCAAATTCTCTATGACCAATAGGTAATTGGACTGTTTGAGAAATTTGAACACGAAAAGTTTAATTATTTTTATGTATAGGGTTTCAACCAAATAATCTATTGTAGGTCATAGATTCCGATGCTTCGGCGCGCCGTTTTGGCCCAAAGCTCGACCGTGGGTCCCCACGTCGTCTACCCCTTGACCGGCATCGAAAGAGGTTGACCAATGGACCTGAAGGAGAAGATTGTGTGAGCGTGAGATCATAGGCTTCAAGGTTGCCATCCGTTGGTGATAAAGGTCAAGTTAAGAGTCTTTTAAGAGACGCTTCCCCATATTGGTTCACGAGACAAGATCAAGTGTCTTTTGAAAAACGAGATTTGCCTGCTACTTTTATTGCGTTTACGATGTAGGGAATTCTACATGTCCGTGTTACAAAGGTTCAGCCACACCTCTCCGTTTTAGTTATTTCTCTATTGCTCTTTTCCAAGAATTCCACTTTCTGCTGGTTAGTTCTCAGGGTTATCTTTCCAACAAAATTAGTTTCATCTCAATCGGAGTTTCCTTGCAAAAGTTATCTAAATTCTTGACCGGGGAGGTCATATCTGGGAAAACACGAAAGTTAGGTATAACGGTCTACGAAACGATAAAAAATCGATCAAGGCATACAAAAGGTACTTATTGATGACTTTATGTGCAAATTTGAGTTAAAATGAGTATTCTTGGGTTTGGGCGTGCATGAAAGTAAGTTTGTGTCACTGCGTAAGAAAATGGCAAATAAGAGAATCGTGCGTAATGATCTACGGAGAAAAATCTTTTTGACATCATAGCATAAAAATCGAAGTTAACGGAGAGTTAGTGATGTTTGCATCGAATTGTGTATTCTCTCGTTCTACGCAAATTCTCTATGACCAATAAAGTATTGGACTGTTTTGAGAAATTTCGAACACGAAATTTGTTTAATTTTTGTATTATAGGGTTTCAACCCAAATAATCTATGTAGGTCATAGATTCCGATGCTTCGGCGCGCTTTTTGGCCCAAAGTCGACCCGTGGGCCCCACGTCGTCTACCCCTTTGACCGGCATCGAAAGAGGGTTGACCAATAGACCTGAAGGAGAAGATTGTGTGTGCGTAGAGATCATAGGCTTCAAGGTTGCCATCCGTTGGTGATAAAGGTCAAGTGAAGAAGTCGATTTCTAAGAGACGCTTCCCCATATTGGTTCACGAGACAAGATCAAGTGTCTTTTGAAAAATGAGATTTGCCTGCTACTTTTTTGCGTTTACGATGTAGAATTCTACATGTCCGTGTTACAAAGGTTCACCACACCTCTCCGTTTTAGTTATTTTCTCTATTGCTCTTTTCCAAGAATTCCACTTTCTGCTGGTTGTTAGTCTCAGGTTATCTTTCCAACAAAATTAGTTTCATCTCAATCGAGTTTCCTAGCAAAAGTATCTAAATTCTTGACCGGGGAGGTCATATCTGGGAAAACATGAAAGTTAGGTATAACGGTCTACGAAACGATAAAAAATCGATCAAGGCATAAAAAAGGTACTTAATGATGACTTTATGTGCAAAATTTGAGTTAATTAGTATACTTGGGTTTGGGTATGCATGAAAGTAAGTTTGTGTCACTGCGTAGAGAAAATGGCAAATAAGAGAATCGTGCGTAATGATCTACGGAGAAAACATCCTTTGACATCATAGCATAAAAATCGAAGTTAACGGTGAGTTATGTGCAGTGTTTGCATCGAATTGTGTATTCTCTCGGTTCTACGCAAATTCTCTATGACCAAAGGTATTGGACTGTTTTGAGAAATTTCGAACACGAAATTTGATTAATTTTTGTATTATAGGGTTTCAAACCCAAATAATCTAATTGTAGGTCATAGATTCCGATGCTTCGGCGCGCCGTTTTTGGCCCAAAGCTCGACCCGTGGGCTCCCACGTCATCTACCCTTTGACCGGCATCGAAAGAGGGTTGACCAATAGACCTGAAGGAGAAGATTGTGTGAGCGTAGAGATCATAGGCTTCAAGTTGCCATCCGTTGGTGATAAAGGTCAAGTGAAGAGTCGATTTCTAAGAGACGCTTCCCCATATTGGTTCACGAGACAAGATCAAGTGTCTTTTGAAAAATGAGATTTGCCTGCTACTTTTTTGCGTTTATGATGTAGGGAATTCTACATGTCCGTGTTACAAAGGTTCAGCCACACCTCTCCGCTTTAGTTATTTTCTCTATTGCTCTTTTCCAAGAATTCCACTTTCTGCTGGTTAGTTCTCAGGTTATCTTTCCAACAAAATTAGTTTCATCTCAATCGGAATTTCCTTGCAAAAGTTATCTAAATTCTTGACCGGGGAGGTCATATCTGAAAACACGAAAGTTAGGTATAACGGTCTACGAAATGATAAAAAATCGATCAAGGCATAGAAAAGGTACTTATTGATGACTTTATGCGCAAAATTTGAGTTAAAATGAGTATTCTTTGGTTTGGGCGTGCATCAAAGTAAGTTTGTGTCACTGCGTAGAGAAAATGGCAAATAAGAGAATCGTGCGTAATGATCTACGGAGAAAATATCTTTTTGACATCATAGCATAAAAAATCGAAGTTAACGTTAGTTATGTGCAGTGTTTGCATCGAATTGTGTATTCTCTCGGTTCTACGCAAATTCTCTATGACCAATAAATATTGGACTGTTTTGAGAAATTTCGAACACGAAATTTGATTAATTTTTGTATATATATAGGGTTTCAACCAACTAATCTATTGTAGGTCATAGATCCGATGCTTCGGCACGCCGTTTTTTGGCCCATAAGCTCGACCCGTGGGCCCCACGTCATCGACCCCTTTGACCACATCGAAAGAGGGTTGACCAATAGACCTGAAGGAGAAGATTGTGTGAGCGTAGAGATCATAGGCTTCAAGGTTGCCATCCGTTGGTGATAAAAGTCAAGTAAGAAGTCGATTTCTAAGAGACGCTTCCCCATATTGGTTCACGAGACAAGATCAAGTGTCTTTTGAAAAATGAGATTTGCTTGCTACTTTTATTGCGTTTACGTTGTAGGGAATTCTACATGTCCGTGTTACAAAGGTTCAGCCACACCTCTACCGTTTTAGTTCTTTCTCTATGCCTTTTCCAAGAATTCCACTTTCTGCTGTTAGTTCTCAGGTTATCTTTCCAACAAAATTAGTTTCATCTCAATCGGAGTTTCCTTGCAAAAGTTATCTAAATTCTTGACCGGGGGTCATATCTGGGAAAACACGAAAGTTAGGTATAACGGTCTACGAAACGATAAAAAATCGATCAAGGCATACAAAAGGTACTTATTGATGACTTTATGTGCAAAATTTGAGTTAAAATGAGTATTCTTGGGTTTTGGGCGTGCATCAAAGTAAGTTTGTGTCACTGTGTAGAGAAAATGGCAAATAAGAGAATCGTGCGTAATGATCTACGGAGAAAACATCTTTTTGTCATCATAGCAAAAAATCGAAGTTAACGGTGAGTATGTGCAGTGTTTGCATCGTATTGTGTACTCTCGTTCTACTCAAATTCTCATGACCAATAAGGTATTGGACTGTTTTGAGAAATTTTGAACACTAAATTAGTTTAATTTTTGTATTATAGGGTTTCAACCAAATAATCTATCGATCATAGATTCCGATGCTGCGGCGCGCCGTTTTGGCCCAAAGACCCGTGGAGTCCACGTCGTCTACCCCTTTGACCGGCATCGAAAGAGGTTGACCAATGGACCTGAAGGAGAAGATTGTGTGAGCGTTGAGATCTAGGCTTCAAGGTTGCCATCCGTTGGTGATAAAGGTCAAGTTAAGAAGTCGATTCTAAGAGACGCTTCCCATATTGGTTCACGAGACAAGATCAAGTGTCTTTTGAAAAACGAGATTTTGCCTGCTACTTTTATTGCGTTTACGATGTAGGGAATTCTACATGTCCGTGTCACAAAGGTTCAGCCACACCTCTCCGTTTTAGTTATTTTCTCTATTGCTCTTTTCCAAGAATTCCACTTCTGCTGGTTAGTTCTCAGGGTTATCTTTCCAACAAAATTAGTTTCATCTCAATCGGAGTTTCCTTGCAAAGTTATCTAAATTCTGACCGGGGAGGTCATATCTGGGAAAACACGAAAGTTAGGTATAACGGTCTACGAAACGATAAAAAAATCGATCAAGGCATACAAAAGGTACTTATTGATGACTTTATGTGCAAAATTTGAGTTAAAATGAGTATTCTTGGTTTGGGCTGCATCAAAGTAAGTTTTGTGTACTGCGTAGAGAAAATGGCAAATAAGAGAATCGTGCGTAATGATCTACGGAGAAAACATCTTTTTGACATCATAGCATAAAAATCGAAGTTAACGGTGAGTTATGTGCAGTGTTTGCATCGAATTGTGTATTCTCTCGGTTCTACGCAAATTCTCTATGACCAATAAGTATTGGACTGTTTTGAGAAATTTCGAACACGAAATTTGTTTAATTTTTGTATTATAGGGTTTCAACCCAAATAATCTATTGTAGGTCATAGATTTCCGATGCTTCGGCGCGCCGTTTTTGGCCCAAAGCTCGACCCGTGGGCCCCCACGTCGTCTACCCTTTGACCGGCATCGAAAGAGGGTTGACCAATAGACCTGAAGGAGAAGATTGTGTGTGCGTAGAGATCATAGGCTTCAAGGTTGCCATCCGTTGGTGATAAAGGTCAAGTGAAGAAGTCGATTTCTAAGAGACGCTTCCCCATATTGGTTCACGAGACAAGATCAAGTGTCTTTTGAAAAATGAGATTTGCTTGCTACTTTTATTGCGTTTACGATGTAGGGAATTCTACATGTCCGTTTACAAAGGTTCAGCCACACCTCTCCGTTTTAGTTATTTTCTCTATTGCTCTTTTCCAAGAATTCCACTTTCTGCTGGTTAGTTCTCAGGGTTATCTTTCCAACAAAATTAGTTTCATCTCAATCGGAGTTTCCTTGCAAAAGTTATCTAAATTCTTGACCGGGGAGGTCATATCTGGAAAACACGAAAGTTAGGTATAACGGTCTACGAAACGATAAAAAATCGATCAAGGCATACAAAAGGTACTTATTGATGACTTTATGTGCAAAATTTGAGTTAAAATGAGTATTCTTGGGTTTGGGCTGCATGAAAGTAAGTTTGTGTCACTGCGTAAGAAAATGGCAAATAAAGAATCGTGCGTAATGATCTATGGAGAAAACATCTTTTTGACATCATAGCATAAAAATCGAAGTTAACGGTGAGTTATGTGCAGTGTTTGCATCGAATTGTGTATTCTCTCGGTTCTACGCAAATTCTCTATGACCAATAAGGTATTGGACTGTTTTGAGAAATTTCGAACACGAAATTTGTTTAATTTTTGTATTATAGGGTTTCAACCCAAATAATCTATTGTAGGTCATAGATTCGATGCTTCGGCGCGCCGTTTTTGGCCCAAAGCTCGACCCGTGGGCCCCATGTCGTCTACCCCTTTGACCGGCATCGAAAGAGGGTTGACCAATAGACCTGAAGGAGAAGATTGTGTGAGCGTAGAGATCATAGGCTTCAAGGTTGCCATCCGTTGGTGATAAAGGTCAAGTGAAGAAGTCGATTTCTAAGAGACGCTTCCCCATATTGGTTCACGAGACAAGATCAAGTGTCTTTTGAAAAATGAGATTTGCTTGCTACTTTTATTGCGTTTACGATGTAGGGAATTCTACATGTCCGTGTTACAAAGGTTCAGCCACACCTCTCCGTTTTAGTTATTTTCTCTATTGCTCTTTTCCAAGAATTCCACTTTCTGCTGGTTAGTTTTCAGGTTATCTTTCCACAAAATTAGTTTCATCTCAATCGGAGTTTCCTTGCAAAAGTTATCTAAATTCTTGACCGGGGAGGTCATATCTGGGAAAACACGAAAGTTAGGTATAACGGTCTAGAAACGATAACAAATCGATCAAGGCATACAAAAGGTACTTATTGATGACTTTATGTGCAAAATTTGAGTTAAAATGAGTATTGTTGGGTTCGGGCGTGCGTGAAAGTAAGTTTGTGTCACTGCGAAGATAAAATGGCAAATAAAGAATCGTGCGTATGATCTACGGAGAAAACATCTTTTTGACATCATAGCATAAAAATGAAGTTACGGTGAGTTATGTGCAGTGTTTGCATCGAATTGTGTATTCTCTCGATTCTACGCAATTCTCTATGACCAATAAGGTATTGGACTGTTTTTGAGAAATTTCGAACACGAAATTGGTTTTAATTTTTGTATTATAGGGTTTCAACCCAAATAATCTATTGTAGGTCATAGATTCCGATGCTTCGGCGCGCCGTTTTTGGCCCAAACTCGACCCATGGGCCCCACGTCATCTACCCATTTGACCGGCATCGAAAGAGGGTTGACCAATGGACCTGAAGGAGAAGATTGTGTGAGCATAGAGATCATAGGCTTCAAGGTTGCCATCCGTTGGTGATAAAGGTCAAGTGAAGTCGATTTCTAAGAGACGCTTCCCCATATTGGTTCACGAGACAAGATCAAGTGTCTTTTGAAAACGAGATTTGCCTGCTACTTTTATTGCGTTTACGATGTAGGCAATTCTACATGTCTGTGTTACAAAGGTTCAGCCACACCTCTCCGTTTTAGTTATTTCCCTATTGATCTTTTCCAAGAATTCCACTTTCTGCTGGTTAGTTCTCAAGGTTATCTTTCCAACAAAATTAGTTTCATCTCAATCGGAGTTTCCTTGCAAAAGTTATCTAAATTCTTGACCGGGGAGGTCATATCTGGGAAGACACGAAAGTTAGGTATAACGGTCTACGAAACGATAAAAAATCGATCAAGGCATACAAAAGGTACTTATTGATGACTTTATGTGAAAATTTGAGTTAAAATGAGTATTCTTGGGTTTGGGCGCGCATCAAAGTAAGTTGTGGTACTGCGTAGAGAAAATGGCAAATAAGAGAATCGTGCGTAATGATCTATGGAGAAAACATCTTTTTAACATCATAGCATAAAAATCGAAGTTAACGGTGAGTTATGTGAAGTGTTTGCATCGAATTGTGTATTCTCTCGGTTCTACGCAAATTCTCTATGACCAATAAGGTATTGGACTGTTTGAGAAATTTCGAACACGAAATTTGTTTAATTTTTGTATTATAGGGTTTCAGCCCAAATAATCTATCGAAGGTCATAGATTTCGATGCTTCGGCGCGCCGTTTTTGGCCCAAAGCTCGACCCGTGGGCCCCATGTCGTCTACCCTTTGACCGGCATCGAAGAGGGTTGACCAATAGACCTGAAGAAGAAGATTGTGTGAGCGTAGAGTTCATAGGCTTCAAGGTTGCCATCCGTTGGTGATAAAGGTCAAGTGAAGAAGTCGATTTCTAAGAGACGCTTCCCCATATTGGTTCACGAGACAAGATCAAGTGTCTTTTGAAAAATGAGATTTGCTTGCTACTTTTATTGCGTTTACGATGTAGGGAATTCTACATGTCCGTGTTACAAAGGTTCAGCCACACCTCTCCGTTTTAGTTATTTTCTCTATTGCTCTTTTCCAAGAATTCCACTTTCTGCTGGTTAGTTCTCAGGGTTATCTTTCCAACAAAATTAGTTTCATCTCAATCGGAGTTTCCTTGCATAAGTTATCTAAATTCTTGACCGGGAGGTCATATCTGGGAAAACACGAAAGTTAGGTATAACGGTCTACGAAACGATAACAAATCGATCAAGGCATACAAAAGGTACTTATTGATGACTTTATGAGCAAAATTTGAGTTAAAATGAGTATTGTTGGGTTCGGGCGTGCGTGAAAGTAAGTTTGTGTCACTGCGAAGATAAAATGGCAAATAAGAGAATCGTGCGTAATGATCTACGGAGAAAACATCTTTTTGACATCATAGCATAAAAATCGAAGTTAACGGTGAGTTATGTGCAGTGTTTGCATCGAATTGTGTATTTTCTCGGTTCTACACAAATTCTCTATGATCAATAAGGTATTGGACTGTTTTGAGAAATTTCGAACAAGAAATTTGTTTAATTTTTGTATTATAGGGTTTCAACCCAAATAATCTATTGTAGGTCATAGATTCCGATGCTTCAGCGCGCCGTTTTTGGCCCAAACCTCGACCCGTGGGCCCCACGTCGTCTACCCCTTTGACCGGACTCGAAAGAGGGTTGACCAATGGACCTGAAGGAGAAGATTGTGTGAGTGTAGAGATCATAGGCTTCAAGGTTGCCATCCGTTGGTGATAAAGGTCAAGTGAAGTCGATTTCTAAGAGATGCTTCCCCATATTGGTTCATGAGACAAGATCAAGTGTCTTTGAAACGAGATTTGCCTGCTACTTTTATGGCGTTTACGATGTAGGGAATTCTACATGTCCGTGTTACAAAGGTTCAGCCACACCTCTCCGTTTTAGTTATTTTCTCTATTGATCTTTTCCAAGAATTCCACTTTCTGCTGGTTAGTTCTCAGGGATATCTTTCCATCAAAATTAGTTTCATCTCAATCGGAGTTTCCTTGCAAAAGTTATCTAAATTCTTGACCGGGGAGGTCATATCTGGGAAGACACGAAAGTTAGGTATAACGGTCTACGAAACGATAAAAATCGATCAAGGCATACAAAAGGTACTTATTGATGACTTTATGTGCAAAATTTGAGTTAAAATGAGTATTGTTGGGTTAGGGTGTGCATGAAAGTAAGTTTGTGTCACTGCGAAGATAAAATGGCAAATAAGAGAATCGTGCGTAATGATCTACGGAGAAAACATCTTTTTGACATCATAGCATAAAAATCGAAGTTATCGGTGAGTTATGTGCAGTGTTTGCATCGAATTGTGTATTCTCTCGGTTCTACGCAAATTCTCCATGACCAATAATGTATTGGACTGTTTGGAGAAATTTCGAACACGAAATTGGTTTAATTTTTGTATTATAGGGTTTCAACCCAAATAATCTATTGTAGGTCATAGATTCCGATGCTTCGGCGCGCCGTTTTTGGCCCAAACCTCGACCCGTGGGCCCCACGTCGTCTACCCATTTGACCGTCATCGAAAGAGGGTTGACCAATGGACCTGAAGGAGAAGATTGTGTGAACGTAGAGATCACAGCCTTCAAGGTTGCCATCCGTTGGTGATAAAGGTCAAGTGAAGTCGATTTCTAAGAGACGCTTCCCCATATTGGTTCACGAGACAAGATCAAGTGTCTTTTGAAAACGAGATTTGCCTGCTACTTTTATTGCGTTTACGATGTAGGGAATTCTACATGTCCGTGTTACAAAGGTTCAGCCACACCTCTCCGTTTTAGTTATTTTCTCTATTGATCTTTTCCAAGAATTTCACTTTCTGCTGGTTAGTTCTCAGGGTTATCTTTCCAACAAAATTAGTTTCATCTCAATCGGAGTTTCCTCGCAAAAGTTATCTAAATTCTTGACGGGGAGGTCATATCTGGGAAGACACGAAAGTTAGGTATAACGGTCCACGAAACGATAAAAAATCGATCAAGGCATACAAAAGGTACTTATTGATGACTTTATGTGCAAATTTTGAGTTAAAATGAGTATTGTTGGGTTTGGGCGTGCATGAAAGTAAGTTTGTGTCACTGAGAGAAAATGGCAAATAAGAGAATCGTGCGTAATGATCTACGGAGAAAACATCTTTTTGACATCATAGCATAAAAATCGAAGTTATCGGTGAGTTATGTGCAGTGTTTGCATCGAATTGTGTATTCTGTCGGTTCTACGCAAATTCTCCATGACCAATAAGGTATTGGACTGTTTTGAGAAATTTCGAACACGAAATTGGTTTAATTTTTGTATTATAGGGTTTCAACCCAAATAATCTATTGTAGGTCATAGATCCGATGCTTCGGCGCGCCGTTTTTGGCCCAAACCTCGACCCGTACGCCCCACGTCGTCTACCCATTTGACCGGCATCGAAAGAGGGTTGACCAATGGACCTGAAGGAGAAGATTGTGTGAGCGTAGAGATCATAGGCTTCAAGGTTGCCATCCGTTGGTGATAAAGCTCAAATGAAGTCGATTTCTAAGAGACGCTTCCCCATATTGGTTCACGAGACAAGATCAAGTGTCTTTTGAAAACGAGATTTGCCTGCTACTTTTATTGCGTTTACGATGTAGGGAATTCTACATGTCCGTGTTACAAAGGTTCAGCCACATCTCTCCGTTTTAGTTATTTTCTCTATTGATCTTTTCCAAGAATTCCACTTTCTGCTGGTTAATTCTCAGGGTTATCTTTCCAACAAAATTAGTTTCATCTCAATCGAAGTTTCCTTGCAAAAGTTATCTAAATGCTTGACCAGGAGGTCATATTTGGGAAAACACGAATGTTAGGTATAACGGTCTATGAAACGATAAAAAATTGATCAAGGCATACAAAAGGTACTTATTGATGACTTTATGTGCAAAATTTGAGTTAAAATGAGTATTGTTGGGTTTGGGCGTGCATGAAAGTAAGTTTGTGTCACTGCGCAGAGAAAATGGCAAATAAGAGAATCGTGCGTAATGATCTACGGAGAAAACATCTTTTTGACATCATAGCATAAAAATCGAAGTTAACGGTGAGTTATGTGCAGTGTTTGCATCGAATTGTGTATTTTCTCGGTTCTACACAAATTCTCTATGACCAATAAGGTATTGGACTGTTTTGAGAAATTTCGAACAAGAAATTTGTTTAATTTTTGTATTATAGGGTTTCAACCCAAATAATCTATTGTAGGTCATAGATTCTGATGCTTCGGCGCTCCGTTTTTGGCCCAAACCTCGACCCGTGGGCACCACGTCGTCTACCCCTTTGAGCGGCCTGGAAAGAGGGTTGACCAATGGACCTGAAGCAGAAGATTGTGTGAGTGTAGAGATCATAGGCTTCAAGTTTGCCATCCGTTGGTGATAAAGGTCAAGTGAAGTCGATTTCTAAGAGACGCTTCCCCATATTGGTTCACGAGACAAGATCAAGTGTCTTTTGAAAACGAGATTTGCCTGCTACTTTTATTGCGTTTACGATGTAGGGAATTCTACATGTCCGTGTTACAAAGGTTCAGCCACACCTCTCCGTTTTAGTTATTTTCTCTATTGATCTTTTCCAAGAATTCCACTTTCTGCTAGTTAATTCTCAGGGTTATCTTTCCAACAAAATTAGTTTCATCTCAATCGGAGTTTCCTTGCGAAAGTTATCTAAATTCTTAACCGGGGAGGTCATATCTGGGAAGACACGAAAGTTAGGTATAACGGTCTACGAAACGATAAAAAATCGATCAAGGCATACAAAAGGTACTTATTGATGACTTTATATGCAAAATTTGAGTTAAAATGAGTATTCTTTGGTTTGGGCGTGCATGAAAGTAAGTTTGTGTCACTGCGTAGAGAAAATGGCAAATAAGAGAATCGTGTGTAATGATCTACGGAGAAAATATCTTTTTGACATCATAGCATAAAAATCGAACTTAACGGTGAGTTATGTGCAGAGTTTGCATCGAATAGTGTATTCTCTCGGTTCTACGCAAATTCTCTATGACCAATAAGTTATTGGACTGTTTTGAGAAATTTCGAACACTAAATTTGTTTAATTTTTGTATTATAGGGTTTTAACCCAAATAATCTATTGTAGGTCATAGATTCCGATGCTTCGGCGCGCCGTTTTTGGCCCAAAGCTCGACCCGTGGGCCCCACGTCGTCTACCCCTTTGACCGGCATCGAAAGAGGGTTGACCAATAGACCTGAAGGAGAAGATTGTGTGAGCGTAGAGATCATAGGCTTCAAGGTTGCCATCCGTTGGTGATAAATTTCAAGTGAAGAAGTCGATTTCTAAGAGACGCTTCCCCATATTGGTTCACGAGACAAGATCAAGTGTCTTTTGAAAAATGAGATTTGCTTGCTACTTTTATTGCGTTTACGTTGTAGGGAATTCTACATGTCCGTGTTACAAAGGTTCAGCCACACCTCTCCGTTTTAGTTCTTTCTCTATTGCTCTTTTCCAAGAATTCCACTTTCTGCTGGTTAGTTCTCAGGGTTATCTTTCCAATAAAATTAGCTTCATCTCAATCGGAGTTTCCTTGCAAAAGTTATCTAAATTTTTTACCGGGGAGGTCATATCTGGGAAAACACGAAAGTTAGGTATAACGGTCTACGAAACGATAAAAAATCGATCAAGGCATACAAAAGGTACTTATTGATGACTTTATGTGGAAAATTTGAGTTAAAATGAGTATTCTTTGGTTTGGGCGTGCATCAAAGTAAGTTTGTGTCACTGTGTAGAGAAAATGGCAAATAAGAGAATCGTGCGTAATGATCTACGGAGAAAACATCTTTTTGTCATCATAGCATAAAAATCGAAGTTAACGGTGAGTTATGTGCAGTGTATGCATCGTATTGTGTATTCTCTCGGTTCTACGCAAATTCTCTATGACCAATAAGGTATTGGACTATTTTGAGAAATTTTGAACGTGAAATTAGTTTAATTTTTGTATTATAGGGTTTCAATCCAAATAATCTATTGTAGGTCATAGATTCCGATGCTTCGGCGCGCCGTTTTTGGCCCAAAGCTCGACCCGTGGGCCCACGTCGTCTACCCCTTTGACCGGCATCGAAAGAGGGTTGACCAATAGACCTGAAGGAGAAGATTGTGTGAGCGTAGAGATCATAGGCTTCAAGGTTGCCATCCGTTGGTGATAAAGGTCAAGTGAAGAAGTCGATTTCTAAGAGACGCTTCCCCATATTGGTTCACGAGACAAGATCAAGTGTCTTTTTAAAAATGAGATTTGCTTGCTACTTTTATTGCGTTTACGATGTAGGGAATTTTACATTTCCAAGTTACAAAGGTTCAGCCACACCTCTCCGTTTTAGTTATTTTCTCTATTGCTCTTTTCCAAGAATTCCACCTTCTGCTGGTTAGTTCTCAAGCTTATCTTTCCAACAAAATTATTTTCATCTCAATCGGAGTTTCCTTGCAAAAGTTATCTAAATTCTTGACCGGGGAGGTCATATCAGGGAAAACACGAAAGTTAGGTATAACGGTCTACGAAATGATAAAAAATCGATCAAGGCATAGAAAAGGTACTTATTGATGACTTTATGCGCAAAATTTGAGTTAAAATGAGTATTCTTTGGTTTGGGCGTGCATCAAAGTAAGTTTGTGTCACTATGTAGAGAAAATGGCAAATAAGAGAATCGTGTGTAATGATCTACGGAGAAAATATCTTTTTGACATCATAGAATAAAAATCAAAGTTAACGGTGAGTTATGTGCAGTGTTTGCATCGAATTGTGTATTCTCTCGGTTCTACGCAAATTCTCTATGACCAATAAGTTATTGGACTGTTTTGAGAAATTTCGAACACTAAATTGTTTAATTTTCGTATTATAGGGTTTTAACCCAAATAATCTATTGTAGGTCATAGATTCCGATGCTTCGGCGCGCCGTTTTTGGCCCAAAGCTCGACCCGTGGGCCCCACGTCATCTACCCCTTTGACCGGCATCGAAAGAGGGTTGACCAATAGACCTGAAGGAGAAGATTGTGTGAGCGTAGAGATCATAGGTGTAACATCCCTAGCTTTTCAAAAAGCTGAAAAATCAGAAAAATTTAAAACTTTTGAAAACTATTATGTATTTTGCTTTGAAAAGAAAATTCATGCATACATTCATCATCATATAGCATTGGTTGCATTTGGATATTTCGAAAGTTGGAATAATAATTCCACCTGAAAACATATTTAAGAAAATATATTAGTAGAGCATTTATGCTCCAAAATTTTCTTTTGACTTTTATATATTGTTTTGTTAATGTTTGTTTGGCTTGATTATATTGGTTGAAATATATTTATTTTTGCAAATGCTTATCTTGTGGTATTTAAGTTTTACATAGGCCACCTTTGATTGTTTTAAAACCTATTTTTAAATTTGACATTAAATGTCATTTTGTTTATTAAAAACCTAGTTTGGAAATCAAAATGATCTCTATTTGAAAAAGTGTGTTTGGCTAAGTTTGTTTGTATGTATTAAGATTTATTCTATTACTTACCTATTCTCTATTTTCAAGTTTTATAGTTTTACTTTTGAAAGAAAATAGTTATTTGGATTTTTAAGTGAGTTTTGAAATCATTTTGATTTATCAAACCCCTTTTAAACTATTTAAGTTTTATGCAAATTATTTTATTGAGTGATATGTAATCTTATTACTCATATTTTGCATTGGTTTAAAAATATAAGATCAAAGGAATTTATAAAACCCTATAGTTTTCGAATGACATTAATATGTCCAAAATTCATTTAAACCCTTTTCAAAAATTTAGTTGACAAAATGTTTTGGGAAATGTTATTTGAGGTTTTCAGATTAAAGAGTTGGCTTTTACAAAACTATAGAAATTGGTTTGAATCCAAAAGGTTTCATAATTTAAAAGTTATGAATAATTGAAAGATTTTCAGAAAAGAAAAGAATCAGAAAAAAATGCGAAACCCTAGCTACTGGGCCGAGCCCATCTCTCCTCCTCCCTCTATCTCTCGCGCGCGCAGCAGCAGTCTGTCCAGCACCGGCCCACGGCCCAACTCTCTCTTTCTGCCACTGACATGCGGGCCCCAGCCATGACACCATTGCTGACGTCATCATCATCTCCGTGTTGAACACGAACTCCGGCCGAAACCCTACCCCAAATCTTTTCCAAAATTCGTTGCGGTTTCCTTGCGATCTTCCCGGGAGTTGGCCCCATATAAACCTCCAGAACCCCCGCACCAAAAGCCCTCAAAAACCCTAGCCCGAGAGCCGCGGGCTGCCCACACTCGAGCTCGCCGTTCCGCCATTGCCGCCACCGTATTTCTTCGACTCTCGGTGATCACAGTGCACTCCGAGCCCTCTTTCCACCTCTGTTCTTCTTTATTTTTCCTCGTGCATCTTTCTTACAAAGCGAGGTATTTTATTTCGCAGCCGTTCGAGCTGAGCTTCATCGACCCGACGCCACCGCCGCAGAAGGAGCTCCGGCGAGGGATTTCAGGCGAACCCGAGCTTCCGCGCCATCTTCACCTGCACCATCAACATCCTCGTGACCTCCCGCAACTCTAGGTATCAAAACCACATCCCCTCGCACCGTAGATCTCCAGTAGCTCGTCGCCGGCGATGGCGCCACCGAAGTTTTAGGTCGTCGGAGTTACTCCCGAGGTATCGCGTCGCCAGTTTTTGGTAGATTAGATCTGGGCCGTTAGATCTCCTTTGTACGGCGTAGATTAGGTATCTGTGCAAAGAGGTACGAACCAATCAGATCAAGCCACGTCGAAGCCTCGTCAGCAGCCGCGTCAGCAGTCAACGCCTCGTCAGCGCCAAATCACGCCTCGTCAGCTCACGTCGCGGCCGAGTCAGCAACACAGTCATCGCAGCTCCGCACAACCAGAAGACGCCACGTCGACGGAGGACTCCAGCGCGAGGATCTTTTCGGTTTTCTTTACGCTTAAGCCCCTGCGCATCACGGATAGGTCCCTGGTTTTAGATTCGTTATTAATTTTTAGTCCCTTATCCAAAATTTATGAAATTTATATTTTTGGAAAGCTAATAATGTGTAGAAACTTTCTATATGCTTAATTTGAGGTTTGGACGAAATTAATTTAGATAAATTTTAAAAATGGTTTAATTGATATTTTGGCTATAATTTAATTATAAAAAATTGATAATTGAGCAAAATATTTTGCTATATTTTTGTTTGTATAAGTAATGGCCGTAGCATTGCTCTGTATTTTTGTAGAAGTGTTTTTCTATGTTTTTGCTTGTATTTTGTTTTTTATTGCTTTTAGGTGTTATTTTAATAAGTAAATTATATTAAAATTGCTCCACATTATTTTCGAATAGAAAATTTAGCTAAGTAATTATGAACATGTTAGATGCATAATAACTTAGGAATATTTCACCTCACCCAACAAAGTATTTTTTCCTTAGAAAATATTTGATAATTATTTTGACAACACTATTTCCTTATAAAATTTCAACATCTTAAAAGTGTTAAATCTTTTCCTTAGAAAAATTTAGCATCTTGAAAACTTAGTGGTTTTAGAATATTTTCCTAAGTGTTAATTTGACAAGTGTTTGTCCTTAGAAATTTTTTCAACTATGGTTTTAAAAGTATTTTTCCTTAGAAAATACCAACACCTTATTTTATGAACTCTTACTTAGAAATTATTTTGACTTATTGTTTGACCTCTTTGGTCCTTAGTTATTTTTGGAACATCTTGTTTGCTCGCATTTCCTTAGAGCATTTTCATAGGCATGGCATGCATGTTAAGTCCTTAGTAATATGTTGAACTTTATACATGATTCCTCCTTAGAAATTTTGAGGATGAATGTTAGCTCTTTTGACCCTCTAGTTAAAACCACTAAGTTAGAAATTAGTGGAAACAATGAAGAAACAAAGAAGGACTTAGCATGAAAACAAGACTCCAGAAGCATCTCCAAGAAGAAAGGACTTAGAAGAAATCAAGAGGAAGTTCATGAAGACCAACCAGCTACAATTTCTAAGTCTTTCTTCCCATTCTCTCTTTTTTTTCTTCCTTCATCTCTTAGACTTCATGGTGACTAAGTTATATTCAAGACCAACCTTGATGCCGCCAACAAAATCAAGTCTTCAGAACCATCAAGTCTACAGAATTAAATGAAGTCAACACACCAAGAAGAAAGCTACAAGGAAGCCTGGAGAAGATTTTTGGAAGACCAACTAGTTCTTTCCTTCTATCTTTTTCTTTCTAAGTTTTGTCTCACTTTGGACATAGACCAAGTCCTTGGTGTTAAGACTAAGTTCCTAGAGTACTAATTGAAGATCAATGAAGTTACAAAGGAGTTGAAGATATTTTGAAGATCTAACATGTTTGCTTAGTCTTGACCTTGCTTTAGCCTTTTTGGATTAAGTATTATGTGTTATCTTATTTTGTTTTGCATGTCTTTCATACCATAATTATTGTGTCTTCCTGCATCTCATGCATATCATATTTTTCTAAGTGTTGCATTTATGATTGTATGTTTATTTGTGATTTGTTTGACTTGTTAGAAATTCCGGAGAGAGACGAAGTGGTTGCAACTGCTACACTGTTCCTTTGCCAAGGCAAGTGGCACACCCCATGAATTTCCTAAGTATTTTTACTATGCATGACTTAGAATATTTCTTTATATGCATGTGTAGGATAGTATTGCTATGCTGAAACAACTATCTCCTTTACACTAGTTGTGTCTAGAATCCTATCGATAACTTAGTAGAATTATTGATGCTATGCAAATTTGTTTTATTCAAAGCTTAAATTCTACTAAGTTAATTTATCACCTGGGTGGATTTGGGATTGCAAGGATGACGAGAGTTGAGTGTTGTCCCGAAGGGATATTCACTTGTGGTTTGCCACCCAGGATTAAAGGGACCAATGTTTCTCTAAGTGAAGTTGCTTACCGTGCAGCCATTAGTCAATGGGCTCTGGCTAGATGGATTAAGTTGCGTGGACTCCTCCCGGCTTGACAAGCGGTGTAGAGGATTAGGGGGAGGGTCAAGCCGGTATGGGATGGGGAATGCTTCTGAAAAGTCTCGTCTCAACTCTCTCCTTTTCCTTAGCACAATTGAGTGCTTGAGGATAGTTTGGGTTTGTTGGGTCTAATGGTGAAAGTGCACAACCTCTGCAGAGTTAAAACTAAGTACTTAGCCGTGTCCCCGGTTACGGACAATTGAGCAGCTGATCAAGGATGGCAACGGAGGCTCCCAACATCTTATTTCTCTAAGTAAAATTTTGATGGTGAACAAGGGTAGAGAGACTATGGATTTCATGCCATATGTCTCAAACATTTGAAGAAAATGTTTTACAAAGTGTTAGGCAAAATTGGCTTTTATGCAAAATAGCCTTGAACTCCACCAGCCAAATATGCATATAGGCTATAGAGTTATTCCATTAAGTGTCCACATAGTGTCACTTGCCAGATCCATTTTTAATGGTATCTGACCCACTCTGTTGCAAATTTTTATTTGTTGCAGATTGTTCTGACGACGAGTGAGTTTCGTTAAGGGTTTCGAGTCTGCAACCAACATGTTTTCGCCTGTGGCACATGAAGAATAAATTTCCGCTGCTTTACTCTTTCAAGCTAGCTTGATGCTATGCAATTTGTAATGAATATTTTTAAGTCTGGATCTCGTGTAATAATGATACTTTGTTGTGATATTTCATCTTAACTGTGTGTGCAAATGAATCGATCCAGGGGTTTGCACTATACACAGGTACCTTGCCATTTCTAAGTGCAGGTACGCTACAGATGGTATCAGAGCACTGTGTTGCCTGTAGGTTCGAAACCCTAAGTCTGGTTAGAAATAAGAAAGCCCATAGGACAAAATTTATTTGCTTTTGTCTAAAACTTTTGATATCATTCTTGTAACTTCTTAACTATTCGCGTTCTAAATGCCTTCTCTTATTTATAGATGTCCCGCCTCCTGGAATCACTCAAGAAAGGTCCAGCAATGACCATGACCTTGGAATGTGAGACTGAGTTTCCAAAAGCTTTGAAGGACCTCATGTTGAGCATGGGACTTGAAGGAGCAGCAGTCTACAAAGGATTTCCTTTCATGGATGAAGGTCAAGAGTACTGGTGGGTGCAACTCCATATACAAGCAAAGACGATGACCACAAGACCAAAGGTTGCTGCATGTTCACAAACCCAATACTCACACATCATTCTTTGATTCTGCAAGAAGTGCAGCATGGGAGGCCATCAAGTACCTTGGAGAAAGACTTCGATTTAGACTTCACAACACCCAGAAGTACCTGATGAACTCAAGAAAATAGAGGAGGAACTCGATGCACTCAGGAAGGAGATAGACTAGACCCCCTTATGTAATAGAATAATGAGAGCATGTTGATGTATTGACCTATCAAATTGTGGTATGGCAGTACTATCATATTGTTTCCCCATATCCTAGGTGTACTTCGATCCAAAAACGACTATTTTGTTTTTCTCAAAAATTTGTGAGTTTATCATGTGTGGTTGTTTGTGACAAACTGCTTGTATGGGTAGGAATATTTCTTCTAGATCTGTCTATCTTTTGCTCATCTATGCTTAAACCACAGATGCCTCCCCGTCGTGCACCTGAAAACAACAACAACAACAACAACAACGAAGCTATGATGCAACAGATGATGGCTGCCCAGACTCAACTGATGACCATGATGGCTCAATTCATGGCAAATCAACATGGACCACCACCACCTCCTCCCCAAGTGGACAGACTTGCCAGGTTCCTTAGGCTTAGGCCAAACAAGTTCTCAACTACAACTGACCCAATTGTGGCTGATGACTGGCTGCGTTCTGTGCAAAAAGATCTGGTGACAGCTGAATGTGAAGATGCTGAGAAAATTAGGTTCACCGCACATCTGCTTGAAGGACCTGCAGCCCATGGTGGGAAACTTATCAGATTACTCACCCATTGGACACTTGACTGGGAGGATTTCAAGGAAGGATTCGTAATGCTCATATCTCCACAGGCGTTATGAATCTGAAACAGGAAGAGTTCCGCAATCTGCGTCAGGGGAACAGAAGTCTTAAGGAGTACATGGATGACTTTCATGCCTTGTCTCGATATGCTCCTGAGGACATTGACACAGATGCAAAGAGGAAGGCTAAATTCTCAAGGGACTAAGTGATGAGCTGAAGATACCTTTGACTGTTGCTTACGCTCCAACCTATCAGACACTTCTTGATCAAGCAGTTACCCTTGAAGATAGCATGAAGAAAGCTGAAAACAGGAAGAGGAAGGCTGGAATCAACAAACATCATGCTGAATCCTCATTCAAGAAACATTCTTCTCATGATTCTCATCAACATAATGGTCACCACAAGCATCATGATCACAACGGTGGACTCAAAGGAAGCAATGGAGACCACAAGGGAAATGGACATGCTGGTAACAATAACAATGGACAACACCGCCCAAATCCTGAACCCAAGAAAGATATCAGCCACATCACCTGTTACAAGTGCAGGAATAAGGGACATTACTCAAATGAATGCCCTGAGAAGAAGGCAGAAGAAGCCACCAAGTCAAATCCTTTTGACAAAGGATATGTGAACCACATCAACGTGGAAGAAGTAAATGGTACGTTCTGAAAGTTTTCCCTACCCACAAAAATACTTTTAAGGGTGGTAGCCATACCGTCACAACCTTTTGCTAGCCTTCTCGAATCTCGGGACGAGATTCCTTTTAAGGGTGGTAGTCTGTAACATCCCTAGTTTTCAAAAAGCTGAAAAATCAGAAAAATTTAAAACTTTTGAAAACTATTATGTATTTTGCTTTGAAAAGAAAATTCATGCATACATTCATCATCATATAGCATTGGTTGCATTTGGATATTTCGAAAGTGGAATAATAATTCCACTGAAAACATATTTAAGAAAATATATTAGTAGAGCATTTATGCTCCAAAATTTTCTTTTGACTTTTATATATTGTTTTGTTAATGTTTGCTTGGCTTGATTATATTGGTTGAAATATATTTATTTTTGCAAATGCTTATCTTGTGGTATTTAAGTTTTACATAGGCCACCTTTGATTGTTTTAAAACCTATTTTTAAATTTGACATTAAGTGTCATTTTGTTTATTAAAAACCTAGTTTGGAAATCAAAATGATCTCTATTTGAAAAAGTGTGTTTGGCTAAGTTTGTTTGTATGTATTAAGATTTATTCTATTACTTACCTATTCTCTATTTTCAAGTTTTATAGTTTTACTTTTGAAAGAAAATAGTTATTTGGATTTTTAAGTGAGTTTGAAATCATTTTGATTTATCAAACCCCTTTTAAACTATTTAAGTTTTATGCAAATTATTTTATTGAGTGATATGTAATCTTATTACTCATATTTTGCATTGGTTTAAAAATATAAGATCAAAGGAATTTATAAAACCCTATAGTTTTCAAATGACATTAATATGTCCAAAATTCATTTAAACACTTTTCAAAAATTTAGTTGACAAAATGTTTTGGGAAATGTTATTTGAGGTTTTCAAATTAAAGAGTTGGCTTTTACAAAACTATAGAAATTGGTTTGAATCCAAAAGGTTTCATAATTTAAAAGTTATGAATAATTGAAATATTTTCAGAAAAGAAAAGAATCAGAAAAAAATGCGAAACCCTAGCTACTGGGCCGAGCCCATCTCTCCTCCTCCCTCTATCTCTCGCGCGCGCAGCAGCAGTCTGTCCAGCACCGGCCCACGGCCCAACTCTCTCTTTCTGCCACTGACATGCGGGCCCCAGCCATGACGCCATTGCTGACGTCATCATCGTCTCCGTGTTGAACACGAACTCGGCCGAAACCCTACCCCAAATCTTTTCCAAAATTCGTTGCGGTTTCCTTGCGATCTTCCAGGAGTTGGCCCATATAAACCTCCAGAACCCCCGCACCAAAAGCCCTCAAAAACCCTAGCCCGAGAGCGCCGGGCTGCCCACACTCGAGCTCGCCGTTCCGCCATTGCCGCCACCGTATTTCTTCGACTCTGGTGATCACAGTGCACTCCGAGCCCTCTTTCCACCTCTGTTCTTCTTTATTTTTCCTCGTGCATCTTTCTTACAAAGCGAGGTATTTTATTTCGCAGCCGTTCGAGCTAAGCTTCATCGACCCGACGCCACCGCCGCAGAAGGAGCTCCGGCGAGGGATTTCAGGCGAACCCGAGCTTCCGCGCCATCTTCACCTGCACCATCAACATCCTCGTGACCTCCCGCAACTCTAGGTATCAAAACCACATCCCCTCGCACCGTAGATCTCCAGTAGCTCGTCGCCGGCGATGGCGCCACCGAAGTTTTAGGTCGTCGGAGTTACTCCCGAGGTATCGCGTCGCCAGTTTTTGGTAGATTAGATCTGGGCCGTTAGATCTCCTTTGTACGGCGTAGATTAGGTTTCTGTGCAAAGAGGTACGAACCAATCAGATCAAGCCACGTCGAAGCCTCGTCAGCAGCCGCGTCAGCAGTCAACGCCTCGTCAGCGCCAAATCACGCCTCGTCAGCGCCACGTCGCAGCCGAGTCAGCAACACAGTCATCGCAGCTCCGCACCAACCAGAAGATGCCACGTCGACGGAGGACTCCAGCGCGAGGATCTTTTCGGTTTTCTTTACGCTTAAGCCCCTGCGCATCACGGATAGGTCCCTGGTTTTAGATTCGTTATTAATTTTTAGTCCCTTATCCAAAATTTATGAAATTTATATTTTTGGAAAGCTAATAATGTGTAGAAACTTTCTATATGCTTAATTTGAGGTTTGGACGAAATTAATTTAGATAAATTTTAAAAATGGTTTAATTGATATTTTTGGCTATAATTTAATTATAAAAAATTGATAATTGAGCAAAATATTTTGCTATATTTTTGTTTGTATAAGTAATGGCCGTAGCATTGCTCTGTATTTTTGTAGAAGTGTTTTTCTATGTTTTTGCTTGTATTTTGTTTTTATTGCTTTTAGGTGTTATTTTAATAAGTAAATTATATTAAAATTGCTCCCACATTATTTTCGAATAGAAAATTTAGCAAAGTAATTATGAACATGTTAGATGCATAATAACTTAGGAATATTTCACCTCACCCAACAAAGTATTTTTTCCTTAGAAAATATTTGATAATTATTTTGACAACACTATTTCCTTAGAAAATTTCAACATCTTAAAAGTGTTAAATCTTTTCCTTAGAAAAATTTAGCATCTTGAAAACTTAGTGGTTTTAGAATATTTTCCTAAGTGTTAATTTTGACAAGTGTTTGTCCTTAGAAATTTTTTCAACTATGGTTTTAAAAGTATTTTTCCTTAGAAAATACCAACACCTTATTTTATGAACTCTTACTTAGAAATTATTTTGACTTATTGTTTGACCTCTTTGGTCCTTAGTTATTTTTGGAACATCTTGTTTGCTCGCATTTCCTTAGAGCATTTTCATAGGCATGGCATGCATGTTAAGTCCTTAGTAATATGTTGAACTTTATACATGATATTCCTCCTTAGAAATTTTGAGGATGAATGTTAGCTCTTTTGACCCACTAGTTAAAACCACTAAGTTAGAAATTAGTGGAAACAATGAAGAAACAAAGAAGGACTTAGCATGAAAACAAGACTCCAGAAGCATCTCCAAGAAGAAGGACTTAGAAGAAATCAAGAGGAAGTTCATGAAGACCAACCAGCTACAATTTCTAAGTCTTTCTTCCCATTCTCTCTTTTTTTTCTTCCTTCATCTTAGACTTCATGGTGACTAAGTTATATTCAAGACCAACCTTGATGCCGCCAACAAAATCAAGTCTTCAGAACCATCAAGTCTACAGAATTAAATGAAGTCAACACACCAAGAAGAAAGCTACAAGGAAGCCTGGAGAAGATTTTGGAAGACCAACTAGTTCTTTCCTTCTATCTTTTTCTTTCTAAGTTTTGTCTCACTTTGGACATAGACCAAGTCCTTGGTGTTAAGACTAAGTTCCTAGAGTACTAATTGAAGATCAATGAAGTTACAAAGGAGTTGAAGATATTTTGAAGATCTAACATGTTTGCTTAGTCTTGACCTTGCTTTAGCCTTTTTGGATTAAGTATTATGTGTTATTCTTATTTTGTTTTGCATGTCTTTCATACCATAATTATTGTGTCTTCCTGCATCTCATGCATATCATAATATTTTCTAAGTGATGCATTATGATTGTATGTTTATTTGTGGTTTGTTTGACTTGTTAGAAATTCCGGAGAGAGACGAAAGTGGTTGCAACTGCTACTACTGCACTCCCTATTGCCAAGGCAAGTGGCACACCCTCATGAATTTCCTAAGTATTTTTACTATGCATGACTTAGAATATTTCTTTATATGCATGTGTAGGATAGTATTGCTATGCTGAAACAACTATCTCCTTTACACTAGTTGTGTCTAGAATCCTATCGATAACTTAGTAGAATTATTGATGCTATGCAAATTTGTTTTATTCAAAGCTTAAATTCTACTAAGTTAATTTATCACCTGGGTGGATTTGGGCTTGCAAGGATGACGAGAGTTGAGTGTTGTCCCGAAGGGATATTCACTTGTGGTTTGCCACCCAGGATTAAAGGGACCAATGTTTCTCTAAGTGAAGTTGCTTACCGTGCAACCATTAGTCAATGGGCTCTGGCTAGATGGATTAAGTTGCGTGGACTCCTCCCGGCTTGACAAGCAGATGTAGAGGATGTAGGAGGGAACGGGTCAAGCCGGTATGGGATGGGGAATATGCTTCTGAAAAGTCTCGTCTCAACTCTCTCCTTTTCCTTAGCACAAATTGAGTGCTTGAGGATAGTTTGGGTTTGTTGGGTCTAATGGTGAAAGTGCACAACCTCTGCAGAGTTAAAACTAAGTACTTAGCCGTGTCCCCGGTTACGGACAATTTGAGCAGCTGATCAAGGATGGCAACGGAGGCTCCCAACATCTTATTTCTCTAAGTAAAATTTTGATGGATGAACAAGGGTAGAAGAGACTATGGATTTCATGCCATACTGTCTCGAACATTTGAAGAAAAAGTTTTACAAAGTGTTAGGCAAAATCAGCTTTTATGCAAAATAGCCTTGAACTCCACCAGCCAAATATGCATATAGGCTATAGAGTTATTCCATAAGTGTCCACATAGTGTCACTTGCCAGATCCATTTTTAATGGTATCTGACCCACTCTGTTGCAAATTTTTATTTGTTGCAGATTGTTCTGACGACGAGTGAGTTTTCGTTAAGGGTTTCGAGTCTGCAACCAACATGTTTTCGCCTGTGGCACATGAAGAATAAAATTCCGCTGCTTTACTCTTTCGAAGCTAGCTTGAGCTATGCAATTTGTAATGAATTTTTTTAAGTCTGGATCTCGTGTAATAAATGATACTTTGTTGTGATATTTCATCTTAGACTGTGTGTGCAAACGATTCGATCCAGGGATTTGCACTATACACAGGTACCTTGCCATTTTTCTAAGTGCAGGTACGCTACAGATGGTATCAGAGCATTGTGTTGCCTGTAGGTTCGAAACCCTAAGTTTGGTTAGAAATAGGAAAGCCCATAGGACAAAATTTATTCAAGTGAAGAAGTCGATTTCCAAGAGACGCTTCCCATATTGGTTCACGAGACAAGATCAAGTGTCTTTTGAAAATGAGATTTGCTTGCTACTTTTATTGCGTTACGTTGTAGGGAATTCTACATGTCCGTGTTACAAAGGTTCAGCCACACC